>JARHVA010003687.1:0-175000 GCA_037957365.1 Torreya grandis
AAGGGTTTGTGTTTGGAGACATTTTCCCTAAAATGCCAAAATAGAGAACTCACCCTTTTTGTTTATTCTAAACGATGATGTCATATAGGGTTTTTATCTATCCAAATTCTTATATATTATATCCCTATTATATTTGAAGACACTTTCAAAAGGAAAGTGGTGTGTGACTAGTGAAAAGGAGTGGTTGGAATCCTTCAACATTGACATTTGTTCATTGAAGTCATTTAATGATTTCTATAGAATTTTTATGTTTTAGGTGCCCTCCACACTTAAGGCTATAGTATATAATCATGAATTATGACAAGTGGTTATAGTAAAATTAAATGGGACTTTTTTTTTCAATGGTTATCATAGAGAGCTATGTTGCGGGGTATTATCCTCCATTAGCACCTACAAATGGATCCAAGACCAAACAAGCCACCTATAGCTATGTTGGAACATAGTATATAGTTAGTAGCCTTGTGACCAAGAAAGGTGAGGAATTTTCATAGATAATATATAAAATAAATTTGGTGTAGGAAAATATATAATATAATCCAAAGTATAAATACTTTCTAATGACACTCTCATAGTGGAAATGAAGCATGAAAGATTATAACAATGCAATACACAATCTAAAACCAAAATTACATAGTAATTATTACCCAAAAGTATATTAACAAGGTTTGAAGGATTATAGGGTCTATATGAGTGTATTTAAAGATAATTTAACCAATGGTGACATCACTACAATATAGAAAACCAATGGGAGGAATGGTTTTCATCTATAGAGGATGGTGTTCAGGTTTGGAGAAAACATATTCATCCTAGAGGCTATGAATGAATGAAAAAGAATGTCAAAGATATTTTAGTGATTTAAGTAAGTGTGTGGGGTAAGTATTAATATTTTGTTTCCATTCACCAAGGTTTTTATCCTTTATATAAATCTGTTACATTTATCTTTTCCCTCAATGGAAAATAGTCATGTAGATACCTGTGTGCGAATAGTCAAACAAGATTCTTGTTGAACATGAGGAACATAGGATATGATTAGGGTATTTTGGTGATTAGATAAGGTATAAATGTTAAAAATTTTCCTAATCAACTCTAATAGTGGTCTAGAATACCCCTTAATAGTCAAGAAGTAAGTATGAATCCTCTCAGGTCTATGCAAGGAGGGATACCCCTCATTTAGGGTTTTTGAAAATAAAAAAACCATGTTTGGGAGTTTTTAACCCATTATTAAAATGGTATATAAGTAATAAGTAATAGAGGAGAGAAAAAAATAGAGAGGTTACCAAGATCATCAGGTGAGTGGAAAGAGTTATAAACCTTATGTCTTGGTGTGTAGACCGAGTCATGGATAGAGTATGGAGAAATTGTATGGAAGAAGCACCAAAGTGATAGAGTGTTATTTATAAGAGGTGTAAAGTGGATAACATAGAGCCTAAAAAATATAATATATTTTTTGAAAACTCTTGTTTGAATTTAGAGACAAAAAACATTTGATTTCAAATGCTACAGACCTTGATTGTGCACACTAAATAGTCAATAACTTGATAAGACTATAGGGAGAAGAGTGTTGGAAGTAATAAGTAGGTGGGAAAGGATTTATAGATATGTAAAAAACCTAACACAAGTCCCATAGGAGATTTTAAACCTTTTTCAAGTTGGTATAAATGCTTGAGTGAAAGTCCATAGGTCCTACAGACTCTATTTAAACATGCAATGAGAACAAAATCAATGTGGAAAACTATAATAGAGGTTTGGTGAGGGAAATCCAAAACTCTGGGTAGTTGTGTGTGGGGGTAAAATATAGGTTTTTTATCTCTCAAATTCCAAGGAAAAGGCTTCAAAATACTCATAAATAAATTAATAATGCTCTCAGGTCCTCATAAGATCTATAAGCCCTAATCTAGGGTTTTGACCTTTAAATGCAATTTTTAGACATCACCACTAGTGAAAAAACCTAGAATTTGGTGGTTTGATAGTTCTCAAGGTATATAAATATATTTTTGAGTTTTTAGTGTGAGTGCATACATGTTGGTATGAAAGGAGAGGTCCATGTGAGGTTGTGTGCATGAGAGACCTAATTAGGCCTAATAGTGGCCTAAAAGAGGATAATAAATGGGTTTAAAGGAAGAGTTTGGCCTTGAATTTTCATTGGGGGTTTAATCATATATAAAGGGTATCTAAATTAGACACTAGTTTCTTAGGGTGCATCTATATATGTATGTACTTGTAAAATTAGCCTTAAAAAGGGCTACTAAGAATTGACTGTGTGGAGGGGGAAGTTGTCAAGGGTAAGGAATAGGTGGTGCATAGTGTTGTCAAGGGTAAGATAGGTCTCAAAGGACCATAAGGAGAATGACAAAGTTAACTAGGTACATAAAAACAATTTAGGCATTGATGAATCCTTAAATGACCATAAACCTTAGTCTAGATAAAAACACTGTAAAGGAGAATAGAAGACAGATCAATGGAGCAAATGAACCTTGTACCTAAAGGGAGTAAAATTATTTCATGTAAAACTAATAATGAAATTGGTTTTCCACCTAATAAGGACCTACATCAAGCTTGAAAGGTGACCTAAAACCAAGAAGGATAGCATGGCTTGAGGTTTTTTTCAAGGGGTGTGGACCATTTTTTGGAACTTATTGAAGTTATTAGAGATACCATCATGTTATAGAAGAATAAAAGACACATTTTAGGTTTCCAAAGCTTTCCAAACACCCTCAAGCATGACCCTAGTTTATACATCACCTCAAGCATCTAAGGAACAATCAAACACCTAATGGAGGCTCTATCATCTAAAGGAGAGATAGTTGGTTTTAGAAGATTTGATACTATCAAGAAAGGTTAAATTAAGGTTTCCATTACCAATTATGGTGTTTAATTGAGGTTACATGGGCATTCATGATCATTTCCATACCCCCAATCACACCTTCATCTAGCTTGACACTTAAGGAGAATAATCCCAAGAGCTTAGAGATTATCTTAGATTTTATGAATGTCTTATATCAAAGAGATTAGTATTTTTGATCCAAGAGGATTTATATGATCTCAAGAGACTACATATAAGTAAAGGTCATAGATTTTGGCATATGGAAACCTACAGTCACCTACGGTCTCTAAAGCTCAAACCTCATTCAAGTTGGAAGGTGATATTAAGAACACATTGATTCATAGAGGGTTTCTTAGTCATGAATGGATGAGAAAATTATGATGATATAGGAAAATAAATGAATTAATTCAAAGATTTATGTAGTCAAAGCATAGGTTGAGTTTCCACAATGTACCTTCAGCCATACACATCTTAATCAAGCATAGTCATGAGGAGTTCATTTGGGTAAAATGATCAAGTAGAAGGTTTCATGAAGTGTTTTGGGGTCAGAGTGGAATTTAATGGTGTGATGTGGATCTTATAATGCAAATAAGTGTTCCAAAAAACTTTTACACACTTAATCACCCTAAAGGATCACCCACTAAATAGGCTTCCTGAAGAGGTGAGGTCATACATGAGTGACATGGGAGGTTGAAGGAAATATAATGAAGAGTGTAATAATTAAAGGATAATATATATGAGAATTTGAAATAAAATTCACCTTATTATAGTTTAAAACTAAGTTAAAGGGAAGAAAAAACTCATTTGCAAAATTTTACCATGCAAGCATGTGTCACTAGCTTTTACCAAAATGGGCCAATAAGCCAAAATATAAAGGATCCAATAATTAAATTTGGTGGAGAGTATAATTATGACCTATTATACCTATTAAACATATATTTGTGTTTTTTTGACAATGGAAACTATTCAACATTTTAGTACAGTCAACCCTATGTCAAATCATGACCAACATTAGAGCATGCCTTGGAGGAATTGGTCAATTTGGAGAATCTACAGGTTGATTAAAAGCATGAAATTTGGTAATAATGGTATAAATGACATAATAAATTATCCAATGGAATCATCAAGGTCATAAAAAGAGTGTAAGTGCCTACTATTTTGACACAATCACCTTGTAATTAAGAAGGTGGCCATTAGAGACCAAAGTTTTATCAAATTTAGGTGCCAAGGAGTAGGCATTAGAGAGAACCTAAAATTTTATAATATTATATTTTAAAACTATATTTTATTATATAAGTTATCACATTTAGGGGTTTCATGAAAAAGTTTGAATAAAGATAAGTTTTGGCATGGAGGAAACAGGGAGGCAACTCAAGGTAAATTTTGGTAAAAAAGGTCTATAGGACAAAGTACACATCCAAAAGACTTTAAACTTGGTAATATTTGTCACCATGACATAATATACCTATAAATAATATTTATAATGTAATAAGATCAATGGAAGTGCCTGATGTTTTGACATAGTCCCTTTTATGTCTCATAATGGTCACCATTAATGCATGCATACTTTTTAGAGTTTTAAGGTGTGTTTGAGGTTTCCAATATTGGATAAGTATTTAAAAAGAAGTTAAATATGTTATTAACACTATTAAACACATTTAAATAGTGTCCACACTCCAAAATTCAAGCAATCCCCATAAACAAGCTCAAATCCCTATAGCCAGTTCCAAAGGCACAAAAGGCAAAGTTTACTTTTGATCACTTGAAAGGGTGTTATAAGATGTTTCAAGTGTCATTAAGATGTTTTCAAGAAAATAATATTAGTGGAAAGGTCAAATTAGTCCTTTGGAGGAATTCAATCTTTTTCAGGCTTAAGATACCTAGTTTTAACCCTTTTTCATATGCTTGTATATTTCATACCATGATGAGTTGGGCCAAGTTCTTCTAGTAAATTTGTATTACCAATATTTAATTTAAATTAATTATGGATTTAGGTTGGTTAAGGTCTTGAGTTTTTTTGTTAAGAATGTAATCATGTCCAGAATGCTTACAAACCCTATAGGTAATCATCTTTATGTGCATATCTTTTCATATCATTTGCATGGGAGCCCAATATTTTAATGGATTTTGAAGGGGTATATGTATTATATATCCATGTAAATAAGTGGTGGAATAAAGGTCCACATTCTATGAACAATCATCTTGAAGGTGAGCTTGTTTAGGCTTACAAAGGAGTTTTTGGACCAATTTTGTCTTTTTAGACTCATAGGTCCATAAAATGACGTAGAATTGCTTTAAAACCACATGTAATGTGTATAAGACTCCATATATCTCTTGAAAAACCTATTTTGTAGAAGAATATAACATGTTTGGGTGTCTAGGAGGCCCAAAATGGCTAAAAATGATTACTTTTGTAGGTCTTCAAAGAGGGAAATGGTATAATGCCATGGAAGAGGCCTAATGGTACCTAAAACATCATTTTATGTCACTTAGAGCTCTTTACAAGGGTTTTATGGATGTATATCTAAGCTAAAGGATCAAAAACCTAGTTTTTTGACATTTTGTGAAATGTTGCAATTTTAATTGTGATTTCCACCATTGTTACAGGTCTTAAAGGTTTTATAAACCTTCATTTTATTCATCATACACATTCCATGTATGTCTGGAAGTCTTCTACAGGTCCATAAATGGTCTTTAGGGTGCCAAATGGCCTTGTGAGTAGTTTTTAGGGTAGTTGATTCAAAGTGACTCAAGCTTGTGACCTCCATTAGTGGGGCCTATAAGAGTTACAGGTTTTGTGGAGTTTATTCCATGTTGGAGGAGAAAATTCAAGTTGAAAATATAATATAACATCAAAAATCAAACATGAAACTGAACTTCCATGGTTATTTAAGTATTTTGTGCTAAGTTAATTGACTTTTTCCTAACATCTTCTAGAAAAACAAGTGGAAAGGGGGCATAGAATTCTAAGGAGGATATTTTGGGAGTTTAGAAGGCAATTGGCACATTTAATGAAATTTTAAAGTCTTTGGAGACTTTTCCTTCTTAGTGGATCATGACATCATCATCCTCAATAGGTTCTTGTATTCTAGTTTGTTTCTAAGCCAATGAGAGTGCTTGAAGACTACTTGGGCTAATGAAGGTTAATTTTTTGAGGGAAGATTAGTTATAATTAACCTAAATGTGGGTGAAAATACATAGAGGGTGGTTATGTCTCATTTATTGAATTATATTTGCTTGCCTCTTCTCTCTCTCTTCCCCTTTTCTCCTATATCTCCTATTTCTCCCCCATTATTGTAAGCTATTCTCGTTTGATAAGGAGAAAATCTATATAAATTTGTAATAAATACCTTTTGAAGCATTAAAATAAAATTTTCACTTATCTCTTACCTCTAAATTGTGTTTAAAAAGCTTGTGCATGATGGCCATGTGAAGACGTGTTCTTCCATGTCTATTGTCCTTATTTATTACCTATTTTTGGGTGTTTTCAAGTTAGTTTCAAGTATAAAATTTATCTCTTTCCACCATTAATGGATGTTTAGTTTGAATTTTGAAATTCCTCTTTATTTCATGTATTGTTTGGTGATACTAGTTTAAGAAATACTTATGCAAATTAGCTAGTTTGTGAGGTTGTGTGAACAAAAATTATCTTATGTTGAGTTAGTGTTTATTTAAATCTTAGTTGAGTGTCAATAAATTTGGTGTATCACCCTTTAGTTCTCTTAGTTACCCTATACCCCCTCTCTATCTCTTTTTCCAAGTATAATCATTAGTTTAGGTGATCTAGCAAAAGGAAGATGACATTCTTCGATGGTTCAAACTCACTATAGGATACCCACAACCTAAGGCTTTTCCAATATTATAGCTAGGAGTGAGAGATCCTAAAACACTCTCCCAAAAGGGTGAAATTATACACTAAAATAATTTATAACATGCTTGATGGGCCAATTTCAAAGAAAATTGGACAATTTTGATGTTGGTTTGATCAATTTACAATAGTTATATATTTCATATTATAGTATTTTGTGACTACAAAGAATGCTTAACATTCTGGTGGTAGAGCAATACCTATCTTTTATGCTAAATATCACTATAAGATGAACTTCTAGAGGTATTCCTTTTGAATTTGTTGTATTACTGTTAAACTCAGTAAAAAGGTTAAGATTTTCTAGCACTCATCCCTACAAAGGAAACTTTCATCCTAAACTACTTTCAAAATTTACCTATATAATAAGATCTTTGTTGGGTACTACCATAACTACCCCTAGAGATTTACCTTTTGTGTCTTTTAATGGTCAAAGTCCTTTGGACCTCCATCAGTATGATCATATTCTAGTGGCATCTCTTAAAAGTGGTCCTTACTTCATGGGATACCAAACTACAACCCCTTCTAAACACCTTAGAGATATAGCCAACTTTTTCAATATTCATGATATCACTAAAGAAAACATGGCTATCAAGTTTTTGGCCATATCATTCAAGGGAAAGGACCTGGACTAGTATCAAAACCTTACTCCTAATTCCATCACATATTAGGATTAGTTAGGAGATGATTTATGTAAGAGGTTTGAAGACAAAAGTGACCACTTTTCACTTGTTGAATAGTTAACCACAATCATGAGGGATCCTCATGAGGTTATGCAAGATTTAAATAACAAGTTTCAAAATACATGGGATAGGATTCCAATCTTTATCAGGCATTCTCATAACTATTATTTCCTTTACTATTTAAAATATCTCAATATAGATATTGTAGTAATGATTTATTCTATGGGAAGAAACACACTATTAGATGCTTATGAGGTGGCAATCAGAGTAGAGAATAGTCTAGTACAAGATGGCAAATTTACACCTAGACTACAAATGCCTCTTTTTTTGAGATTCAACCACCTCCTTTTTTTATTCCTCCCCTTATTGCCATTCTACCTGTACCAACACTTGATTCTATACCTACACCAAAGAAGGAAAAGGCTTTAACTAGTCAGTCTAGTGATTCTCAAGAACACGAGAACTTCTAAGAGCTTAGGAGCATGTTTCAATCCTTTGGAAATGAATTGGTGAATGTGAAGAGGAATCAAGACTAGTTTAATAGACCTTATAAATCTCCATATCAGCCTCAAAAATAGTATTATCATGAAAATAGGCTACCATACAAAGGAAATTTCTAAGGACAAGGGAAACCTAACTATGCTAGGAAAAATAATAATTATCTAAATGTTTCAAGTGCTTACAACAATTTGTTTCCCACTTAGAATAACACTTCTCAATAAGGTAAGGTAACTATGCCTTGGAATTAGTCATTTGGTAAATCCATTATCCCAAACATTGGGTTAAATTAGGCTTCCAATGATCAATGGTAGTAGGGTGATGGCTATGCATACAATCAAGATCTTATGGATCATACCACAAAATTAGCTATGATGATAAAAATAGAAGAACCTCAACAAGGCCAATGGCCTAATTAAATACCAAAGTGTTGGGTGTTACAATGGTTAATTATAAGAAAGAAGAGTGTTATGCATCCAATCAGTAGGCTAGTTATAGCCAAGCAAACATTCTACTGGTAGCTAATACAATGTTCAAAAGAAGGAATATGGATGGTAATCAAAAAGTAGTCAAATAACCTTTTATTATTACTCCAAAGTATACCTACTACTACTCCAAAGGCTTTTATAGCTCCAAAGGTTCTAAGATTTGCTCGAAAGAATCAAAACCAAGGGAATGCCTTTGTACCCCAAAACTCAAGTTTAAAACATTGTTTTGGCTCCCAAAGTTGAACCAAAGGTTGGTGATTTACCCATCAATATTTTTGAACAAATGAAAAGGTCCAATGTGAGTGTACCAATGTGGGACATGATTTCTATGCTTGGTCAAGTAGATATCCTTTAGGAATTTTTATTAAAGATCAATATTTTTAAGAAGCCACCAAGTAAGGAAAATGTGGTTCTCACCAATACAACAAAGGGGCTTAATGAAGGATAATTAAACAAGGTGGTCAAACCTCCTCCATTATACATTTTTATGATTATTGGTGATTCCTTAGTGTACAAATATATGGTATACAGTAGATAAAGTACTTTATTCATGCCAAAGTTGATAGTAGATCATCTTGGTTTGAAGTATGAACCCCAATCTAAGGTATTTTTATAGCTTGATGGATCCTCTACCAAACTAGATGGTATTATCAAATGTATAATCTTGAATCTACATGCTTGTCATAATGTTTTAGTGGCTTAGGATGTGTTGATTCTAGAGGTGCCTCCTTTTTTGATTTATGCCTATCTAAAGATTTCATAACTAAAATTAGGGGTTATATAGTGGTATATTGGTCTTACATGGATTTTAAAACAAGTTATGGGACCAAGATGTCTATTAAATCTGAGCCTATTGCCCAATTTCACATTGATCCTTATTATACAAGTAGTCCAAACATCAGTTATACCATCCTAGATGAATATGACCACCTAATTGGTCAAGAACTAGAAACTCATCTTGAGGGGATACTTGATATGTTCTTAGATGAGATATGGAGTGAGTATTATATAATTGACCCTTTGGAAGGTGTTTAAGAAAGATACATGGGAGTTTATTACTTACATGAGGAGAATGATTTCATGCCATCCCTTACTAATCCACTAGAGGATATTAGTGATTTATATAAATTATTATTTGATGGATCAAGGAGAAAATATGGGGTAGGTGTAGGTGTGATGTTGATATCTCTATCCAATAACAAGTACTTTTCCTCTTACATGTTTCAATTTATTTTCTCTTGCAATGTAGCTAAGTATGAGGGCCTTATCCATGGTCTTAAATGGGCTAGTAAGAGGGGGATTAATAAGTTACAAGTATATGGGAATAGTGATCTGATAGTGCATCAATTTAGAGGCCAAAATATCATAAATAATCCCCTAATGATCTTATAAACATAGAGAGTGGGATATACTTAAGGACTTTGAAGCCTTTAACATCCAAGCAATATCGAGGAACCAAAATAAACATGTTGATAAGTTGGTAGATATGGGAGATTAATTTGACATCCTAAATGAGTTAAAGAATTCTAAGCTATATATACATGTCGAATTGGTAGTAAGACCATCAGTGCTAGATAAATAATCTCATTGGCAGGTCTTCGAGAGTGACAAATAGATTCCTTATTTCTATAACAAGAGCTATAGTTTTTTAAAATAAACTACTGTAAATTTCGACATCAGTATGAGGATAAAATTGTGTAGCTAAGGTATAAATAAATTCATAAATAGATGGTCACCCTTGAAGATCTCTTCTATGAGGAAGAGCATATGAGGAAAGATAAGGCAATGATGTCCACTAATGAAGAGAACTATGAAAGAGTCCTTATCTTCAAGGACAGGCTCCTCAAGCTTGGAAAGGTAATCAATGAGGTAGAAAGGCATGATTTAATTAAAAAAATTAAATAATATTCATACATAATTTATTGGTAATATAGTGATCTAAGAGGCTTTGATCCCAACCTAGCCTAACACACAATAGAGTTAGAGGCCAATGCCAAACTTGTAAGGCATAATCAAAGGCCTATCAACCTAAAAATTGAAGATGTAATGAGGAAATAATTGAATAAATTGATGTTGGATAGTTTTCAATGATGTCATATAAGTGTCCAAGTGAGTGGATGATGGTGCCTTGATATTCTAAGTGATAATGACAAAGTGTGTAATATGCTTGTCCTAGTATGCTTGAAGTATCTTCAGCTTTGGAATGGTTTGAGATGATTAGGGATGAGTCTAAAGTATTGAAAATGTGTAATTTTTCCTATAAATGGTTAAGTATTATTATAAACCTTATTTTTATGAGTGGAATTTACTTGGTTCATCATTGTTCTCATATATACATTTTAGGTCCAATGGTAGAAAACCTTAGCAGTTTGAAAACATCATAATTTCCATGTGTAGATGAGTTAAGTGGAGTTGGTCATATATTTGTGATGAAATTAGTCCCAATATATTATGTGATAAATCTCATGTCATGTGATTAATAACATTAAAATATATTCAAGTTTAAATTTGGGCTCTCAGGGAGTTTGATAATGATTTCCAATACTTAGCCAAATTTACACATGGCAAGAAAAATTGAGTAAGCATTTTTATGTAGTCATATTTCACACATGTGTTAGTTTAAAAATTATTTTATAATATTAATATATTTATTTTTATGCCTATTTTATTTTTTCTATATTTTAGGTCATGTGATGAATCACTTCAAAATCTATGCATGTGCAAAGTTGGCCTTTCCAGACAGTTCTAGGCATAGTTGGCTCTATGGAAGATAAATCTAAGGAGGAATTTTAATGTCATTATATATCATATGTGTGTTAATATCATATATAATTTTAATTAAAATATTATATTTATACATTTCTATATTCTCCTATGTAAATAGACAATATGATTCAAATTTGAGATCATGCGAGTGAGCGAGGCAAAAGTTATGTCGGTCCAAAGTTAGCCTTCCATGAAGATGGAAATGGTCCCCATAGTAAATTTTGAAAGAGATAAATATCAAGAAAAAATGAAGATCAAATTTTTCATTTTGATATATATTTTATTAATTTTACGTTATTTAATGTTGAGTAAAATTAAAGTATAACGATGTAACAATTCACATTTAATCATGTGATTGAGATCGACGACACGAGTGGAGTCAAAGTGGTTAGCCTATTTAAAGTTTAGCATTGTTAAAGGTTAATATCCTTAAAATAATATTGGTTTTTAATAATTTATATAATAATTTGTGGCATGATATGATATCATAGTGTCTAAGGTTTAACTATGACCATTGGCATTTGAATATTTGAATTTTGCGAAGGGAAAAACTAGTTCTCTTTATTATGTCCATAAATTTTGATCAAAGATGAATTAAAAGGTGATATAAAAATAAAATTTTAATAATAATCCATTTATAATATAATTAACATATTTAAAATTTATAAATTTATGTATAGTCAACAATATTTATATCTAAATTTGACTGTGTGTTCAACTATGTTCTGCAAGTGACCCGAGAAGGATGTTCAAGCTTTTTTTGTTATTGTCTTATTTTTTAATGATGAATTAGATATTGAAAAATGTTTTATAATACATGATGAAAATATATTTAAATTATTAAGTTTTTACCAATCATATTAAACATGAAAAAATCTTTATAATTTGACTATGTATTTGTTTATGGTGACTATGTGCATAGAAAGTTGTTTAAGAAAATTGTGCTTCAGAAAAAGAGTGTTTTGGTGACTATGAGCATTTGAGAATGAAGAATGGTTAGTTTTTATGTATGCATTTTTATGTTTTCATATGTTCTTTTTTTTATTGATGATGTGATAAATGGGTGGGTAGGTCTCCATGAGACCTATAAGAGCTACAAGGGCTGAATTAAAAGGTGTAGCTACTTAAGGGTGACCCATGAGTGCTATGGCTGACCTATGTGGATAATATTGAGATATGTCTCAATGAGATATATGAATTAAGGGTTAATTAATTCCTAATGGTTGACCAAGATGTTGATGATCATGAATGCTCTATAAATAGTGAAAACAAATATGATGGTTTCTAGTCTTGATAGAAGATGTGGGTTTTATGAGAATTATGGAGTGAAGGAGAGGGAGAGTGCCTAGTAGATGATGAGTAAATAAAATAAAATATTCATTTTATGACCTATGGGTCATGTTTCTAATGTTAGTATAGTGATCTTACAAATTGAGGATGAGTGAAGAAGTCTAGAGTGATATGAAAGGTGACTTTAGATGCATTGAGAGTACATAGTTGAAGAGAACTAATATACTTTGTATCTCCATCACATTGGTAGGAAATTAGTGTTTAGGATATGTTTTGTTATTATGTGTTGTTATGTTAGCTCAACATCTAGGGATTTTATCCTCCCTGTAAGGTGAAACTTACTAAAGGTCTAGTTGTTGTGGTAGCTTATCTCGATAGGTGTGGTAGCACCTTATGAGATTATATTCTCACTAAATAAGGGATGGTAGTTTTTTTATCAGTTGTATCTAGTATACATTGGTTCTTTTTATTATAATATAGTATTCCAATTGTAAGTTGTAATGGTTTTTCTCCCCCAATAGGGTTTCCAACATATGTCATGTGTTATGTAATTTATTTTGCATTATCTTTCTTGTTTATTACTATGAAGTATATTTTACATGATTCTATGTATTGAATGATTAAGGGTTTGAACTAATTAGAATTAAATTTGATAATCTAGGCCCACTGATTCACCCCCCTTTTAATGGCTTGTACCTCTAATAATTGGTATTAGAACATGTCCTTCTTATAAGTTTAACCACTTGAAGGTGATCTAAGGTAAAATGGTTGAAAAATAGGTTGTGGTTTGTCTTCAAGACAAACTAGTATGTGCTTTATTAGATGTCAATTCAAGCATGGATTTTGTGTAGATGCAAGTGAAATATCTAAAAGTAGCAATCCAGAATCTACAAGTCATGATGGTTAAAATTCCCAACCAAAGGGAGGAATAATTTGAAAATAAAGTCATGAATTACTCATATGTGATATTATCCAAGGACAAAAGGTATTTCAACTCCATCAAAAGGGTCAGGATTTAAAATTCATGGATAGATAATGGTCAAGAAAAAGGAAGGTCAAATTTGAATGATGTCTTCAATGGGTACTATTTCTCTTGTAATAAATTTGGTCATAATTATAGAGATTGTGCTTTCTCTCCAAAGATCAAAAGGAATATTATATGCTACAATTAAAACCAACAAGGTCATATTTCTAAAAACTACAAAATATCTTTTTGTAAAAAGGATATACAAGTCATTAACACCATTAAATGGTTCAAGAAGACTAAGTCTAAGATTGAAGAAGAGAAGAAGCAGAATTCACATGGTCCACCAAAAGAAGAGTCAATATTTGTTCAAGCATCCTTGCATACTCAAGAATATGGGAAAAAGAGATGGTTCATACATAGTGGATGCTCAAATTATATTATAGGAGACAAGAGCAACTTTATCTCTCTTAAGAAGACCAACCCTAGTTTAGTGAGATTTTGTGACAAAAAATATACTAATAAAGTTGGTAAAGGTACTGTGAATTTGGATAATTTTCATTCTAGGACTAAGAATATATTATATGTAGAAGGTTTGAAACATAATATTTTAAGTGTGAGCCAAATGTTTAAGTAATGAAATGTTGCAACTTTTTATGATAATGTTTATGAAGTGAGAAAGGTTGGCCAATTAGTTGTAAATGTTTATAAAATAGATAACAACATGTATGTATTCCATGAATACAAGATAGAGGAGTGATTCATGAGTGAATTATAATATATTTGGCTTTGGCATATAAGGATTAAACATATAAATTTTGATAACATGGTAAATATTAGTTCAAAGGGGTTGGTAAGGCATATGTGCAAGATTTCTAAAATTCCTCATTCTCTTTACAAGGCATGTCTTCATGGGAAGCAAACAAAAATAAGATATAAATCCAAGAAGTTCTCCACTAAAAATCCATTAGATTTGATCCACACTGATCTATGTGGACCTATGAGAACCCAAATTATTTAAGGTAATAGCTACTTTATGCTTCTAATTAATGATTTTACTAGGATGACTTGGATATTTTTTCTTAAAAAAAATCAAAAGCTTTTACAAAATTTATGGCATTTTAATCACTTATAGAAAATAATAAAGGGTCAAAGATCAAGTGTGTAAGATCAAATAGAGGAGATGAGTTTTGGTCTCATGAATTTGATGATTTTTGTGAAAAAAATGGATAAGGAGACAATATTTTGTTGTTAGAACACCACAATAGAATGGTGTTATTGAAAGGAAGAATAGGATTGTTCAAGAGATGAGTATAACCTTGTTTCAAGATTCCAAACTATCAGATGGTTATTAGGAAGAGGTAGCCAACACTTCAGTTTACATCTTAAACAAGTGTCAAATAAGAATAAACATTGATAAGACTCTTTATGAGTTATGGAATAATAGAGCAACTAATGTCAAACATTTTAGAGTGTCTGGGATCAAGTGCTTCATCAAAATAGATGAAGAGAATATTAAAAAAATTGATTCAAGATATGATGAGGGCATATTATTAGGTTACTCTTTTATCAATACTTCCTATAGGTGCTTCAATAAAATACTTCACAATATTGTTGAAAGTTCAAATGTAAGGGTAGATGAGACAAGTAGACTCAAGAAGCCAAAATTATAGGTAAGTGACTCAATTGAGAATGTTTTTGCTAACAATAATGAGTTATTTTTTCAAATATATGATGAAGATGAGGAGGAGGAAGAAAGACAATATTCTAAAGCTCCATCTAGAAGAATTCATAAAGATCATCTAACATCTCAAATTATTGGAAATGTTGATTCAAGGTTGTAGACTAGAAGGAGATTGTTGATCAATCAAAATCAACAAGACTCAACTCTTTTATCCATGATTTAACCTAAAACATTCATGGAAACTAGAAAATATGAAATTTGGAATGATGCAATGGATGAATAAATTGATAAAATAGAAAAGAATGAAACATGGGACTTAGTTCTTAGGCCAAAATATAAAAATGTGATAGGTACCAAGTGGGTTTTCAAAAACAAGATGAATGAGAAAGGATAATTCATAAGGAACAAGGATAAATTGGTGTGTAAAGGATATGCTCATGTTGAAGGAATAATTTTTTATGAGAATTTTGCTCTTATGGCAATAATGGAAGAAATTAGATGTTTTTTGGCATATGTTAGTTTTAAAGGTTATAAGGTATATCAAATGGATGTGAAATCTGCATTATTGAATTGAAACTTAGAAGAAGTCTACATTGAGTTACCTAAATTATAATTTATTTCAATTAATAAATAATTTGTGTGTAAACTAAATAAGGCTCTATATGGTCGTAAACAAGATCCTAGAGCTTGGTATGATAGGTTAGATAAGTATCTTCTGAGTCAAGGTTTTAAAAGAGGGGTAGATAATAGTAATTTATACATTAAGACATAAGTAATTAATCAATTAATAGTTGTTGTATATGTTGATGACATAGTTTTTGGATCTAAAAATGCTAAAATGAGTAGAAAATTTGTAGATACTATGAATACTGAGTTTGAAATGTCAATGTTGAGAGAACTATCTTTCTTTTTAGGATTATAGATTAATCAACTTGATGGAAGGATATTCATTTCAAAAGATAAATACACTAAGGAAATGATAAGGAAGTTTGACATGATGGATTTTAATCCAAAGGGTAATCCAATTATTATAAGATGCAAGTTAAGTAAACTAGATGACTCACCAAAAGTTTATCAAACTTTGTATAGATCCATGATTAGAAATCTTTTGTATGTTGCTACTTCTAGGCCTGATATCATGCAATTAGTGGGTATTTAAGGAAGGTTTCAAGATTACCCTAGAAAATATCACTTAAAATCAATCAAAAGGATATTGAGATATCTCAAAGGAACCATAAAGTATGGTTAATGGTATCCCAGGAGTAAAGAATTCTCTTTGAAAACATATATTAATACAAAATGGGTTAGATGTTTTGATGATAAGAGGAATACCAGTGGTGGGGTCTTATTCATGGGGGAATGTTTGGTGTCTTTGATAATTAAGAAGCAAGCCTCTATGTCTCTATCAACTATAGAATCTAAGTATATAGCAGTTGCCTCTTATTACACTCAATTCATGTGGATGAAACAAGCTTTGGAGGACTATAAGGTAAGACAAAATGGACCTTGTATTATTTATTATGACAATAATAGTGAAATTCGTATCTTAAATATCCCTTTATGCACTCAAAAACTAAGCAAATTCATATTAGGTACCATTTCTTGAGAGAAAATTTGATTAATCAAAGTGTTAAGTAGGAGCATGTGCCTACAATAGAGCAGCTTGTAGATATTATGACTAAACCATTATCAAATGCTACATTTGAGTATTTAAGACACATATTGGGTGTCATTTATTTATATGTAAATCAATCTAAGGTATTTGGTTAAGGGGGAGCAATAATTTCATGATATTTCTCTAGAGGTTTGTAAAGAAGCTATAGTGCAGATGTAGAGTTGATGGTCATAGAAGTGTCCTAAGAGAGAAGGTTAGTAAGTCTGTATGGTGGTTCTTCATGGTGTGTGGAGATATTAAGATTTTCAATAGATGAAATGTATTAAATATCTTGTATGGAGTCCCTCTTAGATTTTTTTTGGTGATTTTTATCAGTTTTTAGTACTTTTTTGTGTGTTCTTTCTTCATTGGTTGTAGTGTTTGGTTGAAGAGAGTATTGGCATTGATCAAGAGGAAGGTGTCAAGGCAAGAAGAGCTAGGATAAAGGTAAGGAGTTTTTATAATATCTATAAGATCTTATTCTATGTTCTATGGTATTTTTAGGTCCTTAGGATTAGTTTGTGCCCACTTTGTCATTGTGTCAAAAGGGGGGAAAGTTCCTATTTTTGGGAGTGGTTGAAGAGAGAGAAGGAAGATGAGATGTATATTATTGTATGATGTGTGTTAACATAAATGAAAAAGAGGGATATTTTTGGATATTTTTTAGTGATGTCATATAGTTTTATAAGTAAGTGGATGAAGTGCCTTTATATTCTAAGTGATAATGATAAAGTGTGCAATGTGTTTGTCCTAGTATGCTTGAAGTATTCTTAGTTGATCTCAATTTTTACATGGTTTGAGATGATAAGGGATGAGTCTAAAGTATTGATCATGTGAAAGGATTATTATCAATGGTTAATGATTATTAGAGAGCTTGTGTGCATGAGTGGAATTCACTCGATTCATTATAGTTCTCATCTAGACATTTTTTGTCTAATGGTATAAAATCTGAGTAGGCAGTTTGATGATGTCATAATTACCATATGTATATGAGTCAAGGGGAGTCGATCATATGGATATGATAAATTAGGTCCAAATATATTATTTTCTAAATCTTAGGTCATGTGATGATGCATAGTCAAATATATACAAGTGTAAATTTGGGCTCCCAAGTAGTTTGATAGTGTTTTCTTAAACTTAGCCAAATTTCCATATGGCAAGAAAAGCTAAGTAAGCATTTTGATGTAGTCATATTTTGCATGTGTGTTAGTTTCAAGATAATTTAATCATATTTTTTTATTTAGTTTTGTGCCTATTTTATTTTCACTAACTTTAAGGTCATTTTAGGAAGCACATAAAAATTTATGCATGTATAAATTTGGCCTTTCCAGACAGTTTTAGGCATAGTTGGCTCTGTGGTAGATAAATTTGAGGAGTCATTTTAATGTAATTATATATGAAATATGTGAGGTTTTAAGTATAAAATTGATACATGGTTGGATTATAATATGTAATGAGATCATATGATTCAAATTTGAGAACATGCGAGTGAGTGAGGCAAAAGTTATGATGGTCCAAAGTTAACCTTCTAGGCAGATAACAATGGTCCCCATAGAAGATTTTACATGAGATAAATATCAGTACAAAATAAATATCCAAAAGTGCATGGGAAATCATAAAATATTTATCTAATGATGTTGATATGTATGGTAATAAGTTCATGTTATTTAATACTGAGCAAAGGTAAAGTATAAGGATCTAATGGTTCACATTTAAACATGTGATTAAGATTGATGGCATGAATGGAGTCAAAGTGGTCAGGTTATTTGAAGTTTAGAATTATTAAATTTCAAGACCCTTAAAATAATATTAATGGTATATTATTTATCTAAGAATAAAGGACATGATATTATATCATAGTGTTTGAGATTTAACTGTGACCATTGGTATTTGAATATTTGAATTTTGCAAAAGGAAAAACCAGTGCTCTATATTTTGTCCATAAATTTTGATCCAAGATGAACTAGAAAGTGATATAAAAATTAAATTTTAATAAGAATCCATGGTTAATGTAATTAATCTATTTTTAATGTCTTAATAAATGTACAATCAAATATATTTATCTCTAAAATTGACTATGTGTTTGATTATGTTCTACAAGTGACCTGAGAAGGATGTTCAAGCATGTTTTGTTATTATTTGGATGTCTCATGATGAATTAGCTATTTTAACATGTTTTATAATATATTAGTACCATATTTATGAATTATTAAGGTTTTACCAATCATATAAAACATTAAAAAAGGTTTATAAGTTGACCATGTATTTGTTTATGGTGATTATGTGCATAAAATGTTGTTTGAGAAAATTATGCTTTAGTAAAAGGGTGTTTTGGTGACTGTGAGAATTTGAGAATGAAAATGGGTCATTTAGAGTGTGAATATGAATTTTGAAGTTGTATTATGTTATTTTTTTTCTTAATTATGTGCCAAATGGGTGAATAGGTCTCCATGAGACCTATAAGAGCTACAAGGGCTTATTTGAAAGGTGTAGCTGCTTAAGGGTGACCCATGAGTGATATGGATGACATATGTGCATAGTATTGAGATGTGTATCAATGAGATAGATGAATAAAATTTTAATCCATGCCTAATGGATGACCAAGATGTTGATGATCATGAGTGCTCTATAAATAATGAAACCAAATATGATGGTTTCTAGTCTTGATAGAAGATGTGGCTTTTGTGAGAGTTATGGATTGAAGTAGAGGAAGAGTGCCAAATAGATTAGTTGGTGATAATATAATATAAATTAATAAGTGTATTACCTATGGGTAATGTTTACAATTTCATTATATTTATTTTATAGATTGAGGATGAGCAAAGAAGTCTAGGGTGATCCAAAAGGTGGCTTTGGATGCATTGAGTGTGCAGAGTTGAAGAGATATGATATACTTTGAATCTCTATAAGATTGGAAAGAAATTAGTGTTTAAGAGATGTTTTTTTTCTTATTTTTTGTTTTTTAAAATTAACATATAGGTGTTTTTATCCTCCTTATAAGGTGAAATTTTCTAAGGGTCCAGTTGTTATGGCAGCTCAGCTAAATAGGTGTGGTAGCATCTTGTGGGATTGTTGTCTCACTAAATAAGGGATGGTAGTTCCTTTATAAATTACATCTCATATAAATTGGTTCTTTTTATTATATAAAATTATTCCAATTTTATGTTTCATTGGGTTTTCTTCCCCAATAGGGTTTTCCACATATGTCATGCGTTATGTGATTGATCTTGCATTGTCTCTCTTGTTCATTACTATGAATGATGTATATGCTCCATGAATCTATGTATTGAATAATTAATGTATTGAAGGAATTGGAATTGAATTTTATAATTTTGGACCACTGATTCACCCCCTCTTAGTGGCTTATACCCTAAAAATTGATTGAGTTTAATATAATTTTTCCCATCAAGCACTCCTCATGGGTAGCTAACTTGGTACCTGTGAAAAAGAAGAATGGTGAGATCTAATTATGTGTTGAATTTAGAGAATTTAAAAATATATATTTAAAATTTAGTTACCCCTTACCATATGTGGATCAACTCCTTCAAATGGTTTTTAGTTTGAATTGTTAGGTTGTGGAGCTAAAAGCTTTAACTTATGCAGACATGGAAGAGTTGCTGAGTTCAGGGATACCGGCATTGGCAGTGGGACCAACGTCAGTCATCTACAGTGTAGAAAGATAACTAGCATCGATAGGAGGTCAGCCAACATCGGTCACCTCTAGGCAGATAGTGATTGACATCAGTCACCTATGGTAGTTCCAGAACTGTTCATTACACAGATAGTTAGTTGTTGAAGTGAGTGTTTGCATGTTAAGGGATAATTATAGTCTTGGGTTACGAGTCTAATTATTGTAAATTAGAAGTATAAGTTATTGTTTAAGTCTGGAATCTATTTATAGACCCATTAGAATGTATTGTAATTAAGGCAAGAAAAGGATTTCTTCTAGTTGTAGGATCTTGGTCAGCAGGTGTGCAAGGCCACGTTAGAAGATCTACATGTGTAAGTAAGGTCTATTGAGTTACAGGTTGTTGCAAGCTTATGAAAGATCTACTTGAAGTACTTTAAGTACTTGTGTACTGGCAAGGTTATTACTAATTGGTTAGAGGTGAACACCAATTCTGTGTGTGAGTTGTGTGTTGGGACCATTTTTGATAGGAGAGTGAACTCTTGATTGAGAATTATTGGGAGCCCTTGAGGTGTGGGAAACTTCTGAGAGGTGGAAGAAGAAGTGGCATCTTCTTTATTATATTTTATTTTTGGATGAGTATTAATACATGATAGTGTATTGTCTCTCATATTCTGTGTTATTTGTGAATTCTAGTTACTTGTACTTTTGGTTAATTCCACATGTTTAATTGCTTGTATTTGGTAATCATATTGTGTTCTTTCTAAGGAGCAAGATCCTAACAAGTGGGATCAGAATAGGTGTGTTGTTCTAGATTTCCCAACAACTGGTATCAGAGCTTTTGGTTGGGATACTAACAGGTTGGATTAGATCTAGTTAGTGTGTGTTGATTATAGGTTACTCACAGGGGTTTCTATTTGAGTGGGAGTAGAGCAATGATAGAAGAAAGTAAGCTATGAATGGAGAAGTTTAATGGCAAGAACTATCAATTATGGAGGATGTAGATTGAAGAATATCTGTATCAGAAAGATTTATACTTACCATTGGGTGGGGTTGATTGCAAGCCCCAAGATATGAAGGATGAAGAATGGGAGGTTCTTGATCGAAAGGATCTGGAATCTATAAGGTTGAACCTTGCATCGTCTGTGATTTCCAACTTATCACATGCTAAGACAATGGTAGAGTTGATGGAATCTTTGGCAAATTTATATGAAAAACCCTCAGCTTCGAATAAGGTATTTCTTATGAAGCAATTATTTAATTTTCAAATGTTGGAAGGTGGATCTGTTCATAGTCATCTTAGTGATTTCCATGGTTTGGTAAACCAGTTAAATTTAGTCAATATTGTTTTTGATGATGAAATTAAGGCTCTCTTAATCTTATGCTCATTACCTAAAAGTTTGGAGAGTTTGGTAATGGCTGTTAGCAATACTACATCTGCTTCAAAAATCTTAAAAGTGGATGATGTTGTGAGTGTAATCTTGAATGAATAAATTCATAGGAAAAGCATAGGTGAATCATCAGGGAATGCTTTGAGTGTGGAAAGTAGGGGAAGGCAAAGAGAGAAGATCAAGCATGGGAGATCAAGGTCAAAGATAGGCAGGAGATCCAAGTCTAGGTATGGCAAAATAACTAGCCAAAAGTGTGGAAAGCAAGGGCACTTAAAGAGAGATTTTAGGTCAGATGAAGATCAGCATGAAGGACATGAAGAAGAAGTAAAGGTTGTAGATTATGTTACATAAGATGCTCTAGTATATTCCTTAGATAAATTATAATCTTGGGTTTTAGATTCTGGTGCCTCTTTTCATGCATCCCCAAATAGGGAATTTTTTCATGAGTATGTCCAGGGAGACTTTGGAGAAATTTATTTAGGGGATGGTAAGCCTTATCAGATGGTTGGCAAAGAGAAAGTGGAGCTAAAATTGTAGATAGGTAACACATGGGTGTTACAGGAGCTCATGCATGTCCCAGTTCTAGAGTGGAATTTGATTTCTATTAGAAGTTTGGGTGATGAGGGTTGCACAATAACTCTCACAATGGACTCTTGGAAGGTTACCAAGGGTGCACTTGTTGTAGCAAGAGGTAAGAAAGTAGGTATGCTTTATCTATCTACTTGTATTACTGATTCTCTTTTTGGGTTATCTACTTCAGCTGTAGATTCGAAGATGTGGCTTAATAGGCTTGGTCACATGAATAAGAAGGAGATGCATGTTCTTGAGTCAAAGGGTATGCTTTCAGATTTGAAAAGCATGAATTGAGATTTCTATATGCAGAAGAAGGTAATGTTTCTTGAGGAATCTGATGTTCGTGACAAGAATAGGAAAGTCTTGGTTATCAAGGAGAAGGTGACAGACAGAGATCAGTGGAAGGGGCTAAAGAATTCTGAGTAGAGCAAGGGTGATTTGGACAAGGGTTTGATCCAAAAGGATCTCGTGGGTAAAAGTCATTTCTCACAAGAAAAACATAGAGACTGACTTCAGTTAGAAAACTGACATTGGCATCCAGACAGGGACCGATGTCGGCTATGTGTAGCTCAACATCAGTGATTCAGGGATAGATAAACACCAGCATCGGTCAAGGAGAATTGACGTCGGTGATGAGGTAATTGCATGGAACCGACGTCAGTTGGGTGCAGACTGAGATGTGACCAGCATCGGTCACTGAGATAGATTTTGGGCTAATAGCAAGCTATCAAGGAGTCTCAAGCACCCATATAGAGGACTTAAAGGGTAAGTAAGCCTCAAATTCATCATTTCCCTTCTTTACACTACTTATTGCTCATTGATGGTAAAGAAATAGGAAGTTATTAAAGAAGCAGAGCAGGTAGATCTAGGAAATAGTGGGAGCTTGGCATGGATGAAGGATGTGATTCCTTGGAGGAGAACCAAACAGGGGTTTTGGGTGGAGTTGCCAGCTAGAAGAAAGCATTGAGAGATGAATGGATGTTTAGGATAAAGAAGAGTGAAAATGGACATGTGAGACAGAAGGCCAGGGTATATGGTCTTGAGTAAGCTACATGACAATGGAGGTTTGATCATTGTGTTTCTCTTTACTAGGTTGAATAATATTAGCTACATTATCCTCTTACTGTATGATGTGCTTATTGTAGGGTTACATATACAAGGAGTTGCTAAACTAAAGGTAAAGCTAGTTCAGAGGTGTGTCATGAGGAATCTGGGAGCAGAAAGATTCTTTAGCATGAGTGTGTTATAGGGACATGGAAGGTCACAAGTTGACTTTGTTTTAGGATGATTGTGTGAGACCGGTTAGCACACTGATAGTTGGACAGTTCTATGAACAGTGTCTTGATTCACATAATGAGGTTAAGTGCATGGTATGTACTAAACTTGAGTTTTCCCAAGTAGTGGGATTTGTCAAAAAGTTTGGAGCCAATCTGAGAAAGAAGCACTAGAGGGTAGTTCAGTGGATTCTGAGAGGGACCAGCAGTAGGTCGACATGCTATGCAGAGTCAAGTTCTTTTCTACATGGTTTGTAGATGCGGATGTGGTAGGTGATTTGGATGACAGGAGGTGCACCACAGGATCTATGGTGGTTGGTCTTCAAGAGTGATCTTGAAGAGGGATACAAAGCCAAGGGAACAAACTAGATAGTGTACAGGTATAGGTATAGTTGCAGCTATTTATCTCCAAATGGGAGATTGCTAATTTGTGGAGCTAAAAGCTTCAACTTATGTAGACATGGAGGAGTTGTTGAGTTTAGGGATACCAGTGTCGGCAGTGGGACTGATGTTGGTCATCTACAGTGCAAAAAGACAATTGGCATCGACAGGAGGTCGGCCGACATCGGTCACCTCTAGGCAGACAGGGACCAATGTCGGTCACCTATGGTAGTTCTAAAACTATTCGTTGCACAGACAGTTAGTTCATTGAATCGAGTGTTTGCATGTTAAGGGCTAATTATAGTCTTGAGTTGTGAGTCTAATTATTGTAAATTAGAAGTCTAAATTATTGTTTAAGTCTGGGATCTATTTATAGACCCATTGGCATGTATTGTAATTAAGGAAAGAAAAGGATTTCTTCCAGTTGTAGGATCTTGGTCAGTAGGTGTGCAAGGCCATGTTAGAAGATCTACATGTGTAAGTAAGGTCTGTTGAGTTTCAGGTTATTGCAACCTTATGGGAGATCTATTTGAAGTACATTGAGTACTTGTGTACTGGCAGGGTTATTACTGATTGGTTGAAGGTGAACACCAATTATGTGTGTGAGTTGTGTGTTGGGACCATTTTTGATAGGAGAGTGAACTCTTGATTGAGAATTACTGGGAGCCCTTGAGGTGGAAGAAGAAGTGGCATCTTCTTTATTGTATTTTCTTTTTGGATGAGTATTAATACAAGATAGTGTATTGTCTCTCATATTCTGTGCTATTTGTGAATTCTAGTTACTTATACTTCTGGTTAATGTTGCATGTTTAATTGCTTGTATTTGGTAATCATATTTTGCTCTTTCTGAGGAGCAAGATCCTAACAAGTGGGATCAGAACAGGTGTGTTGTTCTGGATTCCCCAACATGAAATGCTTCTTTCTTTTGGATGGGTACCCAAGATATAACCAAGTGTTGGTAAGTGAAGAAGACCAATACAAGTCTACCTTCACCACAAAGTGGGGCACATATGATTATAATAAGATGCGTTTTGTCTTATCAAATATAGAGGCCACTTTTGAAAGATCCATGGACATGGTTTTCCAAGGTTTGTTGAATTAGATGGTTCTTGTCTACTTGGATGACATAGAAATTTTCCTCAAGAGGGATAGTGAGCACTTGGATCACCTAAGATTGATATTTTAGAGATACAGAGAATATGGTATCTCATTGAATCCTAAGAAATGTGTGTTTTCTATCCATGAGGGAAAAATCTTGGGATTTATTATCTCAAACTAGGGATTAACTATTGATCCTAATAGAATAAGTGTTATCTTAGCATTATCATTACAAAAGCATAAGAGTGGACTTCAAAATTTCCTTGGGAAGATAAACTTTGTGAGAAGGTTTATACTTGGTTTTGCAACCTTAGTCAAATCCATGAATATGATGAAGATGAACCAAGTTTTCACTTGGTAAAATAAAGATAAAGCATCATTTGAGGCTATCAAGAAAGCCATTACCCAAGCACCCACACTCATGAATATTGATTTCTCAAGAGATTTCATATTTTATGCCTTTGCTAATATTGACAATATATCAGCTAGGCTAATGTAAAATAATGGTGAAAGACATGAGTAGATAATAACATTTTCTAATAGAGGGATTAAGGGGTATGAGGTAAGGTATATTTTATTATAAAATAAATTTCTTAAATTAGTAATAAGCATTAAAAATTTCAAGCCAATGCTCTCCAATATCAAAATATATCTTATGGTGTCTCATCTTAGAGTGAGAGACTTCCTATTTAATAAATATTTGAATGGGAAGAGGGCTCATTGGATTATCAATGTCATGGAGTATGCCATGGAGAACAACGTCACCAAGCTAGTGAGAGGAAAAGTTCTATGTAAACATATGGTTTATGACCTTCATGAAGATAAAGAGTTTGTCTTGATGACATAATATAACTCACAAATAGATGCACTTTCACTTCACACTAGTTGGATTCAGGATATGGTACATTTCTTGATAATAGGTGAATGTCCTAAAGGTATAAATAGGGTGAAGATAATGTATTTTAGACATTATTCCATACCTTATGCACTAGTTTATGGGGTCCTATTTAGAAAAGACCTCAATGGAGTTCTCTTTAGGTGCATAGATGATGACCAAATGACTATGCTCTTAGAGAAATTCTATGATGGGCCTATAGGAGGCCATTTTATTCCAAGGACTGAAACAACAAAAGTGATGAGATCTAGTTATTATTGGCCTATCCTCTTTAAAGATGCATTTGAATGTGTGATAAAGTCAAAAATGTTTTCTCTTTATAGGCAAGCAAAGATTGACATACCTTCCTCTCAACCCAATTTAGGTGGAACAACCCTTCATGAAGTGGGTTTGGACTTCATAGGAATGATCAACCCACCTTCCAATAGGGGACACAAGTTGGTACTCATTACTACTGACTACTTCAATAGGTGGGTAGAAGTAATTACTCTTAAAGAAGCCAATGAAACATCGATGTTGGACTTCTATGATAACATAGTAACAAGGTTTGGTGTACCAATAATAATAATTTTAGATAATGCCTTAGAATTTTTTGGCATGAGGATAAGTGAATGGGAACTTTATCTAGGCTTTTACATTAATACATCCTCCAATTACTACCCCCAAGTCAATGGACTTATAGATTCAACAAATAAAAACTTGATAAGGATCATCAAGAGGACTATTAAAGAGAATCAGAGAATGTGGTACAAAAAGTTAAGGAAAACCTTATGGTTTGATAGATTGACTCCTGTAGATATGATTACAAAGCAAGTTAGTCAAACATTAGTCCATAAATAATTAAATATGAAGAAAGAACTAACTAAACCTATCTATTCCTATGGGAATTACAAAGGTTAGCAAGAAACAAAATGAAAGGAAGCAAAACCAGATTACCTTCCCAAATGGATTCACCATACCTATGTGGCTCAAAATCATGTTCTCCCTTGATCAATTATCCTTTTATTTGTCAACAAAGGTGGCAAAATCCTCTAATGTCTCAAGAACACTCCATAAAACATAGTCTCATGATTCCAAATCACTAAACTAACCTATCAATGAAGTTTGTAAACAAAATCAATGATCAAATGAAACAGATTGTGGAAAAAATTTAACATTATAAATTTGCAATATTCAAGCTTAAAATTCATGTCTATGGCCACTCTATTTATATATTTTTAAGATTGGTCATGATCAACCATGACTGTCCATCTCAAGATTGAGATATCTGGTCATGGATAATCCTAATATTTAGAATTAAACCCACAAATATCCTCAAGATAAATAAACATTAAAGAGGCATGGGAGGCATTAACTAGGCATGGTTGACCCATAATCTTGATATTTTATGCACTTATAGCTTGATGGATGCCACCCCATAGATGATGTTATTAGATGATGCAGATATTCAAAATAAATTTTGAATAATGAGATATTCAAAAAGATATATGGAATTATTACTTAAGATATTAAAATAGATTAATTAGCTTAAGTAAGTTTAATTAATTTTAGTGTAATTCTTTTAAAATTGGTGCAAAATTAATTAAAATGGTCAAAAAGTCATATTATTGGGTTGTAATTTGACTAGAGAGGAACTAGAAGGTAATGTTATATGCATTGGAGTTATATTCCCATTTAGGATGTTTCCAACAACAAACAATAAAGGTATGTGACCTGTACCAATGAATTACAAGAAAAGAGTGATCCATAACACTAAATAGTGAAATTGTCATTTTGAATTGAAATGATTTGATCAAAGTTAGCCGGCCCATAAGATGCATTTCCCTATTGAGGGATACTTTGACCTAAACTGGCACTTGTAAGTGACAAGTTTGAACCTTTTAGGGCATTTTATGGATTTTGACCTAAAATGTGCATTTGAGTGTAATTCAAGCAAGATTGACAATTTCAAGATCAATGGTGTTAGGAATTGGATGTCTACATTTTGCCCTTTTTTGAGAAGGCATAGAAAGACATTGAGGTGAAGTGACATCTTTTCAAAGAAAAGAGTTATCAATAAGAAATTGGAATAGACCCATGATTCCCCCTTGAGAGGACATACTAGGATGGAAGAAAAGGATGGACTCTCAAAAAGAGAGAAAGTGAGAGATTAACCCATGGATTAGATCACATCTAGATAAGTTAATGCTTGCACACATGATTACCATAAATGACCAAAATATAATTAGAGGTATAATAGGCCCTAGAGATAGGGGAATGGGAAAGGTACAATCCATAAATATAAGGGACACATTTTAAACATACCCAATTTGAGAGTACAAGATACGTGCTTATGACATTGATCAATCCCAAGATAAGTTTCACACTAAAATATTGCCATCATGGGATTTAATGTGAAGAGCTTGGAATTAGAGGAAAAGAGAGAACATTCTACTTCAGGAAGGGAATCACCACTAGAATAGGGTATCCAAAGAGAATATAATAATAAGTACTCTAGTAGAGTAGATGTGATCATGATTAAATAATTTTACCCCAATAGGGTGAATCTTGATCATTGATAAAGAATAAATAATGACTTGCCCCTATATATCTGATTTGATTCACATGTGGTTTATATGTTGTACCCCAATATGGGTAATTAGCAAGCAAAATGTCTCAAAGATACAACATAAAAGATAAGTTAAAGTGAATGGGAAAAAATGTACATGTGATGTAGTATTGGCTTAGAAATCCATATAAAATTGAGCATATGAGAATGCACAAAGTGATGAGAGAGATGAAAAGAAGAATGGAGATAGCTGAGCTAACCTCAATATAAATTAAGTGCTTCCTACATAGTTCCATGGACTCATGTTCCAATATAAACTTCAAGCCAATGTAGTTCACCCAAGTTTGGGAGAGAATGGAATAAGGAATGATGAAAAATGACCAAGAATTGATTAGACTCACAATGTATGCAAAGAGATGCACATCTAAGCATAGACAAAGAAGCTTGAAATACATGTTACCTAGAATCCTAATTCCATATCATGAGCCTAGGTTTGGCAAAGTGTTCTTGAGAATCATTCATCGTAGCTAATGTTGACATTAAGGCATTGAGACCTGAGCACAAAGTACTTATTATAGAAAAAGAAAGTAGGCATCATAAGTATGAATAACTTAGAATGACATAAGATTCCAAATGTGTTGAGCAAGTTCAAATGTGAATATCTATAACTAAGGATAATGGTGAAACAATGACCAAAACTAGAGTTACAATGATTTACATTTAAATAAAAAAGAAAAGATAGAAAAATATAAACATAAATGAACCTAACTTGAAATCAAGATATGCTTTTAAGTAGGAACAAAAAAATTTAAAAACAAAAGGCAATAACATCTTAAAAACATGAGACCAAGATATGAATAATCAAGATCCATGTAGACCATTAAGGCATTCTTGAACACAAAAGAGAAAAGCAAAAGAAAACAAGCAAAAACAAGACCAAGATGAGACAAGAAGTAAGAAAAAGAAAAATAAATAACATGAGAGGTGCAAAAGCACAACAAAATACCAAGAAAACTCAAATAAACACACAAATAAAAACCAAGTTAGTGTGGTTTAAATACAAATATTCATACATGTGTGGTAGAGGTGTTACTTTCCACCACATCATAGCAAAGAATAATGACATGATAATTGTTCCCTAATTAAACAAGAATAATGATAGAAGGAATGGGGGAAGAGAAGAAAAGGAAGGGGTTGGATGAGCTGACCCTAGATGTATAAGACAAGTAGATTTTGTTTACATAGTTTCATGGATGCATGTTCCAAAATGAACTTTAGGCTAAATTTAGTTCTCCCAAGAAATGGGATAAAAGAAAAATGATGATCAGACTAGCATGATTAATGTTATAAAATAAATGGAAGATATGATAAATAAATGAGAATGGTATAGAAAACAAGAAGTTGATGAGATGATAAATAATGACCTTAAAAAGTGACAAGTGGATGGGACAAGATGAAATGAATTGGTGTTTCTATGCTTGCAAAATGGCAAGAGTGTAACATGGTGGAATGGGAATGTACAAATGTATAAAAGCATGAGATAATGTTTTTGTTCTTTTATGGATCATGTTTTGATGTTTTTGGTATTTTTAAAGTATTTCTAATGATTTTGGTGTTTTTGGGATAAAATATATAGTATGTTGGACCATCTAACCAAGGAGATGCACATTCTGAGAGTAGAGGTTCCAATAAGATATCTAAGCTGGCTGTAATGACCCATGCAAACAAATTAGTGAGAGTAAGGGTCTTGATAAAAAAAATAAAGAGCAAAAAATGTGATATAGAATAATGTGTAACTTGAAGTAAAAAAATAAGTATCTATATTCACCTATCTATAATAGTGTATTAATAGTCTAAAACTAAGAAGATGTTTTTATTCACTTATTTGAAGCTAAAAAATACTATCCTGGCTAAACTACTTTGTTGAACTACTATTAAGGATGTTCATAAAGTTCATGAGACATAATTGAGATCATAATTGGTTAGGGATAAAAAGTGTTCAAGCTTATAACATGCCTTAGACGTAACAAAGAATATGCTTCTTAAAGAGAGCCATCTAGAATGGGATGAAGAATGTGTTTAGAGTGCCAAGGATTCAAAAGCCTTTACTATCAGGAATCATAAAAAGTGGACTAGGGTAGTATAAAATGCATTCAAGGTAAGATAAAAGGGTGGGATAAAATTATGTTATCACAAGTTGCCCCCAAGTCAGGGGTCTTGTAGACAATGGTTCAAATTTGTTCATGCCTAGAACCTCTTAAGGTGTATGATGTTCATGGGCTCTAAAAGTTCTTTACCATTAGGTTTATCTAGTCAATATGCTCCTAATCCATAGTTTGTTATGATAATATATGGTCCTAACCAATTAGGATGAAACTTACCTTTATTTTTGGGTTCAACATTCATATTCTTCTGGTTCTCTTTCAAAACTAAATCACCAATCTCAAATTTTAGAGGGAGAATGCATTTTTTATAGCTTCTCTACAATCTATTCTGATAGGCCTACAAGTTTTCTAGGGCAACTAAATGCTTACCATCAAAAAGTTCTAGTTCATGCAGTCATGAGTCTCTATGGTCTTCATTATCTTCAATATTCTCCAGTGATATTCTTAATGATGGGATCTCAATCTCAAAAAATATGAGAGCTTCAGTGTAAAAAAAAAGGATTATGGAGTAGCTCTAATTGGCATTTGATGATTAGTTTTATAAGCCCAAAGGGTAGGAAAGAGTTGCAAGTGCCAATTATGGCTAGCATCATTGACAATCTTCTTTAAGATGGATAGAATGGTTTTATTTGATGCCTCAGCTTATTTTTTGCCTTGAAGGTTATATGGAGTGGATTTCTTATGATTGATCTTGAATTTTTCATAAAGAGATTTCACATCTTGGTTCACAAAGGATCCACCTTTATTGAATATAATATGGGTTGGGATGCCATATTGATAGATGTTATAGTAATGAATGAATTTTTCTATTTGTTTCTCAATAACATAAGTGAAAGGAATGGCCTTAATCCACTTGGTAAAGTACTTGATTATAGTCAAAATGTGATTATGGCCATATAAATATGTCAGGTCAATTCTCCCAATGAAATAGAAACCCCATGTTGAGAATGGCCATGGTGTTGTAATCAGATGCAATGGTAAGGAATGTGCATGTATCAAGTTACCATGTTGCTAACAAGGAACACACTTCTTTACATAATTATAATCATATGTCTCAATTTTAGGCCAATAATATATTGTTTTGAGGAGTTTATTTTCTAGGAATACACCACTGGTATGGTCCCCACACATTCCTTCATGAACCTTCTTTAGTGCCAACTTAGATTCTCCAAAAGATAAATAATGAAGAAGCATTCCATCATAGCCTTTTATGATAAAGTGTGTTTCCAAGGAAGATATAACATTTTAAATGATGAAGGAATAGTTTTTTTGGTGGTTAGAAAGGTTGGGAAGAAATACATGACTATGGAAATAGTTATAAAAATCTTAGTACCATGGTAGCTCAAGTGAGGGATTAATATCAACAATAGTGCATATCCTCTCTGAATCTAATATAATGTGTGCTAGTTGAAGAAGATTTTCAATTAGGAACTGATACTCTTTAGTGCTATCATGCATTTGAATCATGGAACCAATTATTTCTTTGGCATCAATAAATCTTTTGTTGACTCATGGAACTTGCTCAAACTATAGAGATTTAAAATGTGTTTTGAGTTTATTGACAATTTTCTTGTAAGGAACAAGCTATCATCCCTTGTTTGATACTGGTTAGTTGTCTAATTTATAATTAGCTATGAATCTCCATAGAAATTTTAGATTTGAATATCCCAATGTATAACAAGATGGAGCCCTACAACCAATGCCTCATATTTAGCCATATTATTTATACACTAAAATTATATATGGAATGCTTTGGGGATAAAATCCCCCTATGGCATGATCAACAATATGCCAGCTCCAAACCCTCAAGATGTGAAGGATCCATCAAAATAGAGTGTCTACTATTCATATTCTTGTGATGCTTATTCTATCATCATGAGAGAATCATTTGGAAGGTCAAAGTTGAGAGGTTGAGTGTTCGTAATAAGAGCTTTTGGAAGTTGGTCAACAAGAACTTGTCCTTTGATTGCCTTTCTATTCTGGTACTCAATATCAGAATCACTAAGGAACATAATCCATTTATCCATGCATCTTTTAAGATCTATTTTAGATAAGATGAACTTGAGATGATCTACCTTGGTGATAACAATAATTTTGTTACTTAGCATATAATGTCATAATTTCTAAATGACAAACACCATAGCTAAATATGCCTTCTCAATAGGCATATAATTATGTTCATAGGCTATCAAAGTGTGCTTAAATAATAGACAGTGTGTTCCTTACCATGATCATCATGCTAAGCCAAAAGTCCCCCTAATGCATGTTCCATGGTTGATATATAAAGAAGCAATGGATTTCCTTGTGTTGGAGGTCGTAAGACTGGTGGATTGGCTAAGTATGTTTTAAGATTTACAAATTCTATCTAAAAATATTCATCCCATTGAAATTTTACCCCTTTCTTTAAGAGATGGGTAAATGGGTGGCACTTATTTGCCAATTGAGAAATTAACCTACATATAGACTAGATCTTTCCTTGTAGACCTCACAACTATTTAAGATTTTTTGGTGGAGGCATTTACATAATAGAATTGAATTTTATAGGGTCAAATTAGATCCTTTGTTGTGATACAATGAACCCTAGAAATTTTATTGATGTGAATCCAAAGACACATTTCTTAGGATTCAAGTAGACTTTATATGCATGAAGCCTCTCAAATATTCTTCATAGAATGTCAGGGTGTCTAGCTCTTGTTCTTGATTTTGATAGTATATCATCAACATAGTCCTCAATAATGTCATACATCATGTCATGGAAAATGATAGTTATTACAAACTAATATGTGGATCTAGCATTCTTCAAAATAAATGGCATGACTTGGTAACATAATATTCCCCACAAAGTGGTGAACATGGTCTATGCTGATCTTCAGGGGCTATCTTGATCTGATTATAATTATAAAATCTATCCATTAAGGATAACATCTTGTACCCAATATTTGAGTCAATGATCATGTTGGTGTTGGGCAGAGGAAAATCATCTTTGGGGCATGATTTTTTGATATCATAGAAATTAATATAAATACATATGCCCGGGTCCTTTTACTCACTAGCACCATGTTAAAAACCCATTTAGAGTAGTCTAGTGGTCTGATAAAATTGGATCCTAACAACTTTTCCAACTTGGCCTTAACCAAAAGGGCAATGCATAGATGCATATTTCTTAATTTTTGCTTGATTAGTTTAGCACTAGGGTGAACAACAAGATGATGCACAACTAAATCTAGCTCTAAGACTAGAATGTCAGAGTATGCCCATGAAAATATGTCTATATAATCCTTAGGAATGGATATAATATGTTCATGTTCTACTTCAGTAAGTGAAGCTCCAAGATAAATAATTTTGGGATCCTCATGGGTTCTCAAATTCACTTCTATTATGCTTTGCATAAGGAGTGTGGATCCATCTTATAAAATTGTAGGCAATGTATGGTCATGATAATTTTCCTCTATTATATCTTCTTATTGTTCCTCCCAAAGATCTAGATAATATGAATAATTAGAATCTACCTTCTTAAGTAAAGTCCAATTGGTAAAAACCTCTAGAGAATCAAGAGTAAGACACTCAAATATTTTATGTTGTTTTGAAGATATGCTTGTACTAACTATGGAACTTGGGCTAGATGGGATTTCTACATCTTAAGGGGATGAGCAAACTTTCCCACTTGGGAGTTCCAGAAATAGGTTTTCACTCAAAGGCTTGTCTTTTTCTTTACTTTTTCCCTGATCAACAAGTACCTTGAAGAGGTTTTCACTTGAAGATCTCAATGTTTTTTATGTATTATGACCAAGAAAGTTTGCATGCTCTCCAAAGTAGGTAGAAGAATTGAATGAAAAAGCAAAACCCTACTTATGATCACCAATGGGGAATGCATCTCATAGCCCATGTATTCTATAATCAATTCTTCATTTTGGAATTCATTGAGGCATATGATTGAATTTTGCTAATCCCAATCTATGAGTCTATGATGGTAAAGGCATAGGTTATAGTGAGGGTTTGCTTTAGGATGGAAAGCACCAATGGTAAAGATATAATGTCTTACTATAGGAAGGGAAGCACTAATAAGATAGTTGTTTGATTTAGGATGAGAAGCTCTAATAGGCATTATGGTTAATATGGCATATGAATCAAATAAATTTGAGTCAATAAGCTCATCAAAAAGTCTATAATCGGACATTGTGTCAATGCTAGGAGTCTCATTACTAGTCACTTCAGAAGAGTCAATATCAAATGTTATGAGGTCATCCTCTAGTGGTTTAAATCTGAGATCATGATTCCAATTAATAACTCCAATTGATAAGGGTTTTAAAATTCCTTGCACCTGTGGGCTAAGGCCTTCCCATATATAGTTAAGACGATCCATTATCTTCTTAGGGATAGGATACTTTAGATTATAAAAATAATTAGTAAGGCCTTTAGAACATAACCAATCTCCCTTAGTAAAAGCTTCTTCATCTTTCTTTGGTACAATTGTAGGTACAAAAACCACAAGAGGTTTTAGTTGTTTCTTCTTTGGTTTCCAAATTTGATTGCGTTTGTTAGGAGTCTAGGAAGGTTTAGGCTTACCAAATGTTTTAAGGGATTGTGGTAATTTTCAATATGGAGGACATCCTTCAAATGGTACATGGAAATGCCTATGTCTTTAATAATAGCCTACTTGGCCAAAGCTACAGGAAATGAATCAGCTAAAGTGAAGGCTAAATCACCAAGATCTATATAATTAGATAGAAATGGATGAGAAATGATGGCTTTGTTCTTCTTTGAAATGAATTCAAAACCTAGGTAGTAGTTATAATTATGAAACTCTACTTCAAGATGTTTGTATTATTGATATGGTTGATGATCAGTGGGAATAGTAACCTTGATCCCATCATGGGGAAACTTAAGGCATTGGTGAAGAGTAGATGGAATTTCTTGTACTTCATGGATCCAAGGTTGATCGAGAAGTATGTTATAAATAATCTCAATATCCATAATATGGAATAACATGTGATGAGAAATAGACCCAACCATGACTGACAACCAAATTATACCAGATGACTCCCTCTTAGTGTTGTCATAAGCCTTGATTATAATAGTTTTTGGTTGAATATCTTTATCCATGTAGCCTAATCATTGTACCAATTTAAGAGATATGATGTTTAGCCTTGAACCATTATCTATAAGAACCCACTTGATCTTGTGATCCATAATGATTATCTCAATCTTTAGTGGGTTATTGTGGTTTGGGTCAAGGGTGGACATGTCTTTTTGATCAAATGTGATTTGCCAAAATGAAGACAAGTGTCCAACCAAGTTATGGAACTAATCAAGTTTTATATCATTAGGCACAATAGACTCTTTCAAAAGTTTGTTAAAGATAGTTCTATGGACATCATATGTCCACAAGATTTCTAATATGGAAATTTTTATAGGGGTTTTATCTAATTGATCCTTTATACCATAAGGCCTTTGAATTGTGGATTGAACTATTTTAGTCTTTGTTGGGATAGTATTCATCCTTAGAACTATTGGCACAATGTTCTCATTGGGCTTTATGGAAAATGTGGGTGATGGGCCCTGGATGGTAACTCATGAGTGTCTAGTTTTGGCAAGGAGTTATTATAATTAGAAGAGGAAGGAAAAGGGATTTGGATGGTGACTCATAGGTGACTAACTGTATTGCTACAATTTTGGGTCAATGAGGAGCCTTTATAATTAGAATAAAGGTATTGTTTTTAGGATTAGTAACTCATGTAAATGGAGTAACAACATGAAGAAGTGAACCTGACCTAGTATTACTAGAGGGAGACAGTGTTGACCCTATAATTATGGGTCCCATGTTGTGAGGATCATGAGATTGGCTTTATGGTTTTATAGTAATAGTGGCAATGTGGGTTACATAAATGCATCCCATAGTATTAGTATAGTTTTAAGGTACATTATTATAAGCCACATTATTAGTGTGGGAATTATGATCTCAATTATGCTCATTATGATTCTAAACTTTTTGTTGGTTTTGATTCTACCTCTGTCCTTGATTGTGACCATTTTGATTTTTTTTGGTGGTGGTGGATCATGTCGAGGAAAGGGGTCTTTATAGATTCATATATCTTGATTTGTGTCCTGATTAGGGGCCAAGTTAATTTATAGTTCACCACTTTCAATAAAGTCCTCAATAATATGTCATATTTGAACACAATGATATGCACCATAACCAACAACATGATGAAATTTAAACCATTCGTTCTCTTTATACCAATCTGGTTTTGGTTGTTCTTGAGAAAATGGCCTTGGCACTAGCCATATAATTAAATTAGCTATAACAAGCTTTTGTAACACTATTTCAACCGATTCTCCTAACTTGTTAAAGACTCTAAAATTGTTATGAAATGTCCTTCATGGAGGTTATATTTATAAAGTAGGTAGTGGATTTGGGGGAGTTAATTATACATTTGGAGGAGGCATAGCTTGTACCATTTTTACATGTCTTATTACATTCATCCCATTTCAAAACATGTTCTTATTTTTTCTAAAGCCTAGGCTTATGCTACATAACCATTTAAATCAGTGATTTAGTATAATTAGATGCTTGACCTTGCATAACAATCTTAATAAGGCCCTTAACAATAAGAGCCTTCTCAATATGCACTCCTTTGTCAATAATTTCTTTGAATGAGTTAGCATAAGCTAATCATAGATTATGTGCAACTTCAAGATGAAAATTTTGTGCAAAGATATCAACCAACTATTTTTTTGGAAAATTATGTTGAAAGTGGCCTACCAATGCTCTCCACCTTTCTAGATATGTGGAAAAACTTTCACCATCATGCTGCTTGGCTTTGCCTAAGTCAATAGTGGTTAATTCATGTTCTATGTTATATGATAAATGGTTAATAAACTTTTCTAATAAGTCATTCCAATCTACAACTAACCCATTTGGTAGTTTAAGTATCCAATTAAGAGCTTTTCCCACTAAACTTCATGGAAATAATCATAGTAAGTACTCGGTACTATAAGCAACCTCTTGACATAAGATGAAGAATGCCTATATGTGTTCACATGGATCTCCTTTTCCTTTGTACTTGCCAAATTTAGGTGCCTCAAAATGAGGTGGAAAGGGGTTTTGGAGAATAGATAAATCAAATGGATATAGGCATATCTCATTGAATTTGTGCTTTTTGACTCTATTATTCATCTCTAATCTTTGAACAATTTCCTTCATAGAATTCCATTCTTGCATGTTTGGTACATTTGTAGATTTAATAAGATGTTGTTGGTATGGAATGTGCCCCTAGTTTCATTGTTATTGGGGTGGAATGTGCCCTTAGTTTTGTTGTTGTTAGGGTGGAATGTGCCCCTAGTTTTATTGTTGTTGGGGTGGAATGTGCCCCTAGTTTTTTTGTTGTTGGGGTGGAATGTGCCCTTAATTTTGTGTGGATCTATAGGGAGTGGATACCTTTTGATCCATGACTTGGTTTTTATTTGCTCCTTGAGTTGAGAATATAGGCCATTGATTATTGGATTATAAAACATTCCCTAAATTTAGTTATTTCATACTTTGTTGATTTTAGAAATTTATATGTTTATTTACCAATTTTTTGGTTGGTTGAAATAACTAGCCAAATTTTCCTTAGGGATTTCCTCAATTCAAACTAATTTTTTGGGTTTTTGAGTTTTTAAATTAACAAGAGGTTCTTGATGATTGAATAATGTATGTTTCATGTCAAATGGAACACTTTGTAAGGTCTCTTGTGAATTTAACTATTCATTTAGATTACCTTGATCCACTATGGTAATGTCCTCATCTAATATTTTTTTCATACTTTCAACCACATTTCCTTGTTCTTTCAAAGCATCATTGTGAATTGAAGTGGCAACTAGGGAGTCAGTTACGTCTATAACAAATTGATTTGCATATCATTGACTTATTATCTTGATCTTAGCTAAAAGATCTAGATTTGTGGGTTTTGACTCTATTTGTATTTATTTTCCTTTATTAGAGGAATAAAGTATGTTTATTCATTAAAAATCTTTCTCTTTCCATCATTATTATCCTTCTCTAACTAAGGTATGCAATTATTTTACAAGAAAGTCAAAAGGTAGTCTAACACCTAATTCTATCAATCTAAGAAAGGCTTCATCTTGATCTTCTTGGGATTTATATATATTATAGTCATCTTTGGATCCTAATATTACCAAGATATCATAAAAAATAATGGGGTTATCTTGACCATCATAAAATTTCTAATCTCGATAACTAAGGCCATAACAAGCCCCACTACGAGTGAACCTTTGAGTCATGTCTAAAAGAGATATTCTATGTGTTTAACTAACTTTGTACCAATGCTTGGTAACCAAATAAAATATGCTTTGGCTTTCTTTTAAACAAATAACTAAGGTACCAATGAGACTATAAGGGAGGGTGGTTTGAAACCATGCATAATTTAGAAGATTTGGTTCACAAGTTTACTAAACCTTTGGTAAGGTTGAAATCATATAGATCAGAAGAGGGTAAGGTAACTCAAAGACCCAAGGTGAAAAATAGTACACCAAAGCCTAGATCTTTGTTATACACCCATACTATAAAATCTAGTTTCAACTTCAACAAGTTGACCCTAGAAGTTTAGAGTAAATCTCTCCAAATTATGAAGAAGACAAAATAGACTAAGTAACTCAAGATTTAAAAATATACGTGAATCACTAAGTATAAATTTAGGACCAAATAGGCAACACAACATTGCCACATGATTCTAGTAGGATAAAATATGTTTTAAGACTCAAAGTGTGAGTGATGTGCAAGATGACTTGAGTCCACCAAGATGATAATGTGATTTTGATTCTTAATAAATGACCTTCAATCCAAATGGAAAATTGAACCCAAGTTAGAAAAATATTAGTGTGAAAATGGCAAACCCACTTTGACACACCAAACCTTAGAACTCAAAAAGGTTAAATTTTGAATCTTGATTATAAATGAAGGATTTAAGCAAATTGGGTGAAAGATCTAGACCAATTGGTAGCATGACTATGCCAAAGTGGATGATATGAAACAAAGGTTTTGAAAATAATTTGAATAAGGAAAAGATGAATTTTCCAATTGGATAGCATAATGCCTCCCTTGCTCAAGAAAATTGAGGGCAATGTGTTTTAGTTAAGTTTAATGAGTTACCAAGTAGTTTTAGACACAAATCAAGACCAAGTAAGCTAATGACAAAAAATAAATGTCTTAAGTCTAAGCTGACAAGGTATGTCAAAGTGGGTTATACTAAACTAACATGTTTTTGATCATTCTAGGGGAATCAATTACACAATAACTTTCACATCAAATGATACAAAAGACAAGCACAAAAATTGGGTAACTAAAACATTGGCTAGTTATAAAAAGGTCTATTCCTTTTTACAACCACTACATCCTAATGTTCACTTAGTGTAGTGTGATGTCCAAATGTAGATAAATCCTATGTGCAACTCCAATTAGGATCCAAATGTAGTTAATATTGGGAGATAAAAATCCAGGCCAAAGATTCCTTAAAGAACTTGTGAGAGGTAATGACATCCCCCTCACAAGCCAAGTTTGCATAAAAATAAAGAAAGCATAAAATAAAAAGACTTTAGGGTAATTTTCAAGATCACCTAAACTTTAATGAGTTTTTGGGGAGTGATTTAGATGACATTCTCTCTCGGCTTTAGACTAGGCTACTTGTAATAGGAATGGCATTTTTGATTCCAAGGGTTCCCTAAAGGGGACAAATGGAAGAGCATACACATGGCACCCATATTTTTTCCAAACAAAGATTTAAATTAAACAACTATAAATACAAAAAATTAGAAAGATGAGTTCATTTTTAAGCCCAAATGGAAAATGAGGTGGTGTTCATTTGACCCCTTAGTCTTAGTTGTAACTTTGAAAACATTTACCATAAACATCTAATTTTTTTAAACACCAAAATAAGGTTCCTAATTGATTTTTAAACATGAAAAAGTTGATCTAAATTTTTTTTTTTATCAAATTTCAAGATTTATCCTACAACAAAAAATTACCATGTCCTTTAGCCTTGAAGCTCGTTTGGGTTTGAAATAATGAACTTTAGAAAAAGAGGTCTCGGGTCATTGTTTTAAGAAAAACACAGTGATTGATGTCAGTTATATAATTGAAAATAGTTAATTTTTTTAAATAATGAAATTTATCTAACTAACATCAATTATACCAATGTGACCAACAACATGTATCCAATTGATGTCAGGTTTACTAACTGATGCTGGATAATCTATCCAACCGATGTTAGTTTTACTAGCTGACATTGGTTATTGTGTAAATCAATGGAAAAATAAAGTTAAAAAATCAATTTTCAAGAGTTTTAATGGTCTAAATGAATATTTTAAAGCTTAAAAATTATATTCTTCATATGTGGTATGCATCTTGTCCCACAAGGCATGCCAAGATGTAGAGAGGATTACAAAGCAAGTTAGTCAAACATTGGTCCATAAATAATGAAAAATGCATAAAAAAGTAACTAATTAAGCCTATCTATTCCTATGGGAATTATAAAGGATAAAAAGAAACAAAATGAAAGAAATCAACATCATATTACCTTCCCAAATGGATTCACCATACCTATGTGGCTCAAAAGCATGTTCTCCTTTAATCAAGCATCCTTGTCTTTGTCAAAAAAGGTGGAAAACTCCTCCAATGTCTCAAGAACACTCATAAAACCTAGGCTCATGATTCCAAATCACTAAACTATCCTATAAATGAAGCTTACAAACAAAATCAATGATCAAATGCAAAGGATTGTGGAAACAATTTAACATTATAACTTTGCAATATTCAAGCTTAAAATTCATGTCCATGACCTCTCTATTTATAGATTTTTGAGATTGGTCAGGATCAACCATGACCATCCATCTCAATATTGAGATGTGTGGCTATGGATAATACTAATATTTGGAATTAAACCCTTAAATATCCTCAAGATAAATAAGCATTAAAGAGGCATGGGAGGCATTAACTAGGCATGGCTGACACATAATCCTAATATTTTATGCACTTATGGCTTGATGGATGTCACCCCATAAATGATGTCATTAGGTGATGCAGATATTCAAAATAAATTTCCAATAATGAGATATTCAAAAATATCTATATAATTCTTACTTAAGCTCTTAAACTAGATTAATTAGCTTTAGTAAGTTTAATTAAGTTTAGTGTAATTCTTTGGAAATTGGTGCACAATTAATCAAAATGGTCAAAAAATCATATTACTAGGTCATAATTTGATTGGAGAGGAATTGGAAGGTGATGTTAGATGTGTTGGAGTTGTATTCCCATTTAGGATGTTGCCAACAATAGATAACAAAGGTACGTGATGTGTACCAATGAATTAGAAGAAAAGAGTGATCTAGAGCACTAAATGACAAAATTATCCTTTTGACTCGAAATGATTTGATCAAAGTTAGCTAGCCCATAAAATGCATTACCCTATTGAGGGATAATTTGACCTTAACTATCACTTGTAAGTGACAAGTTCAAACCTTGTAGGGCATTTCATAGATTTTGACCTAAAATGTGCAATTGAGTGCAATTTGAGTAAGATTGACAATTTCAAGACAAATGGTGTTAGGAATTAGATGTCTACAACTCCTAAAGTTTATTTTAGAAATTCACCTTTTGTCCTTGTGTATGGGAGAAAATACAAGTTACCCATTTATCTTGAGTTACCTACCTTAGAGTTATCCCATCAGTTTAAGTTGATGGAGAGTGAACCTATGAGTGTGAGGATAGTAGAGCTCATGGAGCTTAAAGAGATGAGAGACCATGAAATGAAGACACTAGAGTCATATCAAGCTCAAGTAAAGAAAGCCTTTGACATGACATCCATATCAAGGTAATTTAAAGAAGGGGATCTATTCCTCAAGTGGGATTCAAATAAGGCCAAGGTAGGCAATCATACCAAGTTTGACAGCTTGTGGAGTGGTCCTTATTTGATCCATGGATACAAACAACATAATGTTTTTTAGCTTAAGAAACTAGATGGAGATTTATTACCCATCTTATTAAATGAGATTCATCTAATTCCTTACTATTATAAGAGTTTGAATCCATTGTATATATTGTATATTTTGTAATTTTTTTCATGTTTCCCTTTCCTAAGTACCTTAGGCACATTTTGATTTTTTTTGCTATTTTAATTGTTTCTCAAAAATAAGTTTTTTATAAATTCACATCTTTGTATCAATTTCATATCATCTAGGAAAGAAAGACTCACGACCCCATATGCCCAATAGATTAGACAAGGCAACTAATCTATTGCATAACATGCATGTAATCCTAGGAGGTCTCCATAAATGTTAGCCAAAATTGGCCTACATAAAAAAAAAATCTTGGATTTATCAACCCACTCTATGGAACCTTCAGTGACCTTCTACCTCTTGATTAGTCCCTTTATGGTCCTAACTTGATGATGTAGTGTAGTATTTTGGGAGGTCCTAGTGTGGTATGAGAAGCTGAGAAAAGTTATGGTTAAGTGAGTGATCCAATGGTGAGAGGAGGACACAAGACTCATAACCCTACCACATGTCACTTGAAATATTTTGAAACACTTTAAGCATGTTTTAAGGTGATTTTGGTGATTTTTAGAAATAGGCCTAAAAATAGGTCTAAAAATGCAAATGAAGTATCTAGTAGGTTTCCATGGTGTTTGAGCATTCAAGATCATGAGGAAGGTTTTCAAAAAGTATTAGATATTTTAATGAGCCAAAAATGAGGTCTAGAGAAGCTATTATGGCCAAAAGACCACCAAAAGGACATTAGATGACTTAAAGGTCCCCAAATAGAAATTTTAAGTGAAAAAGTAACTTTTTGAGGAATTAAAATTGATTTTTACTTCCTCCCATCTCCATATGTAATTTATTACCATTTCATACATTTTAAAGGTCATTTTAAGTCATTTGGAGTGGAGGGGAGGAGTTTGAGAGCAAAAGGATGCATGTTGCAGCCTTTTGAAGCTTTGGCAGATTAGGTTTTTGAAGGTTTTGCTTGATATAGGCACTTACATGTTATATTAAATGATCCATGTTGTCCATTACAGCCCCTCATAGGATTATAAAATCATATTCCAACATAAGAACCATCCGAGGTAAGGAAAACATATTGGCTTCAAACTAGGCATGAAATAGGTTTCCAGCCATTAATGGAGGTCCAAGTATTTGAGAAGGATTCCATGAGGAATTAAATGTCATTTACAACCTAAAAAATATTTCATAAGTTTTATATTACATATTTATACTTTTGGTTCATGCTACGGAAAAACCATTTTGAGTAGGTTGGGACAGCTCTAGGAGAGCCTCAAGTTTTCACTTGGTATAGTTAGAAGAGGAAGAGTTATGACATAATATTTTGGGAAGTGATAGGAACTATAATGGAATTAATTTTTTTTGAATTTTTGGTCTGGTTTATCTTCCCATAATTATTAAAAATATCTAATAGTTTACGGGTGTTTAGATGGCCTACTCATCCAAATAGGGTCCAGGTTTTTCCTTATTTCTTCGCATAATAATTCAATGAGAAATAATTGTTTTATGGGTGTTTTTTTAGGATAAAATAAGACATATTAAAATTTGTTTCATTATATGACTCCTTACAAGAAGGCACTTATGGCATAGAACCTATTTTCTTTCTTATCCTTATGAAATAATCATTTAATAAATTTTAGAGTGGAACCTATATTTGATGGATAATTTAAATAATATTACTTATGATACATCATATTAAAAAATTGTTCTTGATCATCAATCCTTATTAACTCATTTTGGACCTTGATAGGCCAAATAGTCAAGTTTCTAGTTGGAGCTCCAATGGAGTTGTAGGTAGGTTTATCAACTACAGAGGTTTCTCTTTCCTATAGTGGATTAAAACTAAAGAGAATATGATGTTTTCATCTCTAGAGTGTCACAATAAATTTATATCTACATATATGGTTTAATAAGGAAAGAAAGTAATTGTTCCCTTTGGAGGTTTTGGCTTAATTGTCTCTTCTTACTAAGTACAACCATTTTGAAAACCAATAAAGGAATTGGTTTTCACTTATAGGAAAATCGATATTTTTAAATATTTTTAATGTTTTGGATTTCAATTTAAAATTTGGATGGAGTATAAATCTTGTTGAATTCCCTTTCACTATGCATAAGTTCATGTCTTCATTCACTATCCTACCTACAGCTACATCAACATCTTCAAGAGGCTAAGAACATTGATTTGGAAACATTGAAACTTTTTAAAAGATATTCCTAGTGGGAAACATCAATTTGAGGTCTATATATATACCTTGATATTCATTTTTTATTTCATTGAAGGGCACAAGCTCAAGAAATATGTTCAAAGATGAAGGTTTTGTGTTTGGGGACATTTTCTATAAAATGCCAAAACAAAGCACTCACCCTTTTTATTGGCCAAATGATGATTTCATATAGGGTTTTGATATATCCCAATAATTATATCTTATATCCCTATTATTAATTGTAAAATTAAAGTGTTGTATGACAAGAGGAAAGGAGTGGTTGGAAGCCTTCAACATTGACATTTGGTCACTGAAGTCATTCAATGATTTCTACTAAATTTCAAGTCCTAGGTGACCTACACACTTAAAGATGTAATATATAAGCATACATCATGACAAATGGTTATATTAAAATTAAATGGGAGTTTTTTTAATTTACATCATAGAGAGTTAGCTTCTAGGGTATTATCCCCCATTAGCACCTATAAGTGGATCCAAGACCAAACAAGCCATCTACAACTATGTTGGAACATAGTATATAGTCAACAGTCTTGTGACTATTCAAAGGTGAGAAAGTTTTATATATAACATATCAAATAATTTGGGTGTAGGAATGTTTTTAATATACTCAAAATTAAAAATACTTTTTGATGGCACACTCATAGTGAAAATGAAGCATGAGAGATTCTAACAATGTAATACATAGTCCAAAACCAAGATCACATAGTCATTATTCTCCACAAGTATGCTATAAAATATTGAAGGGTTATATGGTCTATAATATTATATTTAAATACAATTTAACCAATTGTGACAACACTACAATATATAAAACTAATGGGAGGATTGGTTTTCATCTGTAGAGGACTGTGCTCAGGTTTGTAGAAAACATAGTCATCCTAGAGGTTATGAAAGAATGAAATGGAGTGTTAAAGATATTTTAGTGATTTAAGGAAGTGTGTGTGGTAATTATTAAGTTATGGTTTACCTTCACCAAGGTTTATATCCTTTCTATAAAGCTATTTCATTTATATTTTCCCTCAATGGCAAATAGTCTTGTAAATGCATGTGTGTGTAAATAGTTAAACAAGATTATTGTTGAACATTAGGAAAAGAGGGTATATTAGGGTTTTTTTTATTGTATAATTTATAAATTGTTAAAAAAATATCCTAATAAACTCTAATAGTGATCTATAATAACCCTCAAGAGTCAATAAACAAGTATGAATCTTATCAGGTCTGAGCAAGGAGAGATACCCTCATTTAGGGTTTTTACAAGAAAAAACAATGTTTTGGAGTTATAAATTTTTTGAAAATGGTTTATAAGTTATTATGAATATATGAGAGCCCAAGAGAGAGGTATCAAAAGCATCAGGTGAGTGGAAAGAGTTTTAAACCTTGTGTCTTGGTGTGTGGACTGAGTTATGGATAGAATATGGAGAAACTGTATGGAAGAAGCACCAAAGTGATAGATTATTATTTATAAGAGGTATAAGAGGATACCATAGAGTCTTAAAAATATAATATAAAATTTTTAATCTCTTTTTTTAATATATTGACCCCAAAAAAATTATTTCAAACACTACAAACCTTGACTATACACACTAAATAGTCACGAACTTGATCAGACTACAGTGAGAGGAGTGTTAGAGGAAATAAATAGGTAGGAAAGTATTTATACATATTTCATAAGCCTAAAACAAGACCCATATGATATTTAAGCCTTTTGGGTTGGTTTAAACCCTTAATTAAAACTCTACATGTCTTATAGACTATATTTAAGCATATAGTAAGAATAAAATCAATGTGGAAACTATAACAAAAGGTCGAAAAGGGTAATAAAACACTTTGGGGAGTTGTTTGGGGGTAAAATAGAGCTTTTGGAGCTTTCAAAATCCAAGGAAAGGCTTCAAAACTCTCATAAAGCAATTAATAATTCTCGCAGGTCCTCATAGGGTTTGCAATCCCTAATCTAGGGTTTTGACCTTCAAATGCAATTTCTAGAATATCCCACTAGTGAAAAACCCTATATTTTGGTGGTTTGATAGTCTCAAGGTATATAAAAATATTTTTGAGTTTTTAGTATGAGTCCATACATGTTGGTATGAAAGGAGAGGAATGTGTGATTGTATATGCATGAGAGACCTAATAATGGCCTAAAAGGGGATAGTAAAGGGGTTTATAGGAAGATTTTGGCCTTAAATTTAAATTAGGAGTTGAATTAGAATAAAGGGTATCTAAATCAAACACTAATTTGTCAGCATTGATTCATACATGTCTGTACTTGTAAAATTATCCTAAAAAGGGATATTAGGAATTGACTATGTGGAGGGGAAATTTGTCAAGGGTAAGAGAGGTTTCAAAGGACCATAAAGAGCATGACATAGTTAACAAGGTAGACAAGAAAATTTAGGCATTGATGAATCCTTAAATGACCATAAACCTTGTGTTGACCATTTTTCCCCACAACCTAAAATGGATCAACCCTCCTATAGTTAAAATCTTCTATAAGGGTTATTTATAATGTCATAGGGTATGTTGTGGCTTTGTTTTATGTCATGTCATATGAAGTTTTATTTGGGTCATGACCTAGCCTAGTCCTTGTGTCTTCTGGTGTGTTAAGAATCATTTTGATCATATATGTAAGCAGTAAATTTTCATGATGTTGAGTACTTGTAGATTAGTTCTAGAAAAGCCTAAGGTTGCACTTGGGCATTTTGTTCAACTTTTGGCTAAATGATTAGAGCATTTAGATTTCATTTAGAGGAAGTGATCCACATAAAGCCCACAACAAATGTACAAGTGTTAATTCCTTTGAAATCTTTGTTTTAGTCCTTTGGCTAACTGTTAATTATTTCAATACTTTTGTTTTGGGGTTTTAGGCTAAGTATTGGAATTTTTTTGGGAGTTATGTTTTGGGCTTTTGTTTAAGAACTAGGAATTATTTTGGATAGTTTGTCCAAAATAATTTCCTCAAAGGATTATTAATTGACAAAGTAGACCTTTTTAAAAGGCTCGAAGGATATCTTTTCAAGAAGTTGGTCCTTTACCAAAAACCTAAGGGGAACTTTTTTATCTAAGTGTCCTACAGACTTTTCCTGAAAAGATCTTTTCTTAAAAAAAGTGTCCTACACACTTTTTATTAAAGGTGTTTTTCTTTCAGAAATGGCACTTTTCAAAAGTTTGAAGGGTCAATTTCAAGGAAAAGGACTAATTCCTTTAGAAAAATGTTTGAGGTAAAAGGAAATGCAAATATCTTTTAGGAAAATTATCCTAACAATTTCATAAAATAAATATTCTATAGAAATGGGCCTCTTTCAAAGCCCCAAAGGGTATGTTTCTTGGAGAAATAGTCCACTTCAAGGTTTTGAAGGGCATTTTCTTGGCAAAGTGTCAATCAAATTTTTTTCAAAGGGGAGTTTCTCAAAAAGGGGTCCAATCTAGAAGTTTTAAAGAGAATTTCCAACATTCCAAAGGCCTATTTCAAAAATTCTAAATGACATTTCTAAGGGCATAATTCTTTCAGGAAAATTATCCTAGACAATTTTTCCAAAGCCAAATTTCTTTCAAAAATCTTGTTTTGAGGCAAAAGACTAAGGCAGAGATAAAGTAAATGAATTCCTTTAGAGAAAGTGTCCCACACAAATATTGAAGGCATTGTCTAGAAAAATGTTTAAAGGAAATATCCATTTGATTTCAAAAGGTCCTGGGCCACCCTATAGATGTCAAATTCAATCCCCTCTAACTAGTTGTTTAAATTCAACAATCTAGAAATGTTCATGTTAATGTCAAGTTTAATATTGAATAAAGTAAGTCTTTTTTATCTTAAATATGATGGTCATGTGAATGTCAATGACTATGATGTGAATGTAAAATGATGTCCCATATATTGTCAATTTTAAGATCATGAAGTAGATGTTGGGTTTCAAATAGTGGGTCCTGACAAGATTAATGGTCCTCAGTTGATTGTACATCTCAATCCAATGATGTGAGATGAGTCAAAAAGTCATAGAGATCAATGGATTGACACATGGCATAAGCATGTGAAACTATAGATAGATATCAAGAACCTAAGGATCAATTTGCATTTGACACATGGCATGGGTAGGGACAAGGTTGATGATTCAAAGGTAGATCTAAGGGCTTGCATTTGTTTAGACCTAGAAAATCCAATGGAGTGAGTTGAGTCAAAGTGGTAAATGAACCTCAAAGGTGAATAGGTGTGTGATAATTGGAAAAAACACATTCAAATGGTATAAGATCAATGGCTCATAGGAATCTATGCACAAGTTGATTCAATAATATGAGATGAGTCAAGGATCAATAATCTAAGTTGGTTCTCGATGACTAATCAGAATGAAAGGGAACCAAATGACTTAGGTAGAGGTCAAAGAATCATTTTTTTACTAAGGTAAGCAATCATGATGCATCTAAGCTTGAGCACATTTCAATTGGGGCCAAGAGTGGATATTTTGAGATCAGACGATGCCATTGGGGACCTAGGAAGTAAGACACATAGAACTCAATGGCCATCACCGAAGCTAGTCATAGGAAAGTGACCTTTCTTTGTACTCAGGCACACATCATGACACACTAATACGGAGTGGTTTAACATTAAGACAAAGCCCTAACATATTGATCTAATTATTCTAACCAAATAGATGCCTGAACCTAGTGGGAATGATTTATCTTGTCATTACAACCATTAGGGAGAATCAAGGGGAGAATAATGTAACTATACAACCACTTAAGGTGATAGGGATTAATAAAATAGCCTGAATGAGTGTAATTCATGGAACTAGTTTTAACTAAAATTGAATCATTTGATCTAATTGATTCCCCTTTTGAGCACCAAGGCCTTTCTCTATTAAGTCCATTCTCCAATAAAAATAGCCCTTGAACTATTATAAAAATAACCACACCATGTGTGGCTAAGCCCTACTAGATTGATGTTATATTCTACTTTTGAATACAAGTTTATTTTTTTATGTTTAAATAATTTTATAAGTCTAAAAGTGATGTATGGTGATGAGAAGTGTTAACTCTATATCCTTCCTTCCCTTATCTTTTCATGTCTTAAAAAGAGTTCCTAGTCTAACATGTCATAGAGAGTGTAATCTAAGGTTTAAAGATTTTCAAGTGTATAATTTTCCTTTAAGTGTACAATCTAGCCTCTAGTTCATTTACCTTGTGTCACTACTCATATTTTTCCTCTATATCAAAATATTCATGTTAGAATCTATTAAAACTTAGAGACTACTCTATATTTTATGTTTCAGTGTGGTAGTTTTGACACTCAAAAACTACATAGTTTTAGATGTTGAAACACCTTAAAACCCTACCTGACCTTGAAGCTAGTTGACTTAGCCCATTTATTAATTTACTAACTTAACCTTTTAATTCACCTTCTTTTAACTTATTTTCACCCATTTTGCCTTAGAAACTCAATCATAGATGGTCAGGCTAACCAAAAATGTCTCTTAATTTTTGATAATTTCTTAATTTAGAAGCAAGTAAGAAACTAGTAAAAGGGGTGTGTAAAGGAATACCTGGTAAAATTTCATGCAAGATCCAAATGGTGGTGAGAAATCCACTTTGGCTAGGAAGGAATAACTTATGACTTTCTAGATAGCTAAAGCAATTTGGCTAGAGTGACAGTAGTGACAGTACATTGGCCTTTGAAAGTGATTTGGATAAAGTTTCAAGTCTTTGTTGCTACTTTCTTGCTTGTCAAAGGGATGTTAGATACCTATGCAAGAAGATTTGATAGCTTAGATGCAGATTTGAGGATTTTCCCCTCCTTTTCACTTCCTACTTCTCTCTTTTATAGGATGAAGTTACTAATTATGTAGGAGGAATTTGATAATTAGGATGGAAGATAAAGTTGCCTATTATGATGCTTTAAAGCTTTTTAGCACCGCATAAGGGAAGTTACTAAATTATGCCATGCTTACCTTGTATATAGCTAAAATTAGATTTAAAGTAAATTTGATGACCTAATCATTGATGGTCAGGCTAACTACTGATAGTTAAGCTGACCATTGGTGGTCAAGTTTCTAAAGAAAAATGGGTGAAAATAAGTTAAAATAAGGTGAATTAAAAGGTAAAGTTAGTAAATTAATAAATGGGCTAAGTTAATTAGGTGGTCAATTAGATTCAAGGTCGAGTAGGGTTTCAAGGCATTTTAACATCTAAAATTTTGTAATTTGAGTGTTTACATTTTGCCCCATTTTGTTATGCATATTTGATTTAACAAGAGAAAAAACAAAAATAAATGGATTATTGGTCATGGTCTAATTTCCCTGAGTATGGGAGGAGGTGTTCCCCCTCAAACTGGGAATTGATGAAATGAAAATTAAATTAGGTTAGGGTTTGATAAATGATAAATGGTGACTCATGAGGTGATTAACACAAAAGGGTTGGGCATTTGAGATACAAACATGTGCATAAAATACAACTAGGTATGATAGACAAGAGCACATAAAGATAAAAGTTGTTAATCTTGGTAAAAATAAGGTTGGTTTTAGAGGGACTTATGATAGGGGTAAGTAATCTATCATGTTCTTCATAGTTGATTGGGTCATTCCTATCAAGTCAACTAGACAAGGTTGGTGTTTATCACAAGTATATATGGTAAGAAGTGCTCCTTTAAAAAACACAAATGATCAAGTCATTCACAAGGTGGTGAAAATTGTAAAATTTCAACATGGCAAGGTTGGTCAATGTGGTCAAAATGACCAATTCAAGGTCATCACAAGGTATGCAAATAGTTTAGGATAAAATGGCCAACATCAAGGTGGACATGGTCAAATAGGTTGGTTAGAGAAGGGTAATCACTAAAAATTTAAGTTTTGGTGTAGGTGGGGAGTAGATGACCTCCTAAAATTTTAGCATGTAGGTGGGGTGCTTTACAAAAATGTGAAAAGAATGGGGAACCCTAACCATCAATGGTCAAGGGTTTTCCCCAAGGTTAACCATTGATGGTCACCTTGATCATCGATGGTTAGGAAAAACCCTAAATAGTCAAGAGATTAAAAATAAAAATGTGATTCATTGTTACCAATTGATAATTGGTGATTACTCTTTGCTGATTTTGATGTGTTTTGTCATTTTACATTTGATCTTGCTAAGGTGGAGGTGATTTCTTGGTTGATCATTTGTGTAGATTTGAATGAAAGGTGATTTGATAAAGTGTGGATGAGGGCTCCAACCATGTCAGTGATCATGGAATGAGGTAGGTATTGTTTTAAATTTGATATTTAGTTTAATTTTATTGATTTTGAAGTTGCATTTGAGTAGTTGGGAATGAAATGCTTAGGGTTTTGAATGGGTTTTGGGGAGTTAATGCCCTAGATTTAAGTTTTGTTGAATTAAACCAAATGTTTGGATGAAATTTGTTGTTGGATGGTGTCTTAGGTTGGGAATGGGATAGATAACAATGCTAGCCAAGTTATTGTTTGAATTTAAGTGTTTTGTTGATGTTCATTAGGTTTAGGGTTTGAGGGTTACTTTATAAGTGATCACACACAATGACCTTTAGCAGTTCAACCCAACCATTGATAGTTGAATGCTAGGGTGAAAGGTCTTGAAGGGACCATTGATGACTCAAGGAACTATTGGTGGTTGAAAGACCTAGGGAAAGTTACATTAAAAGGGTGGTGTTTTAAGTGTGTTTAAATTTTTGTGAAGATTTTTTTGAAGGTTTTTGTTAAAGTGTAGGAAAATTTTTTTATGGTTTGAAAGTGTTTGAAAACTTTGTTAAAGTTATTACAGAGTTTATGTGAGAAAATATTAAGGGTTAAAATGTTTATATGTATTTTATGAAACTTGTGAAATGGGTTAAAGGATTCATTAAATTATAAAAAGTTTGTTAATGTTAGTATTTGTTTAAAGGTGGGATGTTGTGAAAGTTTAAAGTTTTTATAATGTATGAAATGTTTGAAAAAAAATGAGAAATGTTGAATGTTTTGAAAATGTGGTAATAGTGTTTAAAATCAATATATTGTGTGAAGTGTGTTTAAATTTTTTGAAAGTGTTGTAAAGCATGTATGAAGTTTGGAAAGTGGGATGAAGGTTTATTTAAAAGAGTTGTTGAAAGTTTAGAAAAGGTTTTAAAGTGGGTAAATGTTGTAAGAGATTTTGATAGTGGTAGTCAAAAATGTTTAGATATGATGAGGGGTTGGTGGGTAGAGTTTAGATAATATAAATGTTTATGTGTTTAAATTGATATGTTAGGGTTGGTGCTAGAAATAGGTATAGGTTTGTTTGAGTGTGAGACATAATAGGATAGATGTGATGGGTGTGGTTTGTAATAGGTTGAAAAAGGTAGGTATAGGTTGGTACTTAGCTTGATGTGGAAAACTAAGTAGACATGCTAATTTAGTTATTTTTTAGGCCTATAAGTAGATCTAAATGAGGGATCAAGTCCTAAAGATATTGGTCAAGGTTTGGGACATGATGAATGATGATAAGTAGAGATACATGGAGGAGGTTAGCATAATGGCCATGAGACACTACCATTACCTACTACAGGACGTGGCTATGATCATGGCCCTCATCGATCGATGGGACCTAGCCAAAAACACATTTTTTTATACTAATAAGAGAGATGACTATCCTCCTAGAGGATATTCAGTAGATCACATGGCTACCCATTTAAGGGGAGTCAATTTATAACATAAAGAGTGAGGAGAGAAACTATTTCATGGATTTGATATACAAAGCAGATTGTGTTTAGTCTAGATATCATGTAAGTGGTGTTTGTTATGGGCCACTATACCAAAGGGCCCTAGGGGATAAATGTTTAATGACCATGATGATGATGGGGGTGTCTTGCTTCACACTACTAGATTTTAGTAGTTACTAATTCCTTTATCTACTTTTAAGATTGCTAATGGAGATGGTATTGGGGAGGATTATGTTTGTTTGGGCCCCATCTTATTAGTGTAGATTTATAAGGAACTCTAGGCCTTTTGAGCACATAAGTGATACAGGATTAGTGTGGGGTTTGTGCTCCATTGTTGGGTGTATAAGCACATATGAGTTTTGATACCTTTGGGACTACCATGGGATGGTTATGATCTAACAAACTACAGAGTGGGTTTCATGAGGTGGAGAGGATATTGTGCATTTATTGGGGTTGGTGGTGGTGTAAAGGACATTAACTAGTTCATGGATGCTTTGGAGGGATTGGTGGTTGGTGATGTAGTGTGGAGGCCATATGTGGGATGGCCTAGGTGGGCCTAGTATAGTTATCACACTTTATCACTTCAAAGCTAGAGATGGATATATGGGAGGCAGGAGGTTGAGACTAAGTTTATCCCATTTGACTGAGTTTGGAGGTAGTTTGGCCTCATGTAGGGATCCCACTACATTTCCTAAGATATAGGAAGGAAGATACAAATATCTTGCTCCTAGAGTCATAACCATAAGACATTTTAGATCATGAGTTATCAATGAGAGCCATAATAGATGATGCAAGGGTTGCATATGGTTATGTAGTATGGTATCAAGCCTAATATATAGTAACTAATTTTAGATGGGGTGATAGGGGTTAAAAGCCCATGGACGTGGATCCCACTGGGGAACTAACATAAGATGGACAAGTGGTAGTAGCAATGGTAGAAACACAAGCATAAATCATTGGATATAGGGATAGATGTCCACCTTATAGGGATAGATGGTCACTTTATAGGGTCAAGTGGTGATGCTAATTAGAGAGTGAGATTATGCAAGGATATATCTTGGGTTAGTGACTTAGTAGAGAGATTCAATGAGATAGAGGGTAGAAGCATCAATATCACTAGAAAGGGAATCAATATGAGGATCTAATATGATTCTTATGACATGGTATTAGCCACCATTGAGGAGTTGAGATATTACAAGGTGATAGTGCTGACACAATTGCCACTAGAGATGAGGTATGGAGAGTATAGGGTTAGCTTGGTAGGTGTTCCATTTATAGATAATTTGAGAGAGTGGGAATCTATAGTGGGGTAGGTAGGGAGATCAGCGAGACCACCACCAAATGGTAGTGCATGTACATGTATAGGTATAAGTGGTAGTGGTGTCTCAAGGGCTTGATATGTGAGATTATGTGATGTATATGTTTTTTATTTTGATATCAACCTACGTTCTGATGATGTGAGATGTATATATGAGAGAGAGAGAGATTTATACATTGTGACATGTATTTATTATTACATGGACATAATGTATACTCATTAACATGTAGTACTATTATTATGATGATTATGTTGTATGATGTTCATGATGATTATTTTTTATTATATTCATGATGATGATTATGTTCATGATGTGGTTATGGTTATGGATTATGGATGACATGTTTTATGCTTATGATATTTACGGTTCATTAAGATGTTCATGATGTGTGTTCATGATGAAATGATCGGTTGTTCATGCCCCATGCTCTATGAGATGATATGTGGACTCATAGTTATAGGCATATGATGTTGTACATTGAAGGATGTGATGTTGAGGATCATGGATGATTTTGTTATATTTAATGATGATGTGATGTTGATGAGCATGGATGATTTTACTATGTTATATGATGATGTGATGATTATTATGAGATGTTTGATCCTATGATGAATATTTTAGGTTTACAAATTGTGGATGATGTATTAGTGCATAGATATGTTTATGGACATGTGATTAATGGTTTGAATTATGTTTTGTTTGATGATTTGTGCCTATATGATGATGTGGTTCATGGATAGTATTTGGATATGTGATAGGTGACTTGATCATGTTTGTTTGGGATGTGATGTGCTGATGTTTTGAATTATTGTTATGTTTATGGGAAGTACCAATATGACATGGTCTATGATGTTTGTTGATATGATGTGGTTTATGTTGTTTATGTGATGATAAATGATTATTTTTTTGATGATGATGTTGCAATGTGATTTTTGATGTTTTATGGTTTTGATATTTTGTACATGGATAAGATGTAGTTGATGGACATGGTTCATAATGGTATGATGTATATGGATTATTTCATTTATGAGAATGATGTTTTGAAGTTTTTGATATGACATGTGATATGGAGATATGATGAAAGCACATAAATTAGGTTTAGATAACATAGTAAATCTGGAAAAGAGAAAAGAATCATGAGACATATGTTGATACGAACTAATGAATAGAGGGTAAGAAAAAGGCAAGATGTGTTCATTGGTAGGGGTCTAACAAAACCAAAGTTGGCTTGACTTAATGAAAATAATCCTTTCAAATGCTTCACATGAGCATGTTTTGATTGGTAAATAAGGTATCTTGATCACTTTGTGTCAAGTAAGCTCATAGTCCCTTAATTTTAGAGAGAGTATGAAGGGAAATTAGGTGATAGGTTGAATGTGAAAATGGTGATATGGTAACCTAATATGGGTTAGCTTGTCCCTTTTATAGGTGACTTAAAAACTATAATAGATAATTCCATGTATTAATAAAATGTGTAGACTGGTCGTTGTGTGAAGTCTACTATGGCCATATGTAAAAGAAAATTATGGCATCCTTACTTTGATTTGGACATAGGATTACTTGTTTATTTTGTTGTTTTGATAGGTTGGTGAAGCTGATCAAGGTGGGAAGCTTAAAATGTTTGTTTTTGACAAATTCAAATTAGCCATCCTTCAAGGGAGTGTTCTAAATTTGGATTTTTTAGCTATCCTTCAAGGGAGAAATATATCTTTAAGTAATTTAGTTGTCATGCAGATTTCCTACAAGGGAGTAGTATATAATTTTAGAGATATATACCCAAGTAATATCTAGGTATCCCAATTTGATTTTGAATGCTAGGTTTAGACATGGACAAGTCTAATTAGGATTAGAGGACTAATTTATAAAGGAAAAACTTTTAGCATAAAAGGTTAATGATAGCTGAAGGAAAGTGGTTTGAGATCCAACTGATCATGGGATTCCATCTGATTAGAGATGAAAAGTATCCATGAGAACCATGTCATGGGTAGAGCCATGGTATTCATGCTTAGGATTAGTCTATAACTATTATCTATAATCACATGGTCCTATGTGGTAATTAATTGTCCTCAAAGTGAGAGGTATAGGTGAATGTGTAATTAATATCATAAACCAAGGGATGTGCTTACATTAGACATAAAGGTGAAGGTGATCCTACTTTAACAATAGAAAGGACACAAACACGAACCATTGAGAGGCTCAAGTTTTGGTTTGCCTTTGAGAGAAGCCAAAAGATAAAATCTTGACCTATGCTTATGGGTTATCATGTAGGGTCCAAACCAATTGAAATCAAATTTGCATCTTTTACTTTCCTCCATATTAGTTACATATTAGTTTTCCTTAGGGATAAGGTCTTCGATATAAAATTTTTGTGCTCTTTCAGGTGTTTATTGTATGCACACTTAGTTCATTCTTGATAGACATGAAGATGATTAAGTGCTATGAGGCAATGTTCATCAAGTAGATTAATTTGAGTGAGATGATCCTGATGATAATCATTCTCAAAAAGGATCTCATGCAAAGATATGTGAAGAGAAGGAATCTAGACTTTGAGAGGCAAGACTAACTCTACTCTAAAGATGATAGGAAAAGTGGTAGATCCCATAAATGTTTGAATGCTAGTGTGATAGGTGTATAAAGCAAAGGGGATATGTAAGATCTAATCTTGACCTAAAGCAATGACTACTTTTGTTAACATTTTGTTGAGGGTTCTGTTAGAGGCTTTCACCATTCCATTTTCTTGGGGATGATAGGGTGAATAAAATCTTAATTTGATGCCAAAAGTGTCTTAGTGACCTTGGAATTTCTTATTTTTAAAGTATTTTCCGTTGTTAGTGAGGATCTTATAAGGAACACTGAAGTGGCATATGATATGGTGATCGATGAAATTGATAATATTTTTAGGTTTGGTTGAGATAAGAGGGATGGATTACACCTATTTGGTGAAATATTTGGTAGTAGTAATGATAGATTGGTGTCAATATGAATAATGATGATTGATTTCCCCAATAAGTTTGAGACCCCATTATGAAAAGGGCCATTAGTCTTTGGATACACGAAGGCCATGGGCTAGTGTATGATGTAAGTTAGCATGTTGTTGAAATTTTACACACTTTTTTTACATAGTCATAATAATACTAATTAAGGGTGGGCCAATAATATCCAAGGTGAAGCATATGTTTAGCAATAGCTATGCTACTAAAGTGTCCCCCACAGATTCCATCATTTGTTTCCTTGATAACATGGGAAGCTTCATGACTATGTAGATAATAAAGAAGGAGGCCATCAAATCCATGCTTATAAAGGATTCCCCCTAGTATGGTATAACGAGAGGTACTCTAAATAAAGTCTCTTTAGGAATTCCTCAAAAGGTTGGGAAGAATAATGTTGAGGTTAAGGTAGATAAAAGTTTGGTCATACCAAATTTTAGGAGATGATTCCACACTACAAATGGTGGGAAGGTCAAAACTAATATATGGTATGATAATATGATGGATGGTGATAAATAGTTTAGATTCTACAAGTTGAGATGGGATATGGGAAGTAAGGGAATCCATTGTATCCATGAATTTATTGGTAGATCAAGTAACTAACTAGAGAAGGTGGTGATCAAATTATTATAAGATTACATCTATGAGTTACTTGTACTTTAGTAAGAAATCATTTTTACATTGATAATATCTATTGACCTAGTTGATCACAAGTTAAGAATCACCAAAGACACTGATGGTTCTAACTCCCAAAGCTATAATGGTTTGGAGACCTATGACTAGGGATTCATACTTAGTTATGTTATTAGTGCATTCGAAGTTGAGTTTAAAGGAAAGTGGAAGAGGTGCAATATTAATGGGAATGAGAATAACTCTAGCACCTCCACTACATTGAAATTTTGAGCCATAAAAAAAATTGTCATTTAGTAGGTGGGTTCCTTCTAAGAAAGAGTTATGATGGATTCATTTGGAAATTCTAGAAGAAGTGGTTGATTCTCTAGTAGAGGAGATTCAACCATTTAGTTGGTGATAACATGTCCTTTAATAGACTATTTATAAATGAACTCAAGATCAAACTCAGCTAGAAGCATGAGCCACTTAGCCATACATTATTTTTAGTATGGTTTAGAGTGCATGCACTTAAGTGGGTCAGTGTTAGTGATGATATAGGTTTTATGATTTAGAAGATAATGATGGAGTTTGGAGGCCACAAAGACTAAGACAAGTCAAAGTTTCTCAAGATGAGTATACCAAGTCTCATATTCTGTAAGGGTGCATTTAATGTAGTAGATGGCTTATTCTTTATTTTGTTCATCATGATGAATGAGCATTACCCCTAAGGAATGGTCTATGGTAGATATATAAAGGTATAAATGTTGGTCTTCTCTAAGAGGGATGAGGATAGGTGGAGAAAGAAGGTACTCTTTGATTGAATCAAAGGCTTATTGACAGTCCTTGGTTCACTTAAAAGAGGTGTCTTTTTTTAAGAGATGGTGAAAGGATTAAAGTCTATTTGATAACTAGGAGTTGAAGTGAAAAACGGATTGGAGCTCCCATGAAGGATGTATAGTTTCTTAAGGTTAGTAGGAGGAGGAATCTCCAAGATTTATCTAACTTTAGTAGGGTCTATTTTAATTCCTCGAAGAGAGATGATAATGCTAAGAAGCTTTCCTGATAAGACCCCAAAAATGCATTTTTTGGGGTTGAGCCTAACATGATAATGGATTAGTTAGTCAAATATGATTATGAGAATGGCTATGTGATCCTTAAAATGGTTGGATTTCCCAAAGAGATCATCCACATAGTCCTCTAAAAATTTATGGATGAGATCATGAAAGATGTAGGTCATGGATGGATGATAGGTTACTCTAGCATTCTTCAAACCAAAAGGCATGACCCTATAATAGAAGGTTCCCCATGGGGTGATAAAAGAAGTTTTATGCTGATCATTAGGGGAAATCAAGATGTGATTATATCTCAAGAAGCTTTCTGTGAAAGATAACATTTCATGGATAGTTATAAGATCAAAAAGTTGGTCAATATTCAACAAAGGAAAGTCATTCTTTGGGCAAGTGAGGTTGAGGTCATGAAAGTTGATGTAGAAGAAAATTCTCCCTATGGTCTTGGTGATGGGAATGATGTTATAAACCCATTGTGGATAGTCGATGGGCTGGATGAATTTAATGGATAAGAGATGTTGAAGTTTTTTAACAAGAAGGGCTATGTGAGGGTACATCTTATGAAGCTTTTAATCCATTGGCTTAACCTCAAGATGGATGATAATGTTATAAAGGGTAATATAAGGGTAAATTATAGGCATATACAAATAGGACCAATAAAATGCTATGCTATAGTCATGAAAGAAAGAAGGGTAATCTTGTTGCTCCATAGAATTTAAAGATTGGCTGATTTTGACAGTATGAGGGTTATCTTGAGTACCCAAGTTGACATTGATAATGGATTCATTCAACATTGTTTGGCTCTTAGGATGAAGGGATTTATGGATAGAATAATCCCCTACATCGAGGTAGGTGAGAATGGAATCATCATCTTGATGTTGGTGGTGTTGATGGTAGGAGAATCTCGCTCTATCATTCAAGATGGATGAGATGAAGAATTTTAGTTCTACCATCATTTTAATAGGTTGAGGGCCCAAACTAATGGTATTGATCAAATAATAAAAAAAGGTTAGATGTGATGATATCAAAGTGTTTAGTCTTTAAGGGAGATGGGGTTGGTGAATATGGAACATCCTCGTCGATGATGATGATGATGATGGGTTTTGGTGAGGTGGGTTCTTCAGGTGGTATGAACCTAAGGTTGAATAACTCATGAGGTTTTCATGTTTTAATTATGGGTATCTCATGATGTCCCTATTCAAATAGGCCAAGACCAAACTCCTTCTAAGCATACTTATAAAGGTAATCTTTGGAAAAATCTAGTTTTTTAAATAAGAGAAGTCAAAGGTGAATGGTGGGATAGATGAGGTAGTGGTAGAAGTGGGAAGTGTCTGATCATGTCCCCATAGATGAAATTTGTTTGATGGTTAGGAAGCTTTAAAGGGATGATGGTTCTGATGTTAGGATTATACGATCATATTTGAGATTACCATACTCTTACAAAGTAGGGAAAGCATCCAAAGTTAAAATATGACAGTCCCTAAGGGAGAGATGTTGAAATGTGGATTCTAAGGGGTCTTTTATGGGGATCTAGGAAGAAGGGATAAATAAGCTAGTAGAATCTACATTAATGGTATGGGCAGGAGTGTTGGTTTTAGTTGGTTGTTAGGTAGCATTGTTAGTAGTTTATGGTGAGGTGGATGAAGGAGGAATAAAAACATTATTAGGATGATATGTCATATTAAAAGAGGAAAAATTACTAGGGTTAGATTTGATAGTAACAACTTGACCTTTGTGTTCAAATTTAACACATTGATGTAAGGTAGAAGGGACACAACTTATGGCATGGATCCAAGGGCATCTGAGTAATACATTGTATTGGAAATTGCCCTTTATAACATAAAATAGTTCAAGAATTGTATGAGGTCCCAAGAGGATATGGAGTATAACTTTCTCTAAGATAGTGTCCATGGTATCATTGAAAGAGAAAAGGACCATTGTGATTTCTAACATGATGTTCTTGGGTAGCTAAAATTGGTCATAAGCATGAGAGGAGATAATGTTGATGCTATCTCCTCCTTCAATCATCACCCTTTTGATGTGGGTTTGATTAATGTACATAGTGATGAGGAGTGGAGGATCAAGATCCTCAGTATGAATAGGGGGTACTTATAAATCTTAAAATGTGATGAAGGCAAAAAATTAGAGGGATCCAATAAAGGGTGTAAGAGGTTGATGGTCATCTAGTTAAACCTCTATAGATTAAAGAGCCTCTATCAGTGCCTAGAAATGGTGGGTAAAGGTGTTGATTAGTGTATAAAGGCTCATTTTTACTAATATTTGGTGAAGTTTTTTTAACATGATACACTATATGGAGTCAAAAGGGCTGGAGGGAGAGGGTCTTAAAATGGACACTTTGGGTTTTGGTGGTTGTGAAAGTGAGTGTAAAGGTGTTTGGTTTTAGTTGATGGAATAAGGGGTTGAAGGGTATGTCTAAGGAATAAATCTTTGGCTTCTCCCTTATCCTTCTATTGGGCTTGAGATTGGGTAACCATATGAATAGTGTGGATTGGGGGATTTTTTGGGTTTGATGGTTGCTTTGGTTCCTCCTCCTCACTCTTGGGTAAGGGTGGGGGAGTAGGTAAATGTTGGGTAGGTTGGTTGGGAAGTTGAGTTGGTAATTGGGGTAAAATAAGTTCATCTAATAATATATCATCTTCATCATATAGGCTATGAATAATTTCTTGAAGATCTTTGCATCTCTCCATGTCATGTCTTGATGCCCTATGGTATGCATAAATCAAGTTATAATTAAACTAAGAGGGTTTGGTATTGGAAGGGTAGAATGGTTTGATAGGTGGTAATATAATGGAAGAAGTTTACAAAAACCTCTATATAATATTCATTCAAAGGTGTTAGAGGTGATGGGTTTATAGTTTTAGGGATGGGAGCCTTCTTAGAATCAGTTTTCACCTTAGAAGTTAGAAGTGGTGAAATGGTTTTAGTTGGTGGTTGGGATTTCTTAGTTATATTTGGATTTGGGGTAAATGATTTGAAGGTTGAATATTTAGATGATGAGGGTTTGAATATAGGTGGGAAGGTAGAGTTGGATAGATTAGTTAAGAATTATGGGGAACTCAAAGGTTTGATGGGTGTAGGGATAGGTAGAGAAAAGGGGGATCATTTACTAGAGGAAGAATAGGTATTTAAGATGGTATAAGGATAGGGTCCTAAGATAGAATGTAGGTGGGAAGGAAGTGGTATGGGTCTAGTTTGAGATATAGGTTTGGGTAACTCTACCTTCTTAATTGGTTTACCTAGGGGTTTCTTTGGTGGATTAGATGGGGTTAAGTCCAACTTTAAAGAAGGGTGAGTACAACTAGGTGTGGGAAGAATTCCTATAATCTTGATAGGTTTGGTAAAAGAGGAATAAGATGATTTAACAATGCTAAATAGAGGTGGTTGGGATGGTTCACCTATGGTTTTATAAGAAGAGATGTTAAGAAAGAGGTAATAATAGGTTTAAGTTTGGATTCAAATGAGGTTGATGACTTAGATTTATTTTGGTAAGGGACTGCTAGATGATGCCAAAAGGTGGCTCTATCAAAGTTGGGTTGAGAAGTGAACTCTAGACTTTGGATGAGTCTAGAAAAGGGTTTATAGATGGGCTTGGTTCCTTGGTCATTGGTTTCAAAAATTAATGCCCTAGGTGGAAGAGAGGGAATGGATCCTTCATATTTGTTTTTGATGAAAGGTTCTAAAATTGGTGGCTGGGTGGATGAGGTAATCTCCTCTTGTGAGATTATTTCCTAAGGGAGAATGGATGGTTCTATGATAGGGAAGGTAGGTGTGGTGTCCTCTAGTGAAGGTATAGATATGGTTTCTTCCTTTGTTTAGGTGTATAAAGGAATGGAAGGTATTTCTACCACTTTAATGGGTAAAGTGGAGGAAGAATAGATGGTTAAAGCAAAGGTTGTTTCCTTTAGTGTTTCCATAAAATGAGAGGTAGATAAAGCTAAGGTATCATCAATTGAAGAGAGAGGGGTGGTAGATTCCTTTATTTTGGTATCCAAAGGAATGGAAGGTGAGTCCACTACTTCCATGAGTGAAATGGAGGAAGAAGTAGTTGTGGTAGTGGTCTCCTCAATATTGGGCTCACTAATAATAATGTTAATCATATGTGCTTCTTGAGAGTGAGATGATTCTAGTTTGTTGTCATGGTGTGGGTAGAAGGAGCATGATTGGGAAAAGGTTTATCAATGATGTCAAGGTATTGATTAGGAGGTGCATTGGTATTATCAATGCAAGCTCTCCACTATCAATTAAGCTTTAGATAAGACTTTTGAAGGTATTTCACATACTAACATCATGTTCTATAACTTGGTTAAAGGTACAGTGGTCATTCTCATTATACCAACTAGGCATGAGGTGAGAAGCATCAAATTATTGGGGTGGTTTGATAGGTGGAATTTGGATGAGGTTATCTTTGAGAAATTTTTCCAAAACTAAAGCATAAAAATCTCCAATGGGTGTATATTATTTTGGAAGAACTTAGTTTTGGTTTTAGTTTTGTTGGTTGGAAGAGTTGGAGGAATTAGTTTGATGGGGTTGGTTGATAGTTGGTGGTGGAGTAGTTTTTAGGATAACTAAATTTGCAAATGCTTTTGTTTTATTAGTGGAATGGTTTGATAAGTTATTGGTTTTGGTGGAGGAAAGGTCATTAGGTTTAAAGCTAGAATTCTTGTTTTGTAGTTTCAATTTCCATTCATCAATGGCTCAATTTTCAAGTTTACATGCCATGGTGAATGCATCATCAAAATTTCTAAAAGTTTGAACTTGAATAGTGAGGGAAATATGTTTCACATAACCTTGAGAAAAGACCTTAATAAAATTAGTTTAAGGTAAGGGGAAAAAAATTTGGTTGATGAAATCTCTCCATCTGGCTATGAAATTGGAAATTGATTCATCATCAAATTTCTTGATAGTATAAAAGTTGATAATAGAAACCTGTTAGGTTGTGGAGCTAAAAGCTTCACCAGGATGCAAACAAGAGAAGTTACAGAGGTTATGGAGGTTGTAGAGAGTTGCAAAATGAGTTGTAGGGCAATTGACATCGATCTGATCAATTGACATCAGTCAGATAGCAGTGAAGAAGTAACCGACGTCGGTTACCAGTCGGCCAACATCAGTCAAGGAGGAACCGACGTCAGCAACCTGTGTGTGAACATGCAGTTTACATGCAGATTCTAGAGAGTCTATTTTTGGACTATCAATTTGCATGTTAAAGGCTAGTTGTAGTCTTGAGTTACGTGTCTAATTATTGTAATTAAGATAGTCTAATTATTGTATGCATGAGATTTATATAATAGACTCATGGGCTGTATTGTAAACTAGTGCTAGAGAGTAAGAGAGAAAAATAAGCTCCTTCAAAGAGAGGAGATCAATGGTGTGTTCCTCCTAGTGCCAGAGTACCAAGTGTGGGTGATGGTTTGGAGAATCAGAAGGGTTCTTCGTATATGTATGATCTTGGTCAGCAGGTGTGCATGGCTTCTTTTGGAGATCTACAATGGTGAGTAAGGTCTAGTGATTTGTAGGTAGCAACAGAGCGCAGGTGATATACTTGGAGTATGGTTGTGTACTTAGTGTACTGGTAGTGTTGTTTCTGACTGGTGGAGGTGAACATCAATTCTATATTCGAGTTGATTGTTGTGACCATGAGAGAGAGGGAAGAAGGTCTTAAGGTGTGGCAAGCCTTTGAGGTGGAAGAAGAAGTGGCATCTTCTTTATTGTATTTTATTCTGAGTGATTATTAATACAATTATGTATTGTCTCTCATATTCTTGTGTTGTTTCATATTTCTAGTTACTTATCATTATGGTTAAATTACATGTTTAGTTGCTAATACAAGAGGTAATCATATGTGCTCTAATTGGTGGAGCAAGATCTTGACAGTTGGTATCAGAGCTTTTGGTTGGGTTGACTAACACGTGGTTCAGATCTGGTTAGTGTTTGTTGATTACAGGTCACTCTCAGGGGTTTCAGATTGAGTGGGAGTATAGCAATGGCAGAAGAAAGTAAGCTATGAATGGAGAAACTGAATAGCATGAATGGTCTGATTGATGGAAAGAAAGAGCAGGTAAAGGAAGATTGTTGGTCGGTAGAAGATCAACATGTAGAAGCAGATGTTGCAGGTGATGTTGCAAAGGTTGCTCTGGATAAAGTAGAATCTTTGTTTACAAATTCTTTTGCCTCTTTCCATGGAGCCTAAAATAGAGCATCTTTTCATGGGTATGTCTTTGGAGACTTTGGAGAGATTTATTTAGGGGTTCATGAGCCTTGTTAGATTATTGGCAAAGGGGAAGTGAAGCTAAAATTGCAGATGAGTAACACATAGGTGTTGAAGAAGGTCATGTAGGTACCAATATTCGAGATGAGTCTAATTTCTTTAGGAAAGTTGGGTGATGAGAGATCCACAGTAACTCTCATAGTGGATGCACTTAAATTAGATGGTGGTAAGAAAGTAGGTATCCTTTATCTATCTACTTATATTACTCATTCACCTTCTGTTCAGAGATGTGGCTTTGTAGGCTTGGTCACATATGTAGGAGGGGAATGCATGTTCTTAAGTGGAAGACAAATATCTTTGATAAACTTAAGAACTAGAAAGCCTTGGTGTTCATGGAGGAGATGGCAGACAGAGATCAGTTGAGGGGACTAAATTATTTTGAGCAGGGCTCTGTTGATTTGAACAAGGTTTTGATCCATGGAGAGCTCGTGGGTAAAAAAAATTCATCACTCATAGGTGAACACAGGTATCAGCATCGGTCATATAGTAATCGACGTTAGCAACAGGAAGACCAATGTTAGTCAGGAAGCAACCAATGTCGGTAGAAGGGATACTAGCGTCGGCCAGGGAAACAATGTCGGCAGTCAGGGTCAGTGCAGGGAACCGACATCAGTCAGATGCAGACTGGGAGATGGCTGAGATTAGTCACTAGAACGGATGGTGGGTAGACAGCAAGCTGTCAACAAGTCTCAAATGCCCATATGGAGGTTAGAAAGGGTAAGTGAACCTCATATTCATTATTCACCTTCTTTATATTACTTATCGATGGTTAAGAACTAGGAAGATGTGAAGAGGCAATGCAGGTAGAATCCAGAAATAGTGGGAGCTTGGCGTGGATGAGGAGTGTGAGTCCTTGGAGAAGAACCAAATAGGTATTTGTTGGTGGAGTTGTCAGCTAGAATAAAGCACTGAAAGACGGGTGGATTCCCAAGTGAAAGAAGAGAGTGGATGGACACGTGAGATAGAAGGCCAAGGTATAAGGTCTTAAGGAAGCTACAGGACAGTGGTATAGGGTTAACGGTGGTACCAGGTGGATGAAAAAGTAGATCTTTTGTCAATGTCAGTATAACCATTGTGTTTATCTTACCAGGTGGATGATGGTTGCAACATTATCTTATTACTGTAAGTGGAGGATGAGCTTAGAGCAGGTTCAGACATATAGGGTTTTGCTAAGCTAAGGGTAAAGTTAGTTTAGAGGTATGTCATGAGAAATTTGGAGCAGCAAAATTATTTGGCATAAGAGACATGGAAGATCATAGGTTGATCTCTAGTGGGAGCTGATGTGAAGATGGTGTTGGTAGGGTTCAAGATGCAGGATGTAGAATCGATAAGCACACCAAGGGCTGGACAGTTCAAGTAGAGCTTAGAACAGGGTTCAAAATCACATAAGGTCTAGTGTAGCCCTGAGTTTTCCCAAGCAGTGGGAGTTGTCAGAGAGTTTGGAGCCAATTCAAGGAAGGAGGATTCTCAGGTATTTGAGAGGGACTAGCAGTAGGGATTCTTGTTATGCAGGGTCAAGGTCTTCACTACATGGAGTTGTAGGTTCAGATGTGGTAGGTTACTTGGATGATAGGTGTAGCATCATAGGATGTGTGGTGGTTGGTCTTCAAGATTGAGCTTGAAGAGGGATACAAGCCAGGGAATGAATTAGATGGTGTACATGTATAGGTACAGGTGTAATTGTTTATCTCCAAGTGAGAGATTGTTAGGTTGTGGAGCTAAAAGCTTCACCAAGATGTAAACAGGAGAAGTTACAAAGGTTGCAGAGGTTGCAGAGAGTTGTAAAATGAGTTACAGGGCAACCAACATTGGTTTGATCAACTGACATTGGTCAAATAGCAGTGAAGAAGCAACCAATGTCGGTTACCAGTTGGCTGACATCGGTCAGGGAGGAGCCGATGTCAGCAACCTATGTGTGAACATGTAGTTTGCATGTAGATTTCAGAGAGTCTATTTTTGGACTGTCAATTTGCATGTTAAAGGCTAGTTAGAGTCTTGAGTTGCACATCTAATTATTATAATTAAGATAGTCTAATTATTGTATGCATGAGATCTATATAATAGACTCATGGGCTGTATTGTAAACTAGTGCTAGAGAGTAAGAGAGAAAAATAATCTCCTTCAGAGAGAGGAGACCAATGGTGTGTTCCTCCTAGTGCCACAGTACCAAGTGTGGGTGATGGTTTGGAGAATCAGAAGGGTTCTTCGTATATGTATGATCTTGGTCAGTAGGTGTGCATGGCTTCTTTTAGAGATCTACAATGGTGAGTAAGTTCTAGTGATTTGCAGGTAGCAGCAGAGAGTAGGTGATCTACTTGGAGTATGGTTGTGTACTTGGTGTACTAGCAGCATTATTTCTGACTGGTGGAGGTGAACATCAATTATATATTGGAGTTGATTGTTGTGACCATGAGAGAGATGGAAGAAGGTCTTGAGGTGTGGTAAGCCTTTGAGGTGGAAGAAGTGGCATCTTCTTTATTGTATTTTATTTTGAGTGATTATTAATACAATTGTGTATTGTCTCTCATATTCCTGTGTTGTTTCATATTTCTAGTTACTTATCATTCTAGTTCAATTCCATGTTTAGTTGCTAATATAAGAGGTAATCACATGTGCTCTAATTGGTGGAGTAAGATCCTAACAAAACCTTTTTAGATATATTTATTGAGAAGTGATCTACAAAGATTTAGGCTAGTTGGGAGAATTAAAATATGGAGTACTTGGTGAGAGCACTATACCAATCAAGGGCTAGTCTTGATAAAGTCATGGAGAAGGTATGAAGGAAGAGAGCATCATCATATGCAATCAAATAACAAAAATGATTAAATTATCTTAAATGTTATTGGGCGTCTTCCTTGCCTTGAAATTTGGATAAATTGGGCAATTCCCATTGAGGAGGATAAGAATGGATAGGAATGGATGGATGGATTCATTACATATTTGATCATAAGATAAAATGTTATGAGACTTAGAGATAGATGATTCCAGGTTGGTCATTTTATCCATTAACATCTTGAACAAACCTATTTGAGGTTGGGAAGATACGTAATTAGGTGGTAAGCTGTGTTGAGGTTATGTGGTAGAAATGTATGGATAAGTGGTAGAGGGTGCTGAAGAAGCCACATATTGGTAAGTGGTCATAGGAGGTTGGGATGGTGCCACATAAAGGTTGATTGGCACAAATGGCTAGGTGGAAGGTGATATGTATCCTTGTGGGTTAGAAACATATGGGTAAGATGCCATGGGTACTTGTTGGGGAGTTGATATGGGCTAGTTTAGAGGTATGTTTGGGTTGGTGGATGGTGGTATGGATGTAGATTGGGTTGGAGGTATGAAAGTGCTAGTTGGTTGTTGGTAAGTTATGACTCTAGTGCTAATATGTGGAAGTGTTTAAGATATGAAAAGTACCAAACTCTGAAGTGGGGTAAAAATTGGTAGGTTGGTTGAACTAAGGGTAATGGGAGAAATAGGGGTAGAAGATAACCCCATGGTAGGATTATAGGTGACAAGAGGTAAGGTTAATCCAATGTTGGAGGTATTGGTTGGGGTAGTAGGTATTCAGTTACTAGTTGGGATGTTGGATAGAGTTTGGGGAGTGGTAGTAAGTGGGATATTGGAAGAAGAAGAGCCTTTGGTGAGCATGGGTTGGGTTGAGGTGGCACCCACCAAAAGATGGGGAGGCATACCATAGGGAGGAGATATAGGAAGAACCAAAGCAAAATGGGTATGGTTAGATAAGGTATTTAGGTAATGTTGAAGAGACATAGGATTGTTATCAAGGAAAGTAGTGAAATATAGATCACCCTCAACAATAATCATAGGCCTAGTAAGAGGGGAATAAAAATGAGGATAAATCTCAACATCAAAAGTATACTCTATGGAGGAAGAAGAATAAGGTGGTTATCAGTTGATTTGATTCCTTAGCTATTGTTTAGTAAAGACCATGAGAGGAATAGAAAATAAATAACAAAACTCACAACTTAAACACAAAGCAAGCCAAAGGAAAAGATCTCAAGGAAAGCAAACATACACTAAAGTACATTTAACAACTTAGGTTTCTTTTTAAATTACTTTTGGTTTATGCCTTAGAAATTCTGAAGAAGAAATTTGGTTTGTAGATCATGTACTAAAGAGGAAATATAAGGTTGGTTTTAGGTTGTGTTTAGGTGCTCAAGAGAGAAAATTTGTATTGATCTTTAGTATGTGGCTTCATATTGGGGACTACCCCCTCACTTCACACACTATAGAAATAAGGGTGTCGAGTGCTTAGACCAGATATACTAAATTTTAGAGTTTATACTCAATTGGAGAGATGAGTTGGTTCTCCCCTTGGTAATGACCTCCAAGTAATATTGTCGAGAAAGGGTAAATTTTACTACTAGGTGATGAAATCCTAGTCAGGGCTTGTCTCAAGTTGGTTTTGATGTGTTGATTGATTATGTGGTTTGGACAAAGTTTGTGATAACAAGAGTGAAAACTATAATTAATTACTTTAATCCTAAGTTACTATATGAACTAAAATAAACAAGTAATCAATGTATGCAAAATGTTTATTTTAAGCCCAAAATAAATTTATATTTTGTTGGATGATCATAGAATAAAGGAAGAAAAAAGAAAAAAAGGTCCCACCGGGCATGCCAAAATGTTTCTCTAAATTTCCTCTCATTTCTTAAGTTCAAAGCAAGTAAGAAACTAGTAAAAGGGGTGTGTGAAGGAAAACCTGGTAAAAGTGCACACTTCATCTAGATGATGGTGACAAATCCTCTTTGGCTAGGAAGGAATAACATGTGACTTGCTAGATAGCTGAAGTAATTTGGCTAAAATGATAGTAATTTGGACTTTGAAAGAAATTTGGACAAAGGTTCAAGTCTCTATTACTACTGCTTGCTTGTTGAAGTGATGTTGGATGCCTATGCAAGAATATTTGATAGCTTGGATGTAGATTTATGGATTTATCCCTCCTTTTCACTTTTTACTTCTCTCCTTTTATAGGATGAAGTTACTAATTATGTAGGAAGAAGTTTCTAATTAGGATGGAAGATAAAGTTTCTTATTATAATTCTTTAAATATTTTTAGCTCATTTAAGGGAATTTTCTAAAATGTGCCATGCTTATCTCATACACATCTAGAATTAGATTTAAAGTAGGTTTGATGACCTGACCATCGATAGTTAAATTGACCATCAGTGGTTGAGTTTCTAGGGAAAAATGGGTGAAACTAAGTTAAAATAAGGTGAATTAAAATTTAAAGTTAGTAAATTAATAAATGGGTGAAGTCAACTAGGTGGTCAACTAGCTTCAGGGTTGGGTAGGGTTTCAAGGCATTTCAACATCTAAAACTATGGAGTTTTTGAGTGTCTAAAAGTAGAAATATGATGGTCATGTGGAAGATATTATTGGTGTATCTCCCACTTAAATTAGGCTTATTTAATTTATCTTCAAACTCTTTTCCCATAATCAAGCATTAGCATAGGTGAAAGCACTTCAAGATACATTCAGGGAACTAGCCCTAAAAATCTAAAGGCTCACTTCCACTATAGGTACACCCACATACCTATAAGTATTCCCATGTTTACTAAATATATAAGAGGATTGGATACCTTATTTTAGGGTGTGATATTTGGTGACAATATTTATAGCACACCCAGTGAGACACATTGTAGCCAAGATAACTTGTCAAGGTGAATGTTCGTCTTGACAAACACCAACTATAAACTAGTGTGTTACCCAATATTTGGTGACTCCTTAAAGTAAATCTAGTTTCATACCATTATTTTATTATAAAATTTCCTCTATAATTCATGGTCCTCAGTATGTCATCCTCTTATAGACCATTTGATCATATTAATCCACCCAACTAGCCTAAGACCCCTCTTTCAATTTAGTATCCATAGCCTAATCTACCCTTTGAAGAATGAGTAGATTTTGATAGAGAGGAAGAAAAGAAAGAGGATTAAGAAGTTGAAAATATTGAATAAGAATGCATGGCTAGACCTTATTCTTTCCCTACCTTAAATATTGATAAATCCATTAAAATTCATGTATATGATGCCATCCCTCCTAATGCCACAAAAGGTGTGCCCACATTCAATGGTGAGAGTCATATCACACCTAGTGAGCACATTAGAGATGTCTCTAACTTTTGTAGTTTACACAATATAGTCTAAGAGAACGTTTCTATTAGGCTCCTTGCCATGTCCCTTAAATGGAAGGATCTTGATTATTATATGACTCTAGAAGGTGGATGAATCTCAACATGGGATGAGTTTGGAGTGTTGTTAAATTCCATATTTATAAATTAAAGTGATCATGCCTATATCATACATCAGCTCAACATGATAAAAAGAGGGCCCAATAAGAAAATGCATGACTTCAATGAAATGTTTCATAAGACTTGTCATAGGTTTCCTCCTCCCATGAAACCACCTGATAGTTTTGTGTTCCCTACTTACTTGAAAGCCATTGGGACTGAAATTGATGTCATGTTTCAATCTATGGGTGGTTCCACCCTCCCTAAATCATATGAGATTTATATCAAAGATGAGAATGGTCTCATCCAATCTAGAAGATTTTCACCTAAAGTGTCTATGCCTCCATTGTCTCAAGCTTCTATTGATTATTCAAATGTGGCTCAAACTCCTAACATCAATACCAAGCCTAACACTGCTCCTAAGAAAGAGGATAATGTCATGGACAAAGATGCAAAAATTTAGAGGCTAAGATCTTGACTTAGGTAAGCTAATGTGTAACAAGGTACTTATTATAACCCTTAACCCTATCAACAATAATATATTCAAAAATATGGAAGAGGGAGAGGCCAATGGTAACCTAATCACAATAGGCATGCTAATACATATAATCTTAGCTCTACCACCAATGTAAAGGAGATGGTACTAGTTCATAACAATTTGGTACATGGAGAAGATTGGTAGCAAGAAAAATTAATGGATACCAATAAAAATGGAGAGAAATATATAGTGGCTTAAGGGGTAGTTACTCCCCTCCTATCAAATGTAGATGAAGTTATGGTGTAAGCTAATGAGGATTGGCAAACTCAAGGAGAGATCTTCAACAACTTTCTAGTTGAAGACACTTTTATGCTAAATTAAGGATCCTCTATTTCAAATAATACCAAGGACAAGAAGATGGCTCTAGGGGGTGGAAAAAACATTCCTATAGGCTCATCCAACCCTCCTATAAGTCAATAAGACACAACTACAAGTGTGACCATTCCAAATGCTTATATTGTAGTTTCAAAGGCTTATACACCTCGAACAAGTCAAAATGTGGTAAGGTCTACCTCTATCCCTCAAGTTATAAGTATTGATATACCTATAAGAGCCTAAGAGAAATTATTTATATTTTCTTTAAACGTTTTATGTTCTTTAAGCGTACTAAAACATCCATTTCCCTTTGGGATGTTTTACATATGCCTGGCCAAAAAGAACTCCTCCAAAAGAAATTGTCCACTATTCTTACTAGTCCTTCATCCTCAAATCAAATTCATGACCATTTTTATCTTAAAAATTCTCCTAATACCATTGTGGAGCCATCTACTAGGGCTAAGAAACCTCCACCATTATATCTCACTCTCATAGTAGGTGACAAGCTAGTCCATAATTTCATATTAGATAGTAGAGCTTCGACTTCAATCATGCCCAAGGTAGTAGATAACAAATTGGGTTTGAAGTATGAGCCTCATAGTAAAGGATTTATCCATTTGGATGGTACCCATACCAAAACCATAATATTGATAAAAAAACTTGATGTTTTTCCTACATGACTATCCTAGCTTTCTTATCTTTCAAGACATAGTTGTTATTGATCTCCTAACCCACTTTGTAATCTACCTATCAAGGGACTTTATTACCTATATTGGTGGATATATTTCAGTTTATTGTTCCTTATTTTCCTTTAGGACAAGGTGTGGGACCAAGGTGATAAGTAGGATTCAACCTCTTGCAAGGTTTCACATAGAACCTTACATTGAGACAAGTTCTGACTTTAATTGTGTTATTCATGAGAGGGAAGAATCTAATGTGGACAAGGGAATTTACAAGCTTGAAGGAATTTTCGATTTTTTCTTGGATTATTATGATGTAGATGCATATAGACATGATCCTTACACATTCTTTGAGTAGACTTACCTTGACATTTACATAATGCATGGGGAGCCATTTAAAGGAGATAAAGTTAGTACCAAACATTCCTATATTGTTGAAGGTAATTATATGATCCATGAGTATGATGATCCTAAGTTATTTGATATAATTGGGAACCATAGTGGGAGAATGATGTTTTCATTCCTTCTATTGATGAATATTGTCTAGATAATTACACTCATGAGGAAGAAGAGAATGACTTATGGCTAAGATTTGAGGCCATATGTCAATAATTTGATAAGATTAATAGCATTGTTTATTTTCCCAAAAAGTGTATGACTGATGTGTTTATTTATGAAACTAATGAGTAGGCACTTAGGTGTTCTATGAAGCATGAAATTAAATGGCTTGTTGTTAAATAATATATATGTCAATCTGCTATTCAAGTTCTTACAGTTTTAGAGGGACCCAATCAGGTTAAGGTAGAAGTTGTTGTGCCTAAAAGATAGTTGGGAAAGTCATCTAGTATTGAGCCATATTTAGAGTGGTTAGATCCTACAAAAGAGGAACTTGATAATCCCAAGCACCAAGTATATCCTCTATGAGAAGATAGAAAGGTTGAGGTAGCTATCATCATCCCTATTTTTCACAATAAGGAATGTATATCAAATGTGGTAGTGATAAAGAGGATTGTAGCTCCAACCAAGCCTCATGGAGACCAATAAATATCATACATGAAGGTCTCAAATAGTTCACTTGTAGACCTACAAATATTCATAGGTGATAGGCTTCTTGATCACCTACATGTGTAAGTAATTTATGATAAGCATGCCCCTCATGCTAGGCTACTTTCATGGAGTGATAAAGATGCCAAGGGAACCATTTTTGACCCTAGTTGAGGTATGATCAGATGTTTCACCTCTGAGGGTTATTATTTTTAATATTAGGTTAGGTGTGTGTTTCCCTTCTTGTTGTATTGTGTCACAATAAGTTATTTTGAAGCACATGTGTGTTTCACTTAGTTACTCACTTTGTGTTTTATTCCTGTTATTTTCTTATGTTTTGTATACGATTCAAAGTTAGTTTATATATCCAACCTACATATTTTGACTCTATATCCTAATGGAAAAGATTAGGCAACTAGTCATTGCATAGTAAACATACCAACCCTAGGAAATTACCAAATATGTTGACCATTTTTCCCCACAACCCAAAATGGGTCAACCCCCCTATAGTCAAAATACTATATAGGGGATCTTTATAATGTCATAGGGTATGTTATGGTTTTTTTGGATGTCATTTCAGATCCCATTTTAAGTGGGTCATGGCCTAGCCTAGTCCTTGTGTCTTTTGGTGTCTTAAGAATCATTTTGATGATATATGGAAGTAGCATATTTTCATGGTGTTGAGAAGTTGTGGAGTAGGTCTATAAAATATTAAGGTTACACTTGGGATTTTTGTTCAACTTTTGGCCAAGTGATTGGAGCACCTAGATTAGCTTTGGAGGAATTTCTCCACACAAAGCCTGTAACAAATGTACAAGTTTTAATCCCTTTGGTTGCTTTGTTTCGGTCTTTTAACTAAGTGTTAATTCTTTTAAGACTTTTATTTTAAGGTTTTTGGCTAATTGTTGGAATTCTTTTAGGAGTTATGTTTCAAAATTTTATTTATGTGCCAAGAATTGTTTCAGACATTTTTTTCCAAAGCAATTTATTTGAAGGATCATCGATTGATGAAGTGGACCTTTTCAAAAGTCTCGAAGGATATATTTTCAATAATTTAGTCCTTTACAAAAATCTCGAGGGGCATTTTTTTATAAAAGTGTTCTACACATGTTTCATGAAAGGTCTTCTCTCAAAAAAGTGTCCTAAACACTTTTTATGAAGGGTGATTTTATTTTGAAAAGGGCACTTTTTAAAAGTACAAAGGGTTAGTTTCAAGGTAGAGGACTAATTCCTTTAGAAAACATGTTTGAGCCAAAATGAAATGCAAATATATTCTAGGAAATTTGTCCTAACAATTTTATTGAAATAATTCTTCTACACAAAAGGGCCTCTTTCAAATCCTTAAAGGGTATGTTCTTGGAGAAATAGTCCACTTCAAAGTTTTGAAGGGAATTTTCTCAAAGAAGTGTCTATCACACTTTTTTTGAAGGGTAGTTTCTCGAAAATGGGGTCCAACATATAAGTCCTAAAGGGAATTTCTAAAGTTCCAAAGGACTATTTCAAAAAGATCAAAGGACATTTCTAAGGGCACAATTCCTTCAAGAAAATTGTTTGAGATAATTTTCTCAAAATAAAATTTATTTTAAAACTTTTGTTATGAGGATAAAGACTAAGGCAGAGACAAAGTAAATGAATTCTTTAAAAAATAGTGTCCCACACAAATCCTAAAGGAATTTTCCATCAAAAGGTTTGAAGGAAATAGTTATTTAATTTCAAAATCTCTTGGTTGCCATGCAGACATCAAATTCAAGCCCCTTCAACTAGATGTTTAGATTGGAAAATCCATAGATATTAGCACCAATGTCAAGTTTAAGATCAAACAAATTAAATAATTTTGAGCTTAAATTTGATGGTCATGTGACCATCAATGGTATCCATGTGAATGTCAAATGAAATCCTACAGATCATCAATTTTAAGATCATGAAGTAGTCATTGGGTTTCAAATAATGGGTCCTAGTAAGATCAATGGTCCTCGCTTGATCGTACATCTCAATCTAATGGTGTAAAAGGAGTCAAAAAGTTAGAGAGCTTGAGGGGTCAACACATGGCACAAGTGATTGAAGCTACATAATGATAGCAAGATCTTGAGGATTAATGCACATTTGAAATATGGCATAGGTAGGGATAAGGTTGATGATTCAAAGGTATATTGAAGGGCTCACATTCATTTGAACTTAGAAAATTCAACAAAGTGAGCCAAGTCAAAGTGGTTAGTGAACCTCAAGGGTGAATGGGTTTATGACAAGTGGCATAAGCACATTCAATTGGTAGAAGATCAATGGCTCATAAGTATCTATTCATAGGGTGACCCAATGATGTGAGCTTATACAAAGATCAATTATTTTATCTAGTTCTTGATTACCAATTAGAATGACGGGGAGCCAAATAACTTAGGCAAATCTCAAATAGCTAATTTTTTACTAAGGAAAGAAAGCATGATGGAACCAAGATCAAGAACATTTTAGTTGGGGCTAGTAGATATTCTAGGATCAGATAGCACCATTAGGGACCTATGGAGTAAGACACATATAACTTATTGGCCATTACCAAATCTAACCATAGGAAAATGACCTTTATTCCCACTTGGGCACACATCATGACACACCAATTTGGAGTGGTTTCACATTAGGATAAATTATTAATAGTTTGATATGATTTTTTTAACTAGATGGATGCCTAAACCCAATGATAATGATTGATCCTACTATTGCAACCATTAATGAGTATCAATGGGAGATCGATGTAACTATGTAACCACTTAAGGTGATGGGGATTAATCAAATGGCCCAAAGGAGCATAATTAACAAAAGTAAGTGTAACTATAGTTTAATAATTTTAACTAATTGATTCCCATTTTGAGTGTCAAGGCCCTTCTCTCTTGTGGATGTTCTCCTATAAATATATCCCTTAAGTTATTGTAAAAATAACCACACCATGTATGGCAAAGCCCTGCTTGATTAATGTTATATTCTACTTTTGAAAATTAATATAAGTTTATTTTTTAAGTTTTAAATAATTTTCTAAGTCTATAAGTGATGTATGGTGATGAGAAGTGATAACTCTCTATCCTTCCTTCCCTTATCCTTTCATGTTTGAGCAATAGTTTCTAGTCTAATAGGTCATATAGAGTATAGTCTAGTGTGTAAAGCTTTTCAAGAGTAGAATTATCCTTCGAGTGTGAAATCTTCCCTCTGGTTCATTTACCTTGTGTCACTACTCACATTTTGACTCTATATTGAAATACTCATGTTAGAATCTATTAAAACTTAGATACTAGTATGTATTTTCTATTTTAATATGGTGGGAATATGATGGTCATGTGGAAGATATTCTTGGTGTATCTCCCCCTTAGATTAGATTTATTTCATGCAACTTCTAACTCTTTTCCCATAAGTAAGAATTAACATAGGTGAAATTACTTCAAGATACATTTAGGGAACTATCCCTTAAAATCTAGAAGATCACTTCCACTATAGGTACACCCACATACCTAGAAGTGTTCCCATGTTACCCAAATTTAGAAGAGGATTGGACACCCTCTTATAGGGTGTGAGATTTGGTGACAACACCTTGGTATAGAGAGAAAAACTATAAAGGAGAATATAAGAGAGATAAAAAGAGTCAATAAACCTTATACCTAAAGGAGTACAATGATTTCATGGAAAACCAATAAGGGAATTAGTTTTCCACCTAATAAAGACCTACATCAAGCTTGAAAGGTAACTTATAGCTAAAAAGGACAATAAAGCTTGAGCTGGTTTTAAGGGGTGTGGACCATTTTGGGAGAAAGGTTATTAGAGAGACCATCATGTTATATAAGAATAAAAGACACCTTTTAGGTTTCCATATCTTTCCAAATACCCTCAAGCATGACCTTAGTCCATACATCACCTCAAGCATCCAAGGAGTAGTCAAACACCTAATGGAGGCTCTTTCATCTAAAGGAGAGATAGTTTGTTTTAGAAGAGTTGATATTATAAATAAAGGTTAAATGAAGGCTTCCATTTAAAATTATGATGTTTCATTTAGGTTCTATGGGCATTAAAGATCATACCCCAATTACACCTACATCTAACTTGGCATTCAAGGAGAATAATCCAAAGAGTTTAAAGATTATCTTGGGTTTCATGTATTTATTATATCTAAGAGAATAGTATTTTTGATCCAAGAGGGTTTATATGACCTCAAGAGACTACATATAAGTAAAGGTCATAGATTTTGGCATATGGAAACCTATAGTCACCTATAGTCTCTAAATCTCAAACCTCCTTCAAATTGGTAGGTGATATTAAGAACACAATGATGCATAGAGGTTTCTTGGTAATGAATGGATGATAAATTGATAATGATATAGTAAAATCCATGAATCACTTAAAATATTTATGAATAATTCATAACATATTTCAAGGTTCAACAATACACCTTCAGCCATACACATCTCAATCAAGCATGGTCATGAGGAGTTCTTTTGGGTAGAATGATCAAGTGGAAGGTTTCATGAAGTGTTTTTGGATAATATGGGAAAATAATGGTGTGAATTGTATCTAATTAGGAATATAATTTTTCCAAAACACTTGTACATACTCAACTACCCTAAAAGGATCACCCATAAATAGGCTTCCTAAAGAGGTGAGGTCATACATGAGTGACATGAAAGGTTGAAGGAAAGACAATGAAGATTGGAATAATGAAAGGATAATATAAATGATAATTTAAAATAAAATTCACCTTAATATATACAAAACCAAGTTTAAGGGAAGAAAAACTTATTTGTGATATTTGACCATTTAGGCACGTGTCACTAGTTTTTGCCAAAATGAGCCTATAAGCCTAAATATGCAAGATCCAATCAAAAATTTTGGTTGAAAGGATAATTATGACCTATTATACCTAATAAAAATATATTTGATGTTTTTATACAATGGAAAATATTATCTATTTTGGTATAGTCAACCCTATGTCAAATCATGGTCAACATTGGAACATGCATTAGAAGAATTAGCCAGTTTAGGGCATCTACAGGTTGAGTCAAATAAAAAAATTGGTAAAAATGGTAAAAATTACATAAAAAATAATAAAATTCCATCATAAAGTTAATATAAAGAGTGTAAGTGCCCATTATTTTGACACAATCACTTTACACTCAAGAAGGTAACCATTGGAGACCAAACAAAGTTTTATCAATTATGGGTGTTAAAAAGAATTTAATGACTTGGAGAGACCTTAAAATGGCATAATATGATGTTTTAAAACTATATTATATTATATAATTTATCACATTTATGGGTTTCATGCTTTTGCGTAAAGACAAGTTTTGGCATGGAGGAAGCATGCAAGCAGCTCAAGGTAAATTTTGGTAAAAAAGTTCTACAGGATAAAGTACACATCCAAAAGACTCTATACTTGGTAAAATTTATCCTGATCATATCATATACCTATAAATAATATTTTTAAAGTCACATTACAAGTTTAAGTTCTTAATTTTTTGGCACAATCCTCATTATGTCTCTTAATGGTCACTATCCATGCATGCATACTTTTTGGAGTTTTAAGTTATATTTTAGGTTTTAAATATTAGGTAAGTATTTTAAAAGTATTTAAATATGTTTTTAATCCTATTAAAAATATTTAAAGATTTTCCACACTTCAACCTTCATGTAAACCCCATGGGCAAGCTCAAATCCTCACAGGTAGTCTCAAAGGCGCAGAAGGCAAAGTTGAGTTTTGATCACTTGAAAGGGTATTATAAGATGGTTAAGTTTTCATGAATATTTTTCAAGAAAATAATATTATTTTAAAATTAAAATTAGTCCTTTGGAGGAATTTGAGATTTTACAGGCTTAAGACACCCAATTTTAGCCCTTCTTCAAATGCTTGTATCTTTCATAGCATGAAGAGTTGGGACAAGTTATTATATTAATTTTAGATTATCCATATTTTATTTAAATTAATTATTTATTTAGGATGGTTAAGGTCCTTATTCTTAATACTAATCATTAAGAGTGTGAGCATGTCCAAAATGCTTACAAACACTACAGAAAATCATCTTTAAGTGCATATCTTTTCATATACACCACATGAAAGCCCACTATTTTTAGGGATGTTAAAGGGGTATATTTAATATATATTCATGGTAATAAATTGTCGAGTAAAGGTACACATTGTATGAAAAATCATCTTAAAGGTGATCTTGTATAGGCTTGCAAAGGAGTTTTTTGACTAGTGTTGTGTTTTTGGACTCATAGGTTCATCAAATGGACTATAATTTATTTTAAAACACCTATGTGTATATTACTCCTTCCATATCCTAAAAAAATTATTTTATAGAAGAAGATAACATGTTTTGATGCTTAGGAGACCTAAAATAGCTAAAGATACTTTTATAGGTATTCAAAGAGATAAATGGTCTAATGACATGGAATAGGCCTAGTGGGACCTAAAACATCATTATATGTCATTTTTATCTCTTTGAAAGTATTTTAGGGGTGTCTAGCTAAGCTAAAGGGTCAAAACCCCAATTTTTTGATATTTTGTGAAATGGTGTAGGTTTATTGGTGATTTCCAACATTGTTGTACATCTTGAAAGTTTTATAAACCTTCATTTTATTCATCATACACATGAAATTGATGTATATAAGTCTTCTATAGGTCCAGAAGTGGTCTTAAGGGTGCCAAATGGCCTTGGGATCAGTTTTCAAGGTACTTAGTTCAAGGTGGCTCAAGATTGTGGCCGACATCAATGGGGTTTATAAGATTTGTAGGTTTCATGGAGTTTATTACATGTTAGAGGAGCAAATTAAAATTGAAAATAGAAAATTTACTAAAAAATTGAACATGAAACTTAACCTCCATGGTTAGTTAAGCATTTTTTGATAAGTCAACTAACTTTTGCCTAACATATTCTAGAAGAGCAAGTGGAAGGGGAGAGTAGAAGTCCCAGGAGGAGAGTTTGGGAGTTGAGAAGGTAAGTGGAGAATTTAATGAAATTTAAAAGTCTTTGGAGACTTCTTCCTCTTAGTGGATCATGAAATCATCATCATCAATAAGTTCTTGTCTTCTATTATGTTTTCAAGCCAATGAGAGCGCTTGAAGACTATTTGAGCTAATGAAGGTTAATTTGTTGAGGTAGGATTAGTTCTACTCAACCCAAATGTGGGTGAGAATCCATGAAAGGTGGTTGCATCTCATTTATTAAATTATGTTTTCTTATCTCTTCTTTCTCTCTTCTACTTTTCTCTTATATCTCCCATTTCTCCCCCATTTTTGTAAGATATTCTCATTTGACAAGGAGAAACTATGTCAAAATTTGTAACAAATACCTTTTAATTAAATAAAGATCATTTTTCACTTATCTCTTGCCTTTGAATTATGTTTCACAAGATTATGCAGGATGGCCTTGTGAAGAAGTGTTCTTCCATGTCCATTGTCCTTATTTCTTGCCTATTTTTGGGTGTTTTCAAGTTATTTATAGGTCTAAACTTGAGATATTTCCACCATTAATGGATTATTGGTGTGAATTTTTAAATTCCTTTTTGTTTCATGTATTATTTGGTAATCCTAGTTTAAGAAATGCTTATGCAAATTAGCTAGTTTGTGAGGTTATGTGAATAAAAATTGTCTTATACTGAGTTAGTGTTTATTTCAAGCTTATGTGAGTGTCAATAAATTTGGTGGATCACTGATTTATTTCTCTTAGTTACTCTATACCCCCTTTATCTCTTTTCCAAGTAGAATAATTAGTTTAGGTGATCTACCAAAAGGAATTTGGCCTTTTCTAAATGTTCAAACTCACTATAGGATACCCATAGCCTAAGATTACTCCAATATTGTAGCTGGGAGTGAGAGATCCTATAAAACTCTCCCAAAAGGGTGTAATTCTACACTACAATAGGAACACTATGAAAAAATTGTTATGTTCAAAGACAAGCTTCTCAAATTAGGAAAATTAGACATGAGAGAAGGTAAATTAAGTTTTGAGGCCATAAATTAGGCCATTTCCCAAGATCTCACCCTTCTCAACCATGATTTTACAAATTAGTTCTTCATGTATGCCTTATATACAAGTGACACTATTTCTTCTATGCTCATGCAATAAAATAGTGAAGGCCTTGATCAACCCATAGCCTTATTTAGCCAAGAATTAGAGGGGCATGAGGAGAGATATACACTTTTTTAAAAACATGTAATTTTAGTCATGATATTTCTCAATAATTTCATACCATGGTGTCTAAAAACAAGATATTTGTCATGGTGGTTTACCCTAGCATTAAGGATTTCATCGTTAATAAAGACTTGAGTGAAATGAGAGTTGGTTGGGTGACTAAGTTCATGGATTTTAACATATATTTTAAGGTTAATAAGTTTATTATGGGTAGGTTACTATGTTAACACCTTGAAATAGAGGTGAAATAAGAGAAAGAAGTAGTTTTGGCATTCCAAGATGATTAACAAGCAGTTATAACTACATCTCCTTCCATCTAGATCCAAAACATGGTGAAATTTATCTAAATGGGAGAATTCCCTATAGGATTAAATAGGACAAAAATAACATAATTCAGACTGAAATCCATCTCTTATATTTTTATTTATGGTGTACTCTTCAATAAAGACCTTGATGGCATGTTTTTGAGGTTTGTAAAGACTAGTTAAGTTGAAACACTTTTAGGACAATTTCATGATGGGTCTACAAGAAGGAACGTTTATACCAAGACCACATGCATAAAATATCATAATATTAGGATATTTTTTTCCAATTTTATTCATGGACTCCCATGCTTGGGATATGATGTGTTTAAAATGTGTCATGTTCACTAGCAAGCAAATACTAGTTGCCTTGCCTCTATAGCCTATTAAAGTTGAGAAGACATTCATAAAATGGTGCCTAAAATTTATAGGCATGATTTATACCCCATATATTTCTATAAATAAGTGGGTTTTAACTATTATTGCTTACTTTACTAGGTGGGTGGAGGTAGCTAAGCTCAAGAAAGCAAATGAGAACTCAGTCTTGGAGTTCTATGATAGTCTAGTGACTAAATTTGGGGTCTGCTCCACCATCATATAAAATAATGCATTAGCATTTAGTAGTTAAAATTTTATTTATTTGGATATTAATCATGATATCTACCTAATTTATTTATCTAATTACTATCCATAGGGCAATCGTCTAGTAGAGTCCACTAATAAGAATTTGATTAGGATCATAAGAAGGACAATGGAGGACAAACAAAGGGAGTGCCATACCAAGATAATAAATACCTTATTTGAAGAAATATTACTCCTATAATTTCTAATAGTCACTCACCATATCTTCTTGATATCATCTGGAGTGACTTGGTGGTTCAAGTCTACTCAATATGAAGATGACTAAATATGGCAGCTTATGACTCATCATAAATCTATCTAGTGTGCTGAAAATATGTAGGTTATAGATTGATCATAACTATTAAGAGTGTTGTGAAGGTATATTATAACTTAACTAGGTTTTTTATCATTTTTTAAGTTATGTTAATAGGTATTAAAATGCTATCCATTTGAAGCTTTCACTTGAATCCATACATATTATCTTAAAGGGGGTGTTTGACCTTAATGTGATGTTATTTGACTTTAAAATACCACTAAAACCACCATTTATGTACTCAAAATACTTCATTAATCCCTTTACACCATGACCAAACTGTTTCATATGATAATGCCATCTTCTCACAAGTCAAAGGCCTTTATTTTCCACTAAATGGGCCCCACACATGTGAAAAAATGTCCCTTCAACTTCCTAAGATATACCATGTGTTTTGAAACATTTTCTAGCCCTATTTTCCCTCTTATTTCCCACCAATGGTGATTCATGATCTAAAACATGATAAAATGCAATAAATTTTCAAGTTTCTTGAGTTTTTAGGCAAGTACAGATCGTTATAGTACATATTTGGTCATATGGAGTTAGGGGTCTATGAATGGAGTTCAACTTAGGCATATGATGAAGGAATCCATGTGTTTTAGAGCTAAAAGAGTAAAAAACTAACCTCTTTTCTCTATAAATATCCTTGGAAGCTTTATATATCCCTTAAGGTTTATTCTCAGCCTATACATGAGAGAGAAGGTGAGAGTCCTAGATATTAGCCAAAGCAAGGAGACCTAATAACCTTACAATCAATGGAATTAGTTTTAATATTAGTATTTTATGGTGTATGAATATAAACTAATAATTTAATCAATATGGTTACCTTTCTCATCTACACAAGGCCAAAAAGGGGGATGATTTCAATGTATTATTGGCTTATGTGATGAAACTAGTGATTTTTCATGTCTTATTTAGTCATATACGGTCATACCATGGCATCCTCCACCTCTATTTCACATGTGTGAGCCTATAAGAGTAATAAAAATCTAAGATTCCACTATCTATAGACTACAAGTAGGGTTCCATTGGTAAAAAAGTTATATTAAGTACATATGTCTAAGATGAATAGTGTTTAGAGGTGAAATAATGGTATATTAAAGTTTTTTAGATATCCTTAGTTCAATTTTAATATTTATATGGGCCTCTAACTCTCTCAAATGATGATTTCAAATGACACTACCTACATGTTTGGGCTTTACTACAAAGAAGGATAGTATGTTGCATGATAATGGATTAGAGGTCATCAAAATATAGTAAAAGGAAACAAAGGGGTATTGTATTAATTTTAAAATGTCCTTACTTTAATATATTCAAACCTCATTATATCCCTCATAGGCTAAGAACTTCTAACTATCCCTCCAATATCTTCATAGTCTTATTTAGTAGAAACTAAGGTTGTTTAACAAAAATTGAGGTATTTAGAGAGTCCTAGGTTTCCACTTCCCATGTCATATGCCTGATTAATGAGTTTCATGTTTTTATCTATTAATTAGGTCAATATATAATCCTTTGGTCCTTATAAATCATCTTGGGTATGATCTAATAGTCCAATTTGCGCCTTCAAAGAATTTATACCATTTGATGGTCTCATCATTGTCAACTTACCCCATTATAGGTCCTAAGTTTTAGGTTTCAGTTTCTATGTGACCTTACAACCATCACCCATAGGTTTTAACCCTCTACCCAAGACCAAGGCACAAAATAAAGTTCTAGATACCCTAAAAGGATATCAAGTGCCATTATTAATATGGGAAAATTGACCTATATAGGTATAATCCCTATTGAGAGATCAAATCATCACCTTTAGGAGATAAGTCAAATCCACCCTTCACAGCCTTTCAAAACCATTATATTCAAATGAGTCTCAAATGTAAGGTACATGATTTTGAATATGTTTATCCTGATAATATGGATTTAAACACAAAAAATTCCATTGGGGTTTCAAGTATAACAATGAATACACTCTTCTAACTTAGGATCATGTTTAATAGACCTTTTGACAGTTAACATGCACAAATCATTACCTATAATGTTATTGATAGTATACATCTATAAATTTTAATATGAGAGATATTAGGCCATGGAGGGGAGAACTTAGAATAATCTAGGGGTCAGAGTATAGATATAATGGTGCCAAAGAAAAGAGGTCTAAATAGGTGACTAAGCAGAATGGTGCAAACATGTACAGTCAACTAGCCTTGATCACTTAGTCTAAAGTACATGAATAGAGGAAATGATAATTCCAAGATAATTTATGAGGTGATATTGAGGTGATGAGGACATATTTATCTCTCAAGTCTTCATATGATGGTGATAACAATTTAGGGTGACTACCTAGTCTAGATTTCATACCTAGGACACATAGGCTTTGATGTATGACTATGTAAATGAACCTTGATAATAGATTTAGGGAAGATAGACCTTAGTAATATGGTCAAAAATTAAAATATTTTATTTAAAGCCTTTATTTCATTAATACAAAGGGTTGAGATAAATTACTTAGGTCCCTAACATTAATTATTTCAATCCCATACACTAGACAATTATGCTTAAGCCAAGATTAAGAGAGAGGAGGGTTGATATGATGGAATAAAAAATAAGAACAAGTGAAAAATATATATAATAAACTAAGGATGATGCTATGATAATAGGGAGGCTATTTATGCATCTACAAGTGGGTTGATGTTCTAAATCCTAGTCTAAACACTATAAGGCCTAAAGCCACCATGAACCCTCAAAAACCCATATTCACTTCAAGGGAAGTTACAAACCTATAAGCAAACTAAAGGACATGATAGTATGTGTAATGATGAATTATGCCTCGAGGGAGATATTTGAATAAATGGGATGTAAATAAATGGTCAAAATTAATCTTAACACCTTCTTGAGCTCCATTACCTTGAAAAACCATGTCAATTTATCACTTTAAACACTAATATATTTCATCATATAAGGGATCAAACCCATGAAATTTATGGGAAGTTAGGCACCCCTATGTACGCAAGATCTATGAATGAGGGAGTGGGATGCAGGGGCCCATCTCTATGAACAAATATTAGCACCATAACCTACATTAATTACTTGGAAAAGAGCTCAAGACACACCATATTTTATTCATGTCTCTACATATAGTTTGCATGGGATCTAAGGATATTCAAGAGATATGAAGGGATATGTAGGATAAAATTTCATGACAATAAGTTCTAGTTTGGAGGTATATATTGTATGAACCATTGTTAAGATGGTGGACCTCCAAAAACCCTTTTTAAACCTTGGTTTAGACACAATGAATAAATTATGCCCCAAAATGCATCCAAATTAGGTAATTGGGCATTGAAAATGTCTTAATGGTCTTCCTATGTCCCTTGATCACTTAGATGGCCTACTAGTTGGCATGTGCAAGATGTGTAGTATACATATCAGACCAAAAATACATATTATGATCATATATGCATGAATTTGAGAAGATATGCATATTCCATATGCCTTTGAAGAGGGAAGGTAACCCTAAGGTATCATATATTGACACATTAGGCACCTATAGGGGCCTCCATTCCTAATAAATACTTTTAAATAGTCCTAGGTGCTTAAATGAGAGACTATATGCACACAAGAGGAGGTAAATAGATTGCATAAGCCAATACAAATACTATGAGGGACCTAAAGGATGAGTTTCATGTTAGGGGAGGTGGATAATTACTTCATAACTCCATCTTAGGGTCAAAACTTAGAAACCTTCCATTCAAACATATTGATATAATACCTTCCTCAAGGTAGTGACACTTAAAAGCTAGATCAAAGGATAAAAGAGGATCATATGACATCTCAGACCTCCATAGAAATGGTTTCATGTATTTTTAGGTGGTTTATCCACTTTGGTTTTTAGGGGAGAAGTCACAATTAGTTATTTTAGCCTAAAAGTGTCTTAGGACTACTTAGAATGTATATTTCTCACCCAAGAGGCAACTTGACAAGATCATAACTTACAAAACTATTACATGGGGAGGTAAACACTTTAGGAGAGTTGAGCGGCCTCATCTACAAGATATCAATGGCATTGGTTCAGAGGTTAAGGTCTTAACCTTTATGAACCATTTATAAGAGTCCAAAACTCTCACAATCCTCCCTAAAAACCTAATAAGAACTTTATTGGGAAGATCTTGGATAAAATGCATCCAAATGCATTGAAATTACCTAGTAAACACTTATATCATATATTCCACTCAGAGGAAACCTTAGTTATGGTATTTTTCTATATGAACACCCCCAAAAACTATAATTTTACAAGGTTTTGAGTATAAAATGAGATAAAAGACTCATTAAAGGTTTCATATAATTGGAAGAGGTACTATGATACTTTTTTTATCTTCTCAAATCATAAAATGTTCACAAATATTCTTGTTAATACTTTTTCAAGTCCTTACCAAACAAGTAGTCTTGGAATGCAAAGAGAAGGTGACCTAGTTATATAAGTGAGATAAGATTACATATCTGATCTAATTTTAAATCAAATATATTGGAATAATAGGTTTTTTTATATGTGAAACAATCTCACTTAGTTATCTAAAGGTTTTATTCATCTCTCATATCCATTCAAATGGTGAACATGTAAGGGACTAGACTACTTGTCTATTATCACCCTTAACCAACCAAATGAGGATGTTCATTAGTGGAAAAGGTTAATATGGATTCAATAAACCATAATTAAACCCATGTAACTATCCCATAAGGTTAAAAAAATCCACATCCATAGCCATTATGGAGGATTTAGCCAGTTTCTTAAACATAGAAAACATGAAAGAAAAGGCAATTAGTTAATGCTTCATACAAGAGGCCTAATTAAAACTTTTCAATGTTTGGTAACTAATGAGAGGATAGGGAATTGACCAAGAGTGGAATTCATATGATTTTCATGGGTCAAACTTAGCTAAAAATATACTCTAATTGCCTAAAGATGCTCATTTAAGACACTAGTCAGCCTATGCAATACATGGAGGACTATGGAGGTTGCTTGTAATTATAATATTAAAAGGATGATGTTAAGTCATAACCCATTCATGTTATATTAATTTATTTATCCTCTCTTATTCCAATTAATTCTTGTATATATTTATGCTTTAAGGCTTTTGTTTTCATCCCTTAGTTGGGTGTAGTAAAACTATGACAAATTATATCTTGAGAACCTTGAGAATCAATAAAGAAAAGACTGATTATAGACTTCTTTATTAGAATTAGTATGTTATGGTTTTTCAATTTGTATAAAGTTTGATGTTTATTCTCCTTTTTAGGTCCTATCCTTCACTTATTTGTCATAGTGTCATCCTATGTAGGTCATGTGATGTGTTAGAGTGTGGTAGGTGTATTGAAGAGTGAGATGGTTGATAGTGCCTCAAGTAGGTCTCTTTTCCATTTCCTTAAAGTTTTAGACATTACACATCATATTAACATGAAATACTTATGTTTAGGAGTTCATCAAGAAGATTTTTTTATTCATTAGTCTCTATTTGACTCATAAAGTGTTGTTTGAATATTAGTTAAGATTAGATAGATGAATATTAGTGAATCGCCATATTTAGAATAGGTTTTTCTTTTCATGTTTTTACTCTATATCTTTTCATACCAAAATAATTATGTCCTATGAAGTGAGCTTAAGTTGATGTAATAGGGGAGCTGGCCCCATAACTTAGGGGTTTGGTCTTCCTATAGGTCACCCATAGACTTTGGACCAATCCCATGTTACCCCAAAATTGAAGATAATTAAACCATCTTCTTCTAAGGGTATAGCTTAGAGTGTTAACATTTATTTCACACCTAGTGGGACTAGAATTCAAGTGAGTTAAAAAATGTACTTATAGTCTTGGGTGACATCAGAGAGATTCAAGTACTTTAGTGGTGGATCCGTAGTCAAGTTACATGTAAAAAATGGTCATAGATCTTCCTCAAAAGGTAAGGAGACTGAATTTGTTGAGTTATCATTGGAATTTTTTAGGAGAAAGATATATCCTATAATTAATTCCAATCTTTTACCCCATAATTCTCTTAATTATACTAAACTAAATTCTATTAGAAACCCTACACCTCCAATGGCTAGGCTTAAACTTCAAGCATTTGTGCCCTTAAATATCAATTAGTTTTATGGCATACCTACTACTTCTCTCAAAATCCTTCCCTATTTCATAGAAAAAAAATCAACCACCCCTATAGAACATATTATAGACATAGAAAATTTATGCCCAGTTCATAATGTGACCCAAGATAATGTGACTGTGAGATTATTATCCACTTCCTTGAAGAGTAAGGCACTCCATTGGTATAGGTTTTAACACCTTCATCCATCAATACCTAAGATTAATTTGGGGAGCATTTATACAAACACTTTGAGGATAAGAGTGACCATCTATGTTTAGTAGATAAACTCAACATAATTAAAAGGGCTCCCCAAGAATTTATGGTAGATTTCAACTAAAGGTTTTAAAAAACTATGGATAGGATCCCCACAGTAATCAAGCTAACCCCCAATTATTCATTCATGTACTACCTAATATTTCTCAATTTTGATGTGGCATCCATGATATAGTCTATGGGGGTAAACACTCTACCAGATGCTTATGAGGTGGCCATAAGGGAAGAAAATTGTCTAATCTAGGAAGGTAAGCTTACCATAAGACCCCTCATGAATTTTTTACCAAATATTAAACCCCTTATTCCCAACATTACTCCCTTAATATCACTAACCAATCATGATTAGACAGATGTCAATCAAGTGAACATATTGGGCAAGATTGAAGAGTTGCTCAAGGCCCAAAATAATAAGATAGTGGACTTAGAGAGGTAGAAAATTCAACCCCATAAACCCTACCAAGCCCCATATAATCCATAACTATACAAATACATCCTTATTATCCTAATAAATAAGGTAAAATTTAGATCATTCAATAAAGGCCCTATAATAGCTACACCCCCAATTTTGTTAGCAGTTTAAGAGCCCTAGTCACAACTCATAATAATTATGCTCAATATGTTCAATGTCTTTTACAATGGTGGAAATCTCATTAGATGTTATTAGCTCTAAGTGGTGAAATTTTCCAATCTTATTTCATGTCTTAATTTCCAACTCCTCCAACACATGACAATTAGCCTCCTACAATCCACATGGAAGGTCCTCATATGCCACATGGATACACTCCCTTCATGACTCAAAAAAATATGCCAAGTCAAAAAGGGAAAAGTGGAAGTACAGAACAATTTTAAAATACCTTTCTTAAATTCTAAGAAGGAGATCACTCCTTTAAATAAGTGGTAGTCAATCAGGGTGAAAATGTAGCCAAGGTAGATAATTTATTTGAAACCCATACAAGGGCTAAAACAAGGGTAGTTAGTGATGGTTTAGGACTTAATATCAACCTATCCACCATTTAAACCACCTCAAGGGACTACTACATAATATTTATCTCTTAAGACATCATCAAATCATCAAATGTAAGATGGGAAAGGATAGAATCATATAGGTCATTTCATACCTCAATTCACACAAACTTCAAGTAGTATTATTGATCCTAAGTTACAATCCAAGGTATCCAACCCTCATCTTAGCATTATGGATCAAATTAACAAGGCCCATGTTACTATCCCTATGTGGGATACATTTCTCATTTTGGGGAAAAAATATCTCCTTTAATAAGAGCTTTCAAAACTCCATGTCTTGGAAAAACAAGAAAAAAAGGTGGGTACAGTCCTAACCAATTCCAATCAACCTCATGAGTCTAAAACAGCCAAGGTAATCAAACCCCCTCCCTTATATCTCTATATCCTCATAGGTGATTCTCTAGTACATAACTACCTGATATATAGTGGGTCTAGAACTTCTATCATGCTTAATTTTATAGTGGATAAATTGGGGATAAAGTATGAACCTAATGTAAAATGGGTCTTACAGTTGGATAGGTCTCCCACCAAGACTATTGGTGTCCTTAAAAATCTAAAAATCATATTGGATACTTATCCTAATTGAACTGTATCTCAAGATGTAGTAGTTTTTTACCTCCCTCCCTACTTTGCCTTATGCTTTTCAAAGGATTTAACTTCCAAAATAGGGGGTTATCTCTCTTCTGATTGGTATTATATGGTCTTTAGAAATATTTATAGGATAAATGTCACCATAAGGTCTAAACCTATATTTAGGTTCCACTCAGATACATCCATGCCTAACCTATCAAATGTTAATTATACTATCCTAGATGAGGATGAATATCTGAATGACCAAGAATCCATTAAACCATTTGAAGGCATATCATATTTCCTACCAATTGAATGGGTAGTAGATAATCATAGATATGATCCATACAAAATAATTAAAGAGTCTAGTTTGGGTGTGTATTAAATGCATAAAGAAGGATCTACCATACCAAGTCTCACTAGCACAAAACAAGATCATGAAGGAATATGGAAATTGTTCTTTGATGGATCTATATCCAAGAATGGAAGTTGGGAAAACATCGTGTTTATCTCCCCATCCAAGTAAAATTACTTTTCTACCTGAAGGGTTTAATTCAGTTTCACTTCCAATATAATAGAGTATGAATCCCTCATCTATGGGCTACAATGGGCAAGAAAGAGAGGCACCAAGCTCTTACAATTTGTGGGGGATAGTGAGTTAGTGGTCCATTAGGTGAGAGACAAAATTAAAGTCAAGAATTCACTTTTTAAATCATACAAACACATGTTTTATGACCTCTTGGATGACTTTCAAGCCTTTGACATTCACTCCATTCTTAGAGAGGCCAATCAATATGTAGACTATTTAGCATCCATTAGGGCACAATATGGCATAACAAGTGGAGTAAAAGACATCAAATATCAGTCCTAAATTAAGGTTGTCTATAGGCATTCAGTACATTATAATGAGGTGAGATAGAAAGTGTTTGAAAATGATAATCAAAATTCTTGCTTCTTACAGTAGGAGGCAAAATTTTGCTCAAAGAATCAAGGTAGATTAAAACATCAATATGGGGACCAAATTTTCCAAATGAGGAAAAATAAACTACTTAAGGGATTGATAACATTATAAATAATATTAAATGAATATGAACATCTAAGGAAGGATAAGGTGAGAATATGTACTAAGGAGGAACACTATGAAAATGTTGTCTTATTCAATGATAGACTACTCAAACTATGGAAAGTGAACACCAAAGAAGGTTAAATAAGTTTTGAGGCTATAAATTGGGCCATTTCCAAAGATCCCACCCTCTTAAACCCTAAATTTACAAATTATTTATTGATGTATTCCTTCTCTACAAGTAACATCATTTCTTATGCTCATTCAAAACAAACAGTGAAAGACTTGAGCAACCCATAGCCTTATTTAACCAAGCATTAGATAGGTATGAGGAGAGGTATAATTTTTTTTTTTTTAATTTAATTTCAGTCATGAGATGCCTAAATAAGTTTAGATACATGGTGTCTAACAATAATATATTTGTCATGGTGGTTCACCCTAATATTAAGGATTTCATCGTTAATAGAGATTTGAGTAAAAAGAGACCTGGTTGGGTGACCAAGTGCATGGAGTTTGGCATAGAGGTGAAGGTTAATAATTTGGTTATGGGTGGGGGACTATGTGAAAAATATTAATTATTTTTTAAATAATATAAGGAAGTGGTTTTGGCAATCCAAGATGATCAACAAGCAATTACAACTACATCTACTTCCAACTAGACCCAAGACATGGTAAAATTTTCCAAATAAGAGAATGTCCTATAGGATTAAATAGTAAAATAAGAAGGTAATTTAAAATTCAATACATCCATTATATATTTATTTATTTTTTACTCTTCAATAAATACCTTGATGATATGCTTTTGAGGTATGTAGAGACTAGTCAACTTGACAAGCTTCTAGGATAGTTTCATGATGGGCTTGTAGGAAGACACTTTATTGCCAAGACCATACCATAAAAGATCATAATATCAGGCTATATTTGTCTAATTTTATTTATGGACTCCCATTATTTGGTTAGGATGTGTCCAAAATGTGTTATGTTCATAAGAGAGCAAAGACTAGTTGCCTTGCCTCTAAATCCTATTCAAGTTGAGTAGGACTTCACACAATGGGGTCTAGTATTTATAGGTATGATTAATCCCCCATATATTGATGTAAATAAGTGGTTTTTTACTAATATTGATTACTTTATTAGGTGGGTGGAGGAATCTTCACTCAAGGAAGCAAATGAGAACTCAGTCTTGGAGTTTTATGATAGTCTGGTGACTAGATTTAGGGTCCCCTCCACCACCATATCAGATAATGCATTAGCCTTCAATAGTGAAAATGTGATTTATTGGTATATTGATCATGGTATACACCTAATTTATTAATATAATTACTATACATAGGTAAATGGAATAGCAGAGTCCACCAATAAGAATCCGATTATGATTATAAGATGGATAATGGAAGACAACCAAAGGGAGTGGCATACCAAGATGAGGACTAAAATTATGGGCAGATAAGATTATTCCCAAAACATATAATAGTAACTCATAATATCTTATTGTCTATGGACAATAATAAATGTTTCCCATATCACTTTAGATGCCATCCTTGGAGCTTACACACCAACTTGAAATCATGGAGAGTGATGCAATGGAAGTGAGGATGACTGAATTGAGGGAGAAAGAAGAGATAAAGGATGATGTTATGCATTCCATATGGTAAAACCAAGATAAATTCAAAATATTTTTTACAAGAGATCCTCCTTAAATATCTTATAACAAGTTAACATTGTACCTAAGTGGGATGAGGACTGTGCCAAGCTAGGTAAACTTTCAAAATTTGATAGTCTTTGGAGTGGGCCATATGTAATTACCAATAGTAAGGAGATCAATGCCTTCTAATTGTCCAAAATTAGTGGTGAGTAACTCCATATCCATATAAATTGGATGGTCCTCAAGTATTTTTATTAGAATCATAAAACTCTTTTGTACATAGTAGTTAGTTTCCTTTCTCTAAGTACTACAACACATGCTTTGTTAGTTGCTTGTTTTTTCTAGTTTTATGTTGGGTGTCCTTGTTATGTTTATTGTATCTTTTTTATTTTATTTTATTCTTTGAGGTATACAAGGTATTAGTCATGAATTGATAGTATAGTCAAGGAGTCTTCACCTAAGCATGATGGATAGGCAAAAAGATCTTGGGTCCTCTTCACCAGTAGGTAGGTCAAGACCTCAAAGTCACCAATAATGTTGATTAATTTCTACCCTTAGGCCTATAAAAGGGTCAAACTAAGTATATAATACCTGATCCCACCTAATAATTCACCCTTATCATACCTCTTGATGAGCCAAGTTAGTTTAAAAGAAGTCATTGATTATCATGTAAATGACATTAGGTTTGATGTTTGGTCATGTCAATAAATACCATAGTGGTTATATTTACCCCCTATTTGAACTTATTTCAAGTGTTATAATTATGATTATATATGTTTAAATATTTGTAACAAGCCTTAGGTTGTCTTGGTGGTTCAAGTCTACTAAATTTGAATATGACTAAATATGGTAACTTATGACTCATCATGAATCTATCTAGTGTGTTGAAGATATTTAGGGTATGGATTGATAGTAAGTATTAAGAGTATTTTGAAGGTAAATTATAACTTAAGTGAGGTATTTAACATGTTATAAGGTCTTTTAATAGGTATTAAAATGTAATCCATTTGAAGCCTTCACTTTAAGCCTTACCTATTTCTTAAATTGGGTGTTTAACCTTAATGTGATGATATTTAACCTCAAAATGCCACTAAGACCACAATTTATGCCCTCAAAAGACTTCATGAATCCCATTATACCATGGCCAAACCATTCATATGTTAATTTCATCTTCCCATGAGTTAGAGACCTTTATTTACCACTAAATGGGCCCCACACATGTGAAAATGTGTCCCTTCAACTTCCTAAGGCATACCATGTGTTTTGAAACATTTTATGAGCCCTATTTTCCATGATCCTACACACCAATGGTGATTCATGATATGAAACATGAGAAAATATAGGAAATTTTTAGGTTGTTGGATTTTTTAGGTAAGTATAGATACATATAATATGGATTTAGTTAAATGGATTCAAGGGTTTATAAAGGGAGTTTAACACAATAATATAATGAATAAATCTAGGTTTTTAATATCCAACAGAGTAAAAAATTGACCTATTTCCTCCATCAAGCTCTTTGATAGCTTTGTAGATCACTTCAGGTTTATGTTCAATCCATAAAGGAGAGAGAAGGTGAGATTCCAAGCTATTGTTCAAAGGAAGGAGACATAATGACCTTCTAATCATGGGTATTAGTTTTAATATTAATCCTCTATGTTAAATGAACAAGCACTAAGAATCTAAGCAATCTGGTTACCTTCATCATTTGCACAAGGTTGAAAAGGCGGGGTCGTTTGAATGCATTATTGTCTTATCTAATGAAACAATTGATTTTTCATGTCATCTAGAGTTTTTTAGGGTATTTCCATGGCATTTTACACCTCTAGTTTACAAATGTGAGCCTATAGGAGTAAGAAACATCTAAGTTGCCATTATCTACAAACTATAAGTAGGGTTCCATTTGTAAAAAAGGGATACAAAATACTTATGTCTGAGATGAACATTCTTTATAGGTGTAATAATGGTACCTTAAAGTTATTTATATCTCCTTAGTTTAAGTTTAATGGTTATATGGACCTCCAACTCTCTCAAATAATGCATTCAAGTGAGACTATCTACATGTTTGGGAGTCACTCTAAGGAAGGATAGTATGTTGTTTGATAATGGCCTAGAGGTCATAAGAATATAGTGAAAGGCAATAGAGGGGTATTGTATTCATATTAAATGTCCTAATTTTTAAATATTCAAACTTCATTATATCCCTCATAGTCTAAGATACTTCCAACTAGCCCTCCAATACCTTCACAGTCTTGTTTATCAAAAAATAAGGTTTTTTAGTAGAAATTGAGGTATTACGAGATTCTTAGGTTTCTTCTTCCCACTTCATATGCCTAATAAAAGAGTTATAAGTGTTTCAATCTATTAATTAGGTGAGTAGAGAAGCTTAGGGTCCTTGTAAACCATATTAGGTATGAATCAAATGTCCAATTCAAGCCCTCAAAATTTTTGTCATTTGATAGTTTCATCACTGTCAACTTAACCCATTATAGGCCCTAAGTTCTAGGTTTCAAGATATATTGACCTTAAAACCATCACCCATAGGTTTAAACCCTCTAGCCAAGCCCAAGTCATATAATCAAGGTTTAGATACCCCATAATTATATCAGGTGTCATTAGTACTATAAATAAATGTACCTATATAGGTATAAGCTCTATTGAGAGAGAAAATCATCACCTACATGAGATAACTCAGATCCACCCTTCAAGGCCTTTCAAAACTATTATATGAAAATGAGTCTAAAATGTAAGGAAGGGACATGGTTTTTAAGATCTATGTCTTGAGAGGATGGATTTTAACATAAAGAAGGCCACTGAGGTTTCAAGTATAATAATTAATACACTCTTCTAACTTAGAGCCTATTCAATAGACCTCTTGATATTCAATGTGCATAAATCATTACCTACAAGGTTGTTGACAATCTCTATCTGTAAATTTTAATGTGAGACATAATAGGAGAAGGAGGGGAGAACTCATACTAATCTAGGGGTTAGAGCATGGAGATAATGGTGCCAAAGGAAAAAGGTCTGAGCATGTGACTAAGTAGAATGGTGAAAATATGTATAGTGAGCTGGTCTTGCTCAATTATTCTAGAGTCCATGACTAGAGTAAATGACAATTCCAAGAGTATGTATGAGGGAATCTCAAGGTGGTGATGATATATGCATATCTCAATTTATCATGTTATGGTGAAACCAATTTAGGGTGACTCCCTGGTCTAGGTTATATACCCAGGATATACATGCTTTGATATATGACTATGTAAATGAACCTTGATAATAGAGTTAGGGAAGATGAACCTTAAGGATATGGTAAAAACTTGAAATATTGTATTTGAAACCCTGATTTCATCACTACAAAGGGATGAGATAGATTACTTAGGTCACCAACATTAACTATTTCAATCCCATACATTAGATAGTGATGGTTAAGCAAAACTTAAGAGAGAGGAGGGTTGATATGATGGTCTAAATAAATAAGAAAAAATACATAAGATAGAGACTAAAATAAGGATTTTTCTATAATAATAAGGAGAATATAGATGCATATATAGGTGGGTTGAGGTTCTAAAGCACATTGTAAGCACTATAAGGCCTAAAGCCACCATGAACCCTCAAGACCCCATATTCACTTTAGGGGTAGTTCTAAACCTTTAAGCAAACTAAAGGCCATTAAATTATGTGTAATGATGAATTAGGCCCTGAGGGAGATATTTGAAGTAAGGGAATGCAAATAAATTGTCAAACTCAATCTTAACACCTTATCGAGCTTTGTTGCCTTGAACAACCATGTCAGATTTATCACTTTCAACACTCATATATTTCAACATATAATGTATCAAACCCAAGGCTATTATGGTAATTTTTACACCCATATGGACTCAAGATCCATGAAGGAGGGAGTGGGAGTTAGGGTTCCAACTCTATGAACAAACATTAACACTATAACCTGTACAAATTGCCTATAAAAGAGTTCAAGGCATACCATCTTTTGTTCATATCTCCATGTAGAATTTTCATGGGACCCAAGGCTATTCAAGATATATGAAGGGGTTTATAGGCTAAAATTTCATGACAAGAATTTTTGTTTTGGAAGTCCATACTATATGAACCATTATTAAGATAGTGGACTTCCAAAACCCTTCTTAAACCATGGTTTAGACTTGATGAAGAAACTATACCCCAAACTTCATCCAAATGAGGTAATTAGGCTATGAAAAATGTATTAATGGTCTTCCCAAGTCCCCTAATCAATCATATGGCCTATCAATTTGCATGTGTAAGATGTGTAGTATACAGATCAAACCTAAAAAATCCATTATAATTCTATATGTATGAATTTGAGAAGAATATAAATAATCCATATGTTTTTAAGGAAGGGAACCCTAAGTTCTCAAATAAAAACACATTGGCCACCTACAAGGGCCTCCATGCCTGATAACTAATTTTACACATGCTTAATTGATTAAGTAACAGATAGTATGCACACAAGAGTAAGCAAATGGGTTGATCAATCCAATAAAACTATGTTGATGACCTTAAATCATGAGTTTCATATATGGGGATGTGTCTAAATGCTTCACAACTCTAGCTTAGGGTTAAAACTCATAAACCCTCCATTTAAACCTATTAATATAATACCTTCCTCAAGGCAATGCTACTTGAAAGTTAGAAAAGAGGATAAAATAGGATTATATGACATCTTAAACCCCCATATAAATGTTTTTCATTTTTTTTAGGTGTGTTAAGCACTTTGGTTTGTAGGGGAGAAGTTGTAGTTGGTCATTTTGGCCTAAAATTGTCTTAGGACTATCCAAAATGTATATTTATCACCTAAAATGCAACAAGGCAAGCTCATAACTATACAAAAATATTTCATGGGGAGTTTATCACTTTATTAGAGTTGAGGGTACTTGTCTACAAGAGATCAGTGGCATTGGTTTAGAGGTTAAGGTCCTAACCTTTATAAACCATTGCTAATAGTCTTAGACTCTCTTAAACCTCCCTAAAACCCTAATAAGAACCCAATTTGTAAGATATTGGAGAAAATGGATCAAAATTAATTTAAATTGCCTTTTAAACACACAAATCATATATTCCACTTAGATGATACCTTAGCTATGGTACTGGTTTGTATGTACAGTGTCCAAACAACTCTAAAAACTATAATTTTACAAGGTTTTGAGCATAAAATGAGGCTTAAGACTTGGTAAAATGTTAAATATAATTTTAGGAGGTATTTTTATATGTTTTTCACCTTATAAAATCATAAAATGTCTGAAAATATGTGTTTAAATGCTTACATAAGTCCTTACCAAATAGGCAATCTTGGAATGCAAGGAGGAGGTGACCTGGTCATCTAAGTGAGATAATATTGAAGATGTTATCTGATTTTAAATCCAAAATAAGTGTATAATAGGTTATTTCATATGTGAAACAATATCACTCAGTATTTTTAAGGTTTTATTTAGATCTCATATCCATTCAAATGGTGAATAGGCAAGATACTAGACTACTTGTCTAGTAGGCCCACTTAACCAAAAAAATGAGAATGTTAATGGGAATAAGGTCAGTATGGAGTTAATTAAAAATAATCATACCCATTTAAATATACCAATAATAAATCAATATCCAAATCCATAGCTATTATGGAGTATATAAGTAATTTTTTGAACATAGTCAACATGTAGGAAAAGGCAACTACTTAATGCTTCATGGAGGAAACCTAATTGAACCTTTTAAATGCTTGGAAATTGATGAGAGGAGAGGTAATTTACCAATATTTGTGTTCATATGATATTAATATGTCAAACTTGGCTAAAAATAGACTCCAATTCCCTAAACATGCTCATTCAAGACACTAGTCAGCCTATGTAATGCATTGAGGAGTGTGGAGGTTTCTTGTAACTACAAAATTAAAAGGATGATGGTAATTCATGACCAATTAATGTTATCCCCATTAAATATCCTCTATTTTTATAATTTATTCTTCTATATATTTAGGCCTTAAGGCCTTTGTTTTCATCTTTAGCTGGGTGTAGTAAAACTATGTCAAATTGTATCTTGAGAACCTTGAGAATCAATAAAGAAAAGACTAATTATAGAATTATTTATTAGAATTAGAATGTTATGGTTTATTTAATTTCATAAATTGTGATTTTAATTATCCTTTTAGGTCCTCTCCTTCACCTATTTGTCATAATTTCATATTATGAAGGTCAGGTGATGTGTTGAGTGTGGTAGTTGTATTGAAGAGTGAACTAGTTGATAGTGACTCAAGTAGGCCTCTTTTCCATTATCTTCAACTTGTATACATTACACATATACTTCACATGAAACACTTGTGTTTATGAGTTCATAAATAATCCTATTTTATTCATTAGTCTCTATCTAATTCATAAAGTGTTGTTTAAAGATCAGTTAAGAGTGGATAGATGAATATTGGTGTATCACCATTTTTAGAATAGGTTTTCATTTTCATGTTTTCACTCTATCTATTTTATCCAAACATTATTATGTATTATTAAGTGATATTAATTTTATTTACCAAGGGATATATCCCCATAACCTATAGTTTTGGTCCTCTTATAGGTCACCCATAAACTTTGGACCAATCCCATGTTATCTCAATCTTGAATAGAACTAAACCATATTATTATAAGGGTGAAACTTTGAGTGTTAAAAATACTTATGACTAACCATTCCAAAAATAGGATGAACATTAATAGAGGATAACATATATTAGATCCATGATTTATAATAGTATCACCAAGCAAGGAATAATTATAATTTTAGAAGCAAGTAACATGTTACTACTTCAACACCTTTAAAAAATAATGTTATTGTACCTATATATTATTAGGATAATAAAAATCCAAATATAACCTTATATATATGAGTAGCTACATACTATAGATACCCATAGTAGGGGAGGGCACAATATTTTTTAGGACATAAATAAGATCAAGGCTAAGATTAGTCTTCACGAGTTATCCTAGATCATTGAAAAGAGAGAGTGGTTATTTAAAGACTTAAATGGAAGGTCATATACATTTAACAAGTCCAAATATATACATGTAAACATGATTATATATTAATACAAAATTGAAGTACCATAATTCTTTCTAACTAACTTACATAATCATGTTTACATCAAAAACATCAAAAACATGTATATAATATTATATAGACATTCTAGTCATGGACATTCCAAAATATTATGGTATGTTGCTAAGTTAGGATTGTTCTAAGACACTTAATGGGTACATTTCCACTAACTTATCACACATGTAGCTAACCTATAAAATAGTGCCCAACTATATTTAGATGGATAGAGATCTGAAGATGAAATACCTAATCACTAAGTAAAATGTAGAGAATGAGAAGGTTTACTTTACATCTCCACATGTAGGAGTTTACACATTTACTACCAAGTAAGAGATTTATGAATAAGGATTTAAAGGTCCTTCTCAGTTATGGACTCTCTATTTCAATGGATATAGATCTAAGAAAGGTTATAGTTTTGTAATATCCATAATCGATCAAAATAGGAAGAAATATTTAGTTGCCTACATACTACAATTTACCTATACTATTAATAGAGTTGAGTATGAAGATCTAATACTCAACCTACAATTTGTGTTGAAGCATAATGTCAGGTGGTTGTAAATCTTTGGTGATTCTAAGCTAGTTGTTAACTAGATCAAAAAAAATATAAATGCAATCTCTCTTACTTGAATAAATATAAACACTGAGCATGGGACTTAATTAATTCCTTTGAGGTGTTCAGCATTAAATCCCTCCCATAGGAATAAAATAATATGACAATTTCATTATCAGATTTGGCTACCAATCTAACACTACTCTAGGAGTCTAAAATGTATAAATTCTCTTTGGAGTTTGTTCCTTGTCCCTCTATTCTAGATAATGTGTAAAAATTTTAGGTATTTGAGGATAATTAGTAGACTGTATAATTAATTAGTTCTATCACCTTCAAATCCTATTTGATAGATGAGAAAGACTTTGAGTCCATACATATTTAATATCTAGGAGATAATGGTGTCCTATAACTAAAGGAAAACCAAATACCTCTAGGTATGGTCTCCTTAAAGTAAGATTTTGATGTAGATCCACAAGCTCAAAAGTATAAGTATCCAAAAACAACTGAATCTAATTAAATTAAGAATAATCTAGGAATTTATTAACATCTAAAATATTTGAACATTGGTCTAAGCTACACTAAAAGTGAGAAATAAAATTTGAAGAGTATGTTTATAGAATAAAAATACATGATCACCTAAACATATGAGGACTTGAAAATATTTGACCATAGAGGCATCATACATACAATTCTATATAATCCATAACATAAGAATTTTAGGAAGAGACAGAGGCCAGTTAATCCAATACTAGAACCTCTCATTCAAACATAAGCACAAAATCTAATTGATGTTAGGATTGTATTTATAATTAGGCATTCTATTTGATTATCCAACCTAATAATAGTCAAGAATAATAACATATAAATTATTTTTTATGCTAACTTTAAGAACCTAAATCGAACATAAAAAAGGATAACTATCATTTTCCCTCTATAGATGAGGTAATTCAGATGGTTAGTGGATTTAAGATGATGTCATTTCTTTAATAACATATTAAGAATCAATTATTTAATGACAAGACATCATTAAAAAAAATTGTGATGTGACATCAAATAGCTTCATTCATTTACATTTTGAATTCTATTTCTCTATAATTTCTCATCTATTGCATTGCATTTTCTTACAATTTTCCCTACTATTGTACATTGTATTAAATTTATAGATTAACATATTTCTATTTCTAATTCATAAACCACTGTGAATTTTGATTATATTTTTATACCATAACAAATTTAAATAATAATTAAAATTAACATTTAAATATATTTTTGGATAGGCTATATCCAAGTGTTGGTGAATTCACAAAACAAAATGTAGACTACCTTTACCATAAACTAGGTAGATTTTACATACAAAATGATGTATTTTATCCTAATTAATGTAGGATCAATCATTTAGAGAGTGAAGGACTTCATATTTTAAGGAATTATTAGAAAATGCATAATCATCTACATGGATGACCTAACAATATATTCAAAAGATATAGTTTTACATGAAAATCATTTGTAAAAAGTATTTAATAGATGTCAAAGATATGGAGTCTCCCTTAATCAAAATAAGAGAATATTTAGAGTCACTAAGGGGAAATATTATGCCATGTCATCACTAAGGATGGAATATTCATTGATCCAAAATGAGTTCAATCCATCTCCAAGTTGATTCCTCCCAATAATAAAAAATAATTAAAATCTTAATTTAGCAAGATTAAATTTTAAGGAAATTCATTTATGGTTTTATATAGATCATCAAACCATTGAATGCTATGATAAAAAAAGTTTCCAATATTGAGTGGATAATATAGGCTAAGAGAGATTTTCAATACATCAAGATTTCCTTTTCTCAAGCTCTAGTTATAATCATCCTAGACTTCAATAAATATTTTTATATTTACTCATTTGCTTCAAAACATACTATAGTTGTTGTTCTTACACAGAAGGTGGATGCTAATTATCATCCCATTGCATTAATGATCACCTATCCAAAGGATGTAAAGTTGAAATACCCTATGATAGACAAATAAATGTATGCCTTGATCAAAGGATATTAAAAATTTAGACTTTTTTATGTTGAGTAATAAGACATATGTCATCATCCTAGACCCAAATATCAAGCTCACACTTAGACAAAAGGAATTGTGTGATATAAGTCATAATTATATGGCCAAAATTCAAGAGTTTTATCTTGAAATCAAGCCATATATGATGGTGAGAAGCTAAGGAATCATCCAACTGATGACCAAAATTGATCCATGCATTTGTATTGAGCAAATCACTAAGGCTCAAGTAGTTGGTTGTGAGTGTTATACTTAAATCATTCATTATTTTCTCACAAGAGCATGTCCCCTTGATCTAAATAGAGATAAGATATGAACCCTTAGGCTTAAATTAACTCATCATATGATCAATAAATGAGTCATATATAGAAAACTATGAAGGTATTTATTTAAGGTGTGTTTCAATAGAAGAAACTATGGACATCCTAGATAATATACATCATAAGATTAGTTGTGGACATCCCTCAGGTAAAAAATATCTAACAAAATTTTGAGTATGTGATACTGCTATCCCATAATCTTAAAAGACACACATAATCATGTCAAAACCTACCATAAATGCTAGGTATTAGGAAAAAGGGAGGTGAATGTTATCATACCACTATAACCAGTCATAGAAGAATGACCCTTTTCCTAATGGGGCCTTGACTTTATTGGGTTAATTAAACTAAAATATTTAGGACACTATTTTATCCTAAAAATTACCGAATATTATACTAGATGAATAGATGTTGTGACCACAAAGAATTCTAGAGAACTAGATGACATCAAATTTCTAGAATAAAATGTACTGACCAAGTTTGGTTCTCCCATTTATTTGGTTTTTGATAATGTTCTAGAATTCTAGTATATATAATTTATTGTTTGGGCCTACAATAACCAAATCACCATCAAGTTCTACTCAAACTACTACCCATAAGGGAATAGAGTGGCTTAATATACCAATAAGAATTTTATTGATGTCATAAATAAGTCAGCACAAGATAGACTAATGGAATGACATCTCTTATTAAAGTATGAATTATGGACATGTTAAACCAAACATAAACAAGCTCTCAAGGCTTCAAATTTTATATTAGTGTAATGGCAATATCTAGTCTTCCACATTAATCTCAAAAAACCAATGTACTAGTTCTTTCAAGGGTACATGGGGGAAGATGGAAGAGTATAGTCTAGACTAATTGATATAGTCTATATGGAATATGGAAAAAAATTAGCACTACACAACTTCAACAAACATAAATATATTTTCAAAATATGATTTAAAAAAAGGTCTAAGATCAAGGCCTTCAGGATTTTGAACCTTGTGATTCAATAGGATAACTCACATGATAAGAAAAGATAACATGATAAGTTCACTCCTTTTTGGATTGGGAAAAATCAGATATCATAAATCCTAAGTAATAATTCCTTATTTTTGAAGCACCTTCAAGGTAATGACCTCCCCTTTACAACTAATACATAGTTTTTGAAATATTATTTCATGGCTACTCTAACTGGTGATGTTTTTTAATGATTGTAAGTAGATATGTATACATAAGATTAAATTAATTTTTTTATGTAAATGAAAATAAATATATCTATAAATTATCCTAATCAATAATATTAAATATTGAAGAAGTTAATCAATTAACACTTTAGCTTGAAAATACATTTATATTGGGAACATGACCAATAATTGATCCTCTAAACTTACACTAAGGGATATCTTATCACACAATGGAAAATGGGAGGTTTCCAAGTCTTATAATCAAATGTTATTTTGTGATAACCCTAGTTATGTCTTATGATTTTAAATAATATTAATCAAGCTAATCTACTAAATAATTATGCAAGCTAATTTAGATAAAGAATATGCAAGATAATATAGTGCTCACCAAAGTTTGTGGCACAAATGAGGAAGATAATAAAGATGTAAAGACAAATATATCTAATATAACATATATATGACTTAATCAAGGAGAGATACAATTCAATCCATTAGTTATATAACATCTACTTATCAAAATATGAAGGGCTAGGAATATGTTTACCTTGCTGAAGTGAGTGCAAGGTGCCTCAATATCTCCCTTGGATAATAACACTTTATAATATGTTGTTTTAGGCTTGTAAGGATCACAAGGAATAATTATCTCTTGTTTACAATACCATAAGATAATTTCTACTTATCCAAGGCAAAAACCTAAGCAATGAAACCTCCTATTGATTGTATAAGTAGATCTATGAGTAGTAATGATGTGAAACTAATTGATTATCTCTTTAGAAATGAATTAGATGGTATATTTATAGCTAAATATTGACCCTAAACCCTTATATAAATTTATCTAACAAGGTCAGCTAAATCAATCTTATTAGGTGAGAAATAAAGCCATTAAACCTCAAACTATGTTGATTTGGACTGATAGAGTTGTGTAACATGCACTAAATTACCAATAGGGTGTTGGAGAGTTTTTAATTATGTCATTATGATGTAATAGAGGTTTCAAATGTAGTGGATGAAGTTACTTAATTATCTAAGTGACAATGACAAAGTGTGTAATGTGCTTGTCCTAATATGTTTTAAAGAGGCTTGGTTGATCTTTAGTTTTGGCATGGTTAGAGATGTTCAGGGATGAGTATGGAGTATTGAGAATGTTAAAGGGGTCATATAAGAGGTCTTATATTGTTTGATTACTTGTGTGCATATATTCATTTCATCTAGTTGATCATTATTTTCATCTAGACATTTTGGGTCTAGTGGTAGAAAATCTAAGTAGGCAATTTGCTGACATTAACATTGCCACATGTGGATGATTCAGTTGGATTTGGTCACATGGTTATGATAAAATTAGTCAAAATTTGATGTGTTACAAGTTTAAATTAATGTGATGAAGCATATCCAAATATATCTGTGTGAAAATTTGGTCTCCTAAACATTTTGACAAGTGTTTTCTATGTTCAAATAAAGCCACGTAAGCATTTTGGTGATGTGATATCTCAGATGTATGAAAGTTTTAGGAACATATTGAAATATGGATTAATTCCATTATGATAGGATATATTATGTGATAAATGTCATATCATGCAACTAATCATGATAAAATATATGCAAATGTAAATTTGGGCTCCTAGGTAACTTGACAATGTTTTCCCATACTTGGCCAAATTTGTAGTGTGGCAAGAAAAGTTGAGTGGGAATTTTGATGTAGTCATATTTAAAACATGTGGTATTTTAAATATAATTTTATCATATGGTTTTTTTTAGTTTTGTACTTAATTATTATGTGCTAAATTTTAGGTCATGCGTTGAAGTGCATCAAAAGATATGCATGTGTGAAGTTGGTCTTCTAGGTAGTTCTTAACATAGTTGGCTTTATGGAAAAAAATTGAGTGAGTAGATTAATGGAATTATATATTTAATTCATGAGAGTTTTATAATTATATTGATATATGATTAGATTATCCTATGTGAGGAGATTTTATGATCTAAATTTTAGACCATGCATCTAAGCAGAACAAAAGTTATTGAGGTCCAAAGTTGGCCTTCCAATTAGATTGCAATGGTTCCCATACTTATTCAATTTTTAAAGAGATAAATATCAGAACCAAATGAAGATAAAATGATTCACTGGCGATCATATATATTGATCTAATGGTGTGTATTGAGTCAAATAGGTCAAAGTGGTATTTACTTAATGATAGGCAAAGATAAAGATTGAGTTACTTTTAAGATATTACAGCAACCAATTGTTTTTACTCATTAATATCAATGGATCATATTGATAAAAATGAGTTTAAAGTGTCTAATTTTTAAAAATAGATAAATATTGAGCAATGTATAGGAGATTGATCGAACGTGTTTGTTTTAGGATATTAGGAAGAAGTGAGATGATGCCAAGTGTTTGAAGTTTAACATTTGGGTAATGGTGCACTATGTGTTAAAGTTCAAAGAAGATAAATGGTTAATATTTAATATAAGTATCAAGGAAATAATATGATATCATGGCGAAAAAATATTAACATGATTGTTTGGATTTAAAAATTCAAATTTGTTAAGGAAAAACTAGTGCTCAGTTTTTGGGCCATATCTTTTGATACAAGTAGAATTTTCTCATGGTATAAAAAGTGAAGTTGTAGAGGAAAACAAGGAACATATATAAATATAAATTATAAGGTATGAAAGTGTGTATGGTAAAATTTATTAAGGTTTAAATTTAACTATGTGTTTGACATTCATCTGTTAAGAACCTAGGAAGGATGTTTGACCTAGTGTTGATGTTGTTTTGATGTCTCATGATCAATTAGCTATTTATGAGTGTTTTAGACTCCATGATGACCATTTTTATTCATTATTAATGTTTTCCCAGTAATATTTAGTATGAACAAAGGGTTATAATTTGACTATGTTCTTATTCATAATGATTGTGTGTACTGAGAAGTGTTTGAGCTAATTGGGGGTTAGTAGAAGAGTGTTATGATGGATATTGGAAATTAAAGGGGACGTATTGATCATGTGTTATGCGTACATATACTTTTAAATTATTCTTATTTTTATATTTTTCTTGAATAATTGTCAAAGAGGTGAATGGGTCATCATATGACCTAAAAGGTAACTTAGGACTATTTGAAAGTGTGTTGTGCTTAGGTGTGACCCATGTAAGATGCCTTAAGGGTGAAGGAATGTGTTATGGATGACAAGGAATATTTTGGATATGATAATTCATGAAAGGATCTATGAATATTTAAACCAAATTTAATTGTTTCTATAATAGTGAAAGACTTGAGAGAGACTTTTGCAAGGATTGTGTGAAAGGAGTATGCATTAAAACAAAGAAGAGAGGATAGATAATGTGCATGTTGGATGAGTTGATGAGTAAAACGTTTTCTTGACTATGTGTTTATATTAGTGTAGGTTTTTATTTTTCCCTATTTATTAATTAGGGAATATCATATATTTGTGCATACATGGAGTTTTTCTACATTCGTGGGATAGGCTAGCTTATGTGGAGATTGTGTGTCATATTTGTGTCATAAGAATGGCATAAGATACTCCTATTCCGGGTATGGGAGTTATTTCTCTATTCTTAGCACCTTGTCACCACCTTTTGAGGAGTCTATTCTTGGGGTGCTTTGACCACCATTTATGGAGGAGTTACTTTCTAGCTCTCCTATATGTATTCTTCATTTTGGCCATTTCAGGTTACTAATTCAGATTTGGTTTCTCCATTTTGTTTTGTGCAATTTATCTTCTTGTCATTGTCAAATTGCTTTAGCATCTTTGTGGTGTGCACTTGTTCATCTTGTGTGATCACGTCTTCATTGCACTCGCGTTATCCAGATTCTGGCAACAACAACTCCGATATGGTATCAGAGCAAAACCGGTAATCTTGTGTATGTTTATGCATTTTAGCTTATTTTGAAATCAAGAAGAGTGGAGTTCATTTTTTATTTGATCAAAAATAAAAAATATATATCAATTCCGATATGTTTTCTTGGAGATCCTTGCATTTGGGTGTCTTTTGTTGTGTGAAGCAAAGGGAGGAGCAGCTCTAAGCTTTTTGGTCAGCAGCACACTTCTAGTCCAGGCGCCAAGCTTATGTCTTTCAACAACATCAGCTCCAACGCCACTTCTGCTGCCACGTTTCTGTCTTTCTAGAGCCCTCCAACAGCAATCTACAGCCAAGCCATAAGCCGTATGGCATCCAGCGTCTAGCAAGTCAGCAAATCAGGTCTGGTTTTTGTTTGGTGACACTTCTGCGCCTTGCTTTTGGTCCATTTCTGTTTGCTGCACCTAGTTTATGCGCTCTGCCTCTGGTTTATTCTTGTTTGCTGCACCTAGCTTCCTGTTTTCACTCTCCAACAGCAGTTCTTGCCACTAGTAGGCCGTACGGCGTGTCCAGCAGGTTTGAAAATCATTTTTTTTGTCTTTTCTGCTGTCAAAATCTGGACTCTACACTTTTGGATGCCCCTGCCTTACTTGGCATCCTATTTGGCACCCTTAGACACGTGGCATCCTTCAAAATTGTCTTTGATTTAATATTTTCAGTTAAAATTGACTTCATAAACTAAAAATCAGTCAATTTGACTGAATAATAAACTTTTTAGACAATTTTGTAATTTGGAGATTTTCAAATTAAATCTTGTATTTTCGCCTGTCGAAGATGAAGGGTGAGGCCTGGGTTGGTAGGAGGCCACTTCCCCCTCACAAAAACCTCATTTGGATTCTTCATTCCGTGCCGAATCCAACGAGTGGTTGGAAGGCCATTTTCTCTCCTCATAACAGCATTTTTTTTAACGTTTTAGTGCTTTTTTTTGTAAAAACACTAGTTTACGGGAAAATTGTAACTTTAAAATCTTGCAAACGGTAACTCGGTTTTGAGTGCCATTTTTTGCAAAAGTGCTTGTAATTCAATTCTCCACAGCGTAGACTTGCTCTTTTTCAAAAATGAACTAGTTTATAAAGTGCCAAAATTTGGGTCTCTTAGGACGCATTTTCGGCTGTGTCCGACGCCCTGTTTGCTTTTGTCTTGCACTGATTGCTCTAAGACGCATTTTCGCTGAGTCTGACGTCTTTTGAGCATACACTTGCATACTTGGGGGGCTCAATATTTTGGGGGGGGGGGGTGTGATTGCTTTCCACAACTTGCAACTTCACTTTCATTCTCCTTTCTGCATACAATCACAACTTGCAATCAACACAACTTCACCTAATTTCAGCTAAAAATGGATTCTTTTCAACTCAAACCCCTAACACCGTTCAACTATCATGAATGGAAAGTTAAAATGTCTATCATTCTTAGAAGTAAAGGGTTATATAGGATCACAATGGGTACAGAAGTAGAACCTAATATAGATGCTGAAAAAGTTAAGTGGTACAACCGTAGTGATGAAGCCTTTGGGTTACTGAGTTTATTCTTGTCTCCAGAACTACTCTTCCACTTAGAATCCTCCCAAACTCCTAATGACATATGGAACACCTTAGAAAAGTTGTTTGGGAAGCTTGATGAGATGAGAGGTCATGAGCTCGAAAACGAACTCATAAGTCTAAGTCCTAGTAACTTTGACACCCTATAGGACTTCTTTACTAAGTTTAAGGCCCTTAGATTGCAATTGAAAGAATGCGGGATAGAGAAGAAAGATGATCAACTCATACTTTCTATTCTCGCAAAGTTAGGTCCAAGTTATTCAGTCTTTGTCTCCACTTTCCATGCCACTAAAAGTGCCCTTGGCACTACATGGAAAATGCCTTCTTTGGATTCATTCATTATCGACTTGACTAGGGAGCAAGATAAGCTAATTCAGATGGGCACAATGAAGTCTACTCAACCCCAAGCTTTGATAGCTAGAAATGGTAAGGACAAGACTTCAACAAAGGAGAAGAAGAAAAAGAACAAGGATCAAGAGAAAAAGAAAGAAAACACCAACCCTGCCAAAAACAACACTGAGTCTTCATCTTCCAATGCTGAACCTAAGAAGGAGAAGGTTAAGTGTGGCTATTGTAAAATGAATGGGCATGATGAACACAAGTGCATGAAGAAACAAATAGACCACCTAACTCATCTTCTAGAGAAGAACAACATAGGTGTTCCTGAGTCCATCAAGCAGAATTCATCAACCCAAGATTCTACTAAGGCAAAGGGCAAGGGTAAGGAAAAAGAAAAGGGCAAGGCCCTTGTAGCTACAACAGCTTTCACATCTTCATGGGTCATTGACTCGGGTGCTTCTCACCACATGGGCTCTTCACTAGTTGAGTTTTCATCTTTAGAGCCTTGTAGCATGACTTCAATTAGTTTGGGTGATGACACATCAGTTTCCGTTGCAGGGAGAGGGTCAGTTGAAATGGAAGGAGGAACATTCAACAATGTTCTAAGTGTTCCTTCTCTTTCAACCAATCTCCCATCAGTGTACCAAATCACTCACATTGGTCAGGGCATGAGAGTTGAGTTTTCACCAGATTCTGTATCTATCAGGGAGTTGCATAGTGATACTACAGTGGCAATGGGAAGGGTAGATCACCAAGTAAGGTTATAGACCTTTTCACATTTTGCATCAGATTCTTCTCCTACAGCATTGCTGACTCATTCAGATGGAGTTACCAAATTATGGCATGAGTGGTTTGGCCACCTTAACTGCTGCTACCTTGAGCAACTTTGCAAAAATGACATGGTCATTGGCTTGCCTCGTGTCCAATTCTCAAAAGGACTTTGTGAGGGGTGCTCCCTTGGGAAGCATCTCGAAGCAAAATTTGACAAAGGCAAAGCTTGGAGGGCTTCACAACCTTTGGAGTTAGTCCACAGTGATGTATCGGGACCCTTTCCCAAACCATCTTTCATAAGGGCCAAGTACATCCTCACCTTCATTGATGATTTCTCTAGGTACACTTGGATATATTTTCTCAAATAAAAGTCTGAAGTGTTTGAATATTTTCTAGACTTCAAGGCTCTTGTTGAGAAACAGAGTGAGAAATCCATCAAGGTTCTTCGAACTGATAATGGAGGAGAGTATGTCAGCATCAGGTTTGAGTAGTTTTGCACCACAGAGGGGATTGATTTGTAGCGTACAGTCACCTACAGTTCTTCACAAAATGGGGTTGTAGAACGCAAGAATAGGTTCTTGAAAGAGATGGGTAGCTGTATGATTCACTCCAAATCCCTAGCACCATAGTACTGGGCTGAAGCCATCAATTGTGCTTACTACATTCAGAACAGGGTTCCTCACAAAGCTTTGAAAGGGATAACACCCTTTGAAGCTTGGCATAAAAGGAAACCTGATGTTGAGCACCTTAGAGTTTTCGGATCCCCAGCCATGGCCCGCATTCCGAAGAAGAAACACAAAGCTATGGAATGTCAGTCCAAGCCTTGCATCTTTGTAGGATATCTGGATGGTATTAAGGGATATCGCCTTCTAGATCCCGTCACACATGAGTTGTTTATCGAGAGAAGTGTCCATTTTCAGGAGAGTCCTAGAGACTCAACACTTGACACTTCTTCTCCCTCATCGGATCTACTTCTTCATGATGATTCCTCGTCAGATTCAGATCAGCCACAATAGGTTCTTGAGCCAGAGTCATCTTCTTCTTCTTCAAATACAGACAGTGAGGACAGTGATGTAGTGTCATCCACCTCTAGTCAGTTAGAGGATGAGGAGTTAGCACCTGACTCGCCCACTTCTGGGCCACTTTGGGCTAGACAGACACTTGAGAGTGCTGGCACATGGGCAGGAGACCCCGCAGATGACAAACGTACTAGGGGGGATTTTCAGAGAGATCCACATGCCTTCTTTGCTTCAGTTTCGGATCCACAAACTTTTCGAGAGGCATCAGGGGTACCTGAGTGGGATAGTGCTATGGAAGAAGAATATTCTTCCTTAATCAAAAATTGCACTTGGGATTTGACTTCACTTCCTAAGGGAAGAAAGATGGTTCGATGTAGGTGGATATATCAAACCAAATTTGCCGCAGATGGGTCGGTTGATAAGTATAAGGCACGATTGGTAGCCAAGGGTTTCTCACAGGTGGCAGGTATTGACTACTTAGAGACCTTTGCACCCATTGCAAAGATGACTTCTATCCGACTCACCTTGGCTATTGCTGCAGCACATGGTTGGAATGTGCATCAGATGGATGTGAAGAGTGTCTTTCTTCATGGAGACCTTGAGGAGGAGATCTACATGGAGCAGCCGCTAGGGTTTGTTCAGGATTCTTCCTTAGTATGTAGACTTAGGAAATCTATCTATGGCCTCAAACAGGCCCCTCGGGCTTAGTATGCCAAGATGGATTCCTTCCTTCTCACAACAGGATTCACTAGGTGCCATTTTGATCCTAATGTCTACTTCTTGTGGCAGGATGATTCACTTTTGATTTTGGTTCTATATGTTGATGACCTTTTGATCACCGAGAGTTCTTCATCGGCTATTACAGCAGTGAAGGCATCTCTTCAGGAGAGATTTGACATGACAGACTTGGGTTTGTTACACTACTTCCTTGGCATCGAGATCTCACAGTCAGATTCAGGGATTTCTCTTGCACAACCTAAGTATGCTCTCGACTTATTGGCTCGATTTCACATGGCTGATTGCAAGCCATCTCCGACTCCCTTTCTATCAGGAGTCAAGCTTGAGACTGATTGTTCTTCACCATTGGTTGATGCCACTCGGTATCGACAACTTGTTGGTAGTCTCATCTACTTGACTCACACCAGGCCTGACATTTCATATACAGTGGGACTTGTCTCCAGATTCATGCAGGAACCCCATGAGCTACATTGGAAAGCAGCTAAGAGGATCTTGCATTACATACAGGGTTCACATAGATATGGGATTCACTACAGATTTGGCACAGAGGTTGACTTGGTTGGATATATAGATTCAGACTGGGCTGGTGATTCACAGACTCGTAAGTCCACTTCTGGTTACAGTTTCTCTCTAGGTTCAGGTCATATCAGTTGGTCTAGCAAGAAGCAGAATGCTATTGCTATATCATCCACAGAGGTAGAGTACAAGGGAGCTGTTAATGCAGCCACTGAGGCTATTTGGCTTCAGGGGATTCTTTCTGAGTTTGGCATTCCTATCAGGCAGCCCACCATCATTTATTGTGACAATCAGAGTACCATACAGATTTGTAGGAATCCAGTTCAGCACCAATGGACCAAGCACATAGAGATTCACATGCATTTCATTCGAGAGCTTATTCATAGTCAGGTCATTGACTTGATATTTTTCCAGTCTTCAGAGCAGGTTGTAGACATCTTCACCAAACCTTTCACTGAGAGTAAGTTCATTCATCTACGAGCTCTTCTTGGGGTGCGGTCTACATTTGCAACAACATCATCTTTAGGGAGGGCCTTCTAGCCTCTTCTTTTCTTTTATGTCTCTCTTTTGGGGGAGAGTTTTTTCCTACGGGTTTTCTCCTTTTCTCTATCTTATGGGAGATTACATTTGTACATGGGTACCTCATCAGGCCTAGTTACCGGGACCCATTTTTCATTTCCACACTTCCCACCTAAGCTGCGCTTATGGGGGGGTATTAGTGTAGGTTTTTATTTTTCCCTATTTATTAATTAGGGAATATCATATATTTGTGCATACATGGAGTTTTCCTACATTCGTGGGATAGGCTAGCTTATGTGGAGATTGTGTGTCATATTTGTGTCATAAGAATGGCATAAGATACTCCTATTCTGGGTATGGGAGTTATTTCTCTATTCTTAGCACCTTGTCACCACCTTTTGAGGAGTCTATTCTTGGGGTGCTTTGACCACCATTTGTGGAGGAGTTACTTTCTAGCTCTCCTATATGTATTCTTCATTTTGGCCATTTCAGGTTACTAATTCAGATTTGGTTTCTCCATTTTGTTTTGTGCAATTTATCTTCTTGTCATTGTCAAATTGCTTTAGCATCTTTATGGTGTGCACTTGTTCATCTTGTGTGATCACGTCTTCATTGCACTCGCGTTATCCAGATTCTGGCAACAACAACTCTGATAGTTTAACCTATAGGTCATATTTTTTAGGGCAAAAGAGTTCTATTAAAATTTTAGGATACATGAAGAGGTTTGAGTCTACATATGAGGACAATTTGAGTGAAAAAAGAGAGAGATGATGGCATGCCTATGTGAGAGGCATGTATGAGATAGAAAGGGAATTTATGAAGGGGTTACATAATTATAGATCCATCATTAGTTATTGAAGACATAAATTCTAAGGTGGAGGTGTTCACTTCAAAGGAGGGTTTAAATGACTTGATCTTCCTTAAGGGTAGTTGCTCCTTATGAAATTGGTGTTTCACTAAAGGCATTAGGTCAAGAGGACTTGATCAAAGTTTCTAGTCTAAAGGAATTCAAAATTATCTTATTTATAATATATTATAGGATAACTAGTCTATGTGTTATAGTCTTGAGAGTGGGTTTTATTCCCCATGAGGGTTTCCCATAGGATCTATGTGTTATGTGATTGATCTTGTGTATGCATTGAATTAATGAGCTCTCTTGTTAATGTTATCTGATCAAGTTGATATATGTTGATTGTTTAATAGTTTGAAAGGACTGAAATTTAAATATTTGGGCTCATTAATTTTCCCCCCTCTCAATTATTATACCTCTAAAAATTGGTATTAGAGTAGGTCCTTTAGTAAAGGCTTGACATCTTGAAGGTGATCCAAGGTACAATATGGGTAGTCATCAAGGAGGTTTATCTACTATGTAAGCACCAATGTTTAATGGATCTAATTATGATTTTTGGAGTGTAAGGATGAAGACATACATTATGTACCTAGGTTTTGATTCATGATAATCTATTGTGTATGGTTATGTTGTTCCTACTACTCCTCCATCTAGTGTTGTAGACAAGAAACTATTTGAGAATAATTCTAAGGCAATGAATGTAATAACTTATGGTATTATGGAGACTGAGTTCACCAAGGTAATACATTATAAATATGCTAAAGATATATGGAATAAAATGTAGATCATTTATGAAGGAGATTCAAAGGTAAAGCTTACTAAGTTGTAGGCTCACAAAATGCAATTTAAAAGTCTTAAGATGGAGGAAGAATATTGTATGGCATCATTTCTTTAGAGAGTTGAGATTATGAACATCATTAGAGGTCTTAGAGATGACCTTGAAGAGGATACTATATTGTAAAAGGTTTAAGTTCTATATCCCTCAAATTTAATCCAAAAGTATTTTCTATAGAAGAAAGTCATGATCTTACTCAGTTGAAGATGTATCAATTGCATGGCACCCTTACTACCTAGGAGATGAGGAAGAATGATGATATACCACCAAATAAGGAAGCACATTTCAAGATTTAAATGAATAAAAATAAGAAGTTCTAAGGCAAGAAACCCAAAAAGGATGAAATTTTTGATATATATGAGGATGAAATTATTGCTTTGATTTCAATAAAATTGAAAATAGGTTTAGGCAAGTATAAATATAAATTACCCCTCAAATGCTTCAATTGTGGTGAGATAGGATATTCTGATAACAAGTGCCCTCATAAGTATCATAAGGATGATGATGAAGAGTATGATCAAGGTCATGATGATGGTAAGAGATCATTCAGGTCTAATAAAAGCATAAAGGGATTTATAAGGTTTGAAAACAAGAAGTACTTCAAGGACAAAAAAAGTCCCTACATCAAAGAAGACTGTAGCTCATTAAATGAGAGTGAAGTTAGTGACTTAGAGTATGATCATGAATGTCATGGTCCTATTAAAGATGAAGCCTAATTCATGGTTGAGGAAGGTAGTTTATCACATCAAAAGGAGTCTACTTGGAATGATTCAAATGATGATGAAGATGAGGTAGACTATGAGACTACATTGGCAAATGCTCTTGAAGGACTAAAGATTGAGAAGAAGATCAATAAGAAGATGAAATCTAAATTCAAGGACTATGAAGATTAATTTAGTATATATGAGGCAAGAATGAATGAAGACACCAAGGAGCATAAAGATATGGTAAAACATCTTAGTTATCGAATATAAATCCTATCTACAAGCTTGAAAGGTAAAGAAGATGAATGTTCAAGGTATGCAATTGAAAATGAGTCAATGAAATTCAAGTTAGAGAAGACATCTAGTAAGCTAAAGTCATTTGTGAGATTTGAAAAGAGATCAAATGATCTAGACAATATTATGAATGATCAAAAGAATGCAAGTGATAGAACTAATCTTGGATACAAAGAAGAACTAAAGAATTTAACTCAAGACAAGATGAATACTAATGTGAATAAGGACAATCATAATTTGAAGACAAATCATTAGATAAGAAGTATAGGTGCTAGGAGAATGAAAACAAATTATATTAGACAACCATATGCCATGAGGTATGCAAATTTCAATGGTTACTTCTATACTTGTAATCATTTTGGGCATAGAGCTAGAGAATGTAGAATACCTAATAGAAATGATTTTACATTTAACTATGATGGGAGTAATTAGTCAAGGAGTGTGATTAAGGTTGAGTATTTCAACTATCATGTTGTGGGACACTTTACTAAGTATATTACAAATAAGGAAAGGTAGGGTAAGTCTTCTTCAAAAAGAGTAGTTTGTTTTAATTGTCATGGCATTATACATATCAATAGTTTTTTTTTAACAATGTAAGACAAGTTCAGTTTCCATCAAGGAGTATGGTTTGATACAAATATGAATAAAGAGGTCACATTGCTAGATTCTAAAAGAAAAGGCTATTAAGTAGAAATAAGTTCAATTAGGCTCCAAGAGTGTTAGGAAGAAGGCAAGTTATCTCATGGAAACCAAAGGTGGTAAGTGTGAGTCATGATGAGTCTACAAGTCCAAGTAATCTATTGTTATGGTGTAGAATGCTACAGAGGTTAAAGAGTACCAAGGGATCTTATTGTCTTCTCATGTTATAAATAAAGAGACCAATCTTAAGGAGAAGACCAAGGTACTAGTTGAGGCTAGTTATAAGATAAGTATGGATCCAAGTGAACATCCTATTATTTCTAAGAAATTATTATACATAGAACATCAATTGTCAGTGCCTAGTGATGAGGTTCCTAATTTCAAGGTGGATTCTTCAAATGAAAAAGTATGTCATGAATCTATGTTGTCTCCATGTATTATCAATCCAATCTTGGAAGAGAAAAAGAGTGATTTAGAAAAGGAACCAGTTGTCATAATTCATACGGAGAAGAAGAATAAAAATAATAAATCTTATAGCTATAAGAGGATTGCAATGGTTATTGAGGAGATGTGGGCCACTCCTAACTTCACTTTATTTTAGAGCATTATGGTGAAAAAGATGTCTCTATCTATACTTCTTAAGAGACTCCTTTTAGTGGAGAATCAAGTGTTGTTATGGTGTTGTTCATATGGTCCTATAAGGCTAAAGATGAGTGTTTTCAGTTAGAGTAGGTATGCTAAGTGGAAAATATGTTGTGGTGATATTAGAGTGATGTCATAATTGCATATGGTTAGTCTATAGGGTTAGAATGAAGGTTTTCAAGTGGAAAAAGAGGATTTATGATTTGTTAATATGATATTTTTGCATATAAAGTTTTGTTGGCCTTATTCTAGCATGCTCTAGGTGGTTCTATGGTATGGTATGTTGAAGTTAAATTGGATATTTTTATTTACTTTCAAGTTTCCCGATTTGTGCTTAAGATTATGCAGGTCCTAAAATGGGTTATAGGATGTATGGGTTCCCAAATATTTTGAAGATCAAATCTTGATCTAGAAGTGTGTAATGATTATCTCTAGGTGTACAAGAAGTTTTAGAGGTGGATGTTAACCAAAAAGAGGTTAGTTGATTCTATTTGTTTTATGATTATAGGGTTTTGGGTTTTACTATAAAAGTGATATATCTTATGAGTTGAGGTATAATGCTTCATAATAGGATAAATGGGCCAAATGGGTTTTCAAATCAAGATTAATAGAGATTTTAAGGTTTGTGGTTTTCAAATTATTCATTTTTTTTGTCAAGATGGAGGCCTAATTGGTAATTTAGTTTGTGAAAAATGTATATTGCATAGGTTGATCTAAGTGTTTCAAGTTGATTCATTTTAGGTGTAATATTATATTTCTCTATATATGAATTTTTAGATCTTGATGGTGTGTCTACTGAAAGGTGTGGGCTCTACAAATTCTATGTAGGGCTACAAAAAGACTAGATAGGACTAGTAAGAAGAAGAGTGATTTTTGTTTATTTTATCCAAAAGAGAAAGGAATGAGTAAATCAAGGTGATGTATTAGGTTTTTTTATTACATTTTTCCTATTTGGTGAGTGGAATTAAATTCTATTGGTGGTCCTTGAGGTGGTTTGAAAGAGAAGGCTAGTAAGCCTGTATGGTGGTTCTTCATGGTGTATGGAGATCTAAAGATGATCAAGTGATGAAATGGATCATAAATATTAGGGGGATTTACTCTCAGATGTTTCTTGGTGAATTCCATCAGATTTTAGTATTTTTATGTGTTCTTTCTTCTTTGGTTGTAGTTCTTAGTTGAAGAGAGTGTTGGCATGGAGTAAGAAGAATTTATCAAGGAAAGAAGAGGTAGGATAAAAGTAAGAGGGAGTTTGTATCATCTTTATAAGGTGGTCCTATCCTATTTTATTATTTTTATGTCCTTAGGATCATTTGGTGCCCATTTTATCATTGTTTCAAATGGGGGAGAAAGTTTCTATTGTGAGAGTGCTTGAAGAGAGAGAAGAAAGGTGAGTTGTATATTGATGGGTGTTGATATCAATGATAAGAGGAGAGTATATAGGAGGGTTTTCAATGATTTCATGATGATTTAATGGAGGTATATAGGTGAGTTTATGAAGTTCCTTGATTATCTAAGTGACTATGATAAAGTGTTCAATTTGCTTATCCTAATATTCTTGAAGGAGGTTTGGTTGATCTTCAGTTTTGGCATGGTTAGAGATGTTTAGGGATAAGTATGGATTATTGAGAATGTGAAAGAGTTCCTATAAGATGATTTATATTATTTTATTTCTTATGTTCATATATGTATTTCGTTAGGTTGATCATTGTTTTCATCTAGACATTTTGGGTATAGTGGCATAAAATCTGAGTAGGCAATTTGCTAACATCACCATTACCACATGTGGATGAGTCAAGGGGATTTGGTCATATGGTTATGATAAAATTATTCCCAAGTTTATATTTTCCAATTATTAATTCATGTGATGAAGTTCATCCAAATATATGTGTGTGTAAAGTTGGGTTCCCAAGCATTTTGATAAGTGTTTTTTATGTTCAAACAAAACTGAGTAAGCAGTTTGGGGACATCATACATTTTACATATAAAAATTTCAAGAGTAGATTGATATATGTATGAATTACCCTATGATATAATATATTATTATATAAATCTTATATTATTTTAATAAGAATTATAAATGATATGCAAGTGCAAATTTGGGTTCCCAAGCAGTTTGACAGTGCTTTCCCTTAGCCTAATTTGCAATGTGGCAAGAAAAGCTGAGAAGGCATTTTGATATAGTAATAATTAAAAAATGTGGTAGTTTAGAGATAATTTAATCATATGATTTTATTTAGTTTTGTTCTTATTTTTTATGTGCTAAATTTTAGGTCATGTAATGTAGTGCATTAAAATATATGCATGTGCAAAGTTGGCCTTCCAGGTAGTTCTTGACATAGTTGGCTCTATGGAAAAAAACACAAGTGAGTAGATTAATGGAGTTATATCTCACAAAAATGAGGGTTACATGATAAAATTGATATATTATTATATTCTCCTATATGAGGAGATCATATGGTCCAAATTTTAGAGCATGCATTTAAGCATAATAAAAGTTATTGAGGTCCAAAGTTGGCTTTGCAAGCAGATTGAAATGGTTCCCATACTCGATTGATTTTTAAAGAGATAAATATAAATACCAAATGAAGATCCAATATTTTTTAAGTGAACATACAAATTTATCTCATAGTTTGTATAAATTTAAAGAGGTCAAAGTGATAGTTTCTTAATGATAGGAAGAGATAAAGACTGATCTACTTATAAGATTTGATGGTGAGAGGTTATTCATACTAATCAATATCAATGGAGAATATTGAGTGAAATGAGTTAAAAGTGTCCAATGTTTAAAAATAGATATATATTGAGCTATGTACAAGATATTGATAGTGTGTGTTTGTTGTAGGATGTCAGGAAGAAGTGAGATGATGCCAAGTGTTCAAAGCTTAACATTTAGATAGTGGTACACTATGTGTTAAATTATGAAAAAGATTTATGGTGTGTATTTAATATAGTAATAAATGACATAATATTATATCATGGTGACCAAAGTTTAATTATGACCATTTGGATTTAAAAATTCAAATTTATGAAGGAAAAACTAGTTCTCAGTTTTTGGGCCAAATCTTTTGATACAAGCAAAATTTGCTCATGGTGTAAAAACATAATTTGTAGAGGACTCCAAGGCTCATATAAAAAAAATTAATTTTAATGTCTTAAAGTGTGTGTGATTAAATTTATTAAGGTTTAAATTTTACATTTTTTTCAACATTCATCTATTAAGAACCCAAAAGGATTTTTGATCTTGTGTAGATGTTGTTTCAATGTATCATGATGATTTAGCTATTTGGGAGTGTTCTGAACTTGATGAGGACCATATGTTTGAATTATGAAGGTTTGATCAATCATATGTAGTATGAAAAAATGGTTATAAGTCAACTATGTTTTCATTCATAATGATTGTGTGTGTTTAGAAGTGTTTGAGCTAATTGGGGGTTAGCATAAGAGTGATATGATGGATGTTACCACTTAAAGGGGATCTATAGATCATGTTTAATGGGTCCATATACTTGTAAAGTGTTCCTATGTTCTTAATTTTCTCAAATAAGTGTCAAATAGGTGAATGGATCATCATATGACCTGAAAGGTGACGTAGTCCTATTTGAAAGTGTGTTATGCTTAAGTGTGACCCATGTAATATGCCTCAAGGATGAATGCATGTGTTATGGTTAACAAGGAATATTTTGGACATGATAATTCATGAAAGTCTCTATAAATATTAAAACCGAATGTAATGGTTTCTAGACTAGTGAAAGACTTGAGAGAGACTTATGCAAGGCTTGTGTGAAAGGAGTATATGTTAAAGCAAAGAAGAAAGGATATGTAGTGTGCTTCTTATATGAGTTGATGAGTAGAATAGTTTATTGACTATGTGCATGACCTATAGGTCAAAAGAGTGATCTTGTAGTTATAGGATATGTGAAGAAGTTTGATTATGTCTATGAGGATAGTTTGAGTGAAGAAGGAGAGAGATTGTGGCATGCCTATGTGAAAGGCCTATATTAGATAGAAAGGGAGTTTGTGCATGGGTTAGATAATTAGATATCTACCATCAAGTTTTGAAGACATTAGTTATAATTAGAGGTGTTAACTTAAAATGAGGGTCTAAAGAACTTGATCTTCCTCAAGGGAAATTATTCCTTATGAAATAGGTGTTTCACTAAAGGCTTAGGTCAGGAGGACTTGATCAATAGTTTTGGTCTAAAGTAATTGACCAATATCATATTTTTAATCTCTTATAGGATAATTAATCCATGTGTTTTAGGCTTAATATTGTGCTTTATTCCCCATGAGGGTTTCCCACTGGAACTTTGTGTTGTGTATTTGATCTTGTGTATGCATTGAATGAATGAGCTCTCTTATTAATGTCATTTAATCAAGTTAATATATGTTGATTGTTTAATAGTTTTAGAGGATTGGAATTGAAATTGAAATATCTAGGATCATTGATTCACTCCCCACCCTCTCAATGATTTTACCTCTAAAATGGGGTTGACCTAATCAATTTCATCCATTTTTATTGACATTTCCAACATAGTATGAATGATGGAGTCAACCTGGTTGACATAGTAGGACATTATGAATTACAAAGTTGACTTAGTTAACATAGAAGGAAAATAGGCTAAAATAGGAGTATAAATATAAAATAAACATTTAAGTATAATTTTTATTTTATATTTATACTTCTAGGATGTTTGAGAGTGGTTTCATACCTCTAAGAGTAATAATACAAATTCTAGATTTTGTAGGGTCCTATTAGATTTTAGACTTAGCCATATTTTAGGATTTCAAGTAGATGTCATATGATGTAAATGGATAGACACTCTAAATAAGGAGGTTTTACTAATAATATTAATGATACAAATCCATAACAATCTTATAAAGTACTAATGGTCTACCAACCCCTTTCCTGATGTACCCTTTAAGGCGTGCACTTAGAGAGATTAAAATTTGGTAGTTTATTACAAGAGAGGAAGTTTTAGTAACTATTCAAAGTAATAAAAAAAATTGTGTGTATATATATTCCCCACTCAAATATCATCATGTGTCATGTGATTTTAATAGGGGATGGTTCTTAAATAAAGAACATATCAACACACAAAACTAACCTAACTAAAAATGAAATATTGCAATTAATGCTGAAATGAAATGAAAGTAACTTAAAGTACCATATACATACCTTGAATTACCTTTTTATTAAATGACTGCATGCAAATATCCTAGTCTTAGTCATGGAAGGCACAATACCTACATTTTAGAAACCCTAGGGATACAAAACTAATAATAAAAGCAATGCATTTGTATGTAGGATGGTTATATTAACAATGAATAACTTTCAAAACTGATTAAATTAATTGTAAATTGGCAAGCTAGGATTGTTAAAGCAAATTTATAATAAAAATATAAAATGCGTAAATGAAAAAATGATGTAAAATGAATGTAGAACACACTAAATCATGTTGGGAAGCATATAAAACATAAATGAGAAAAAAATAATGTATACCATACTAAATCATGTTGAGAAGCATGTAGAACATACTAAATGACATTAGAAAGCATGTAAAACATTATAAGTAAATTAAATATCAATTCAACAAAAATCTAACAAAGATATGTAAGTGAAAGGTAACCTCGTGTAATATAAGCATGTCAAATCAAACATAAAGAAAAAAAAAAGACTAAAAATAAAACATAAACTAAGATGTAAGAGAATCATTTAAAGTTATACATAAATAAAACTAAAGTGACTAAAAATAAAATGTAAGTCAAGATGTAAGACAAGCATGCCAAGTTATACATAAATAAAAATAGGTAAGCATGCAAAATGTCCTATGTAAGATAAATGAAGTATACAAAAATAAAATAAGGACATGATAGATATATGAATACAAAAATCTAAAGGATGACAACTCAAAATTAGTATTTATTATAAGATATGATATAATAAACCACAACCTCCTAACATCATGACTAGTATGAAAATGAGATGGTGTGGTGAGAAAATGTGAAGGGAAGTTTGTGAGAAAAACTTGGTCCTATCCAAGGTATGACAATGCAACTGACAAAATATAAACCAAAAGGTGTAAGTAGGTAGATGTGTTCAAGGATGTGATTAGTTAAAATCAATACCCATCAATGGGAATATCAAGAAAATATGATACAAATAAGGGAATATGAGGCACCACATAGGTGATGTGAACATCCTTTGTAATAATGCGACAAACTAGGCAAGTGAAAAAGGCTAGAAACTATCAGCAACATGGATTTAGGACACTTTAATTAATGGACACAAAGTTTGGGCTTGTAATTTAATTACATGTATCATCCCATGAAGTTTATATGCATGAACATTAAAATGGACCTACCTTCCCACAACATGTTCCCCATTCCTCGAGACCCCTTATAGAGATGTCAGTCTACTATGAAGATTGGTTACTTGTGTGATAAAATAGGTATAACTATAAATATATGATATAATGAGAACTCCTACCCCAATATACTAGCTTATCATAACCAAATGTACCTTAGCTCTATCATGAGGCCAAATGTGGAGTTTGAGCTTCGATTAAGATAAGAGATATACCAAATAAATATCATGTCTTTCAGTATGATCTAAACTTTAGAGAACAAATCATGAGTGAAATAGGTGACAAACACAAGAGAGCTTAGACTTGGTTCACTAGAGAAAAGGAACTAAAGACAAAGGTGTCTAAAGACTCCTAGACTTGACCACAAGTAAGTGTGCAATCTCAAAATTGACCTATATGTGCCTCAAATCAAAGGAAATAAGGGAAAGGTGGGGATCATGAGATATCTATCCATGTAATAAGTAATAGAATGCTGAATATTCTCATAAATGATCACAAGGAGGTAAAATAGTGCTCTAAAAGGGATGGGGATATGTTATGATAGTCATGTCAGTAAGAAAGTCATATTAACCTACGAGGTATCTAGAAAAAGCATTAATGTAAGTAGTAGTCATACCAAAAGAGGGGGAAGGTAAATAATGCTTAAATAATCATAAATATAATAAGGCAAATAATGACATAATAAAGGTAATAAATGATAATAGTGAAATAAATATCCAAGAACCAAAGTTGAAACAACTACTGAAAGGGAAATGAAACAAAACTAAGGAACTTGTAAACACTAAAAAACTATACATAATAGTTCTAGATGTCAAAATGCCTTAGGACCCCCTAGGGACCAACCAGCCTCTCTCGACCATAAATTTAAGTAAAAAACTCTATTAACTAACCCACCAGACCTTTATTCAAGTTAGCTAACTATCTAATCTAACTAACTTTTCCTTTTGACCCAACTTTATTTAACCCTTGACTACCAATGGTCACCTTGACCTCCAATGGTTACCCAACTATTAATGGTCATAGTGATCACTAATGGTTAAACCAAAACATTGATGGTCAAGGTTTCCCTATATGAACAAAGATAACTCAAGCTGTGTGTAAGCTAACACATCAAAATTTAATATGGACAAGAAAATATGCATCACAAAGCATCAAAACCATCAACCAAACCTCCTATGGAAAATTATACCTCCATATCTCTTTGATTATAAAAGGAGGGGAGTAGGAGGTGGAAAAGGATCTAGGAATTTTGTAATCAATCAATTAAGCTATCGACCAGTGATCAATCAATTAGTAGCTAAGCCAAAATATATCAAAGAAATTCATCTAGATTCTCATATTTAGGTCTTCTTTTAAGCTAACCAACCAACATAATAGATACATAAGACTAATAAAATTAATTTTCAACCAAAATCACTATTACTCTACCAAAATTTCTTCTCAGTATACCATTAGCCATCAAGAAACAAACTAGATACATTTCTTATTTCAAATTTTGTTTATTTAGTTTCTGACATATCTGCCTGAATCAGGCCCTTGTACATAATATCTTCTAACCCCCTAACTGTAACTAGATCTATAATCACTTATTGATCCATTTTTTTATCTCTTTTATCAAAACTTCCTAGAACCCATAGCAACCACTAATGGTCACCATGATTGTTGACAGTCACCTTCAACCACTGATGGTCACCCAATCACTGATGGTCATCCTGAATACTGATAGTCATCTTGACTGCTGGTCACTATGGTAGGAAATAACATCAAGATATTTCCACTTTATTACCCTCAAAAAAATTCTAATTTCTATCTTTTTATCTATTCATAAAGTCCCCACCTATTTTTTGAACAAAACCTAACCTATTTAGCATTAGTATTGACCTACTTATTACTATAATTAGTTTATTTCCTTTATCAAGTATCTATTTCTTATTGCATTACCTTTCAGTCTTTTCTATAATTTGATGCAAGTAATTCATCTTTATTTATTTCAACTTAACAATTTTAGAGAGTGGATTGACAACCTCCTAGTAAGCTCACACTTCTTAGATCTAGCTTACGTTAGGAAATCTACCTTGTTATCCATCTAACAACCCCTTTAATTTAGTATTTTATTATCTATAGGGCATTATTCCCATGAAAAATAGGATCTCTTCACAATCATCTGGATCACACATGCATAAACAAATAGGTTCTTCTACCACACCCTATCTAGTTTCTTACTTCTTTTCTAAGAAAATAAACTATAATTGAGAGAAACATTTTGGCGCACCTTGTGGGACCTAGTAGCATCTAGGTGCCCTTTTTTCCTTATTATATGCTCATATAAATAAATCAAAATTTATTTTGGGTATAAAATAAACCTTTCATACATTGATTTCTTGCATGTTTAGCTCACGTAGTTAAAATTAAAGGCTAAGTAAATCAATCATAGTTTCACCTTTGTTCTCACAAACCAAAACCAAATCACTTATATCAACTAAACATCATAACAATTGACATAAGGTCTGACTAGAGTTTCATCTCCTAATAGCTCACCTTCACCCTTTGGCTATCTTACTTGGAATTCATTACCAAGAAGAGAAACCAAAACTCAGCTCTCTAGTTGAGTCTAAAATCTAAAAATCATTATATATTAGCTAAGTACCTGACACCCTTCTCATTATAGTGTGTGAAGGGAGGGGGTAGGCCCCAATACCAAGCCACATATTGATTTCCAACACAAATCCTTTTGAGAACCTTAAACACCTAAAACCAACCATAGGCTTCTTTTCTAGTACATGTTCTACAAACCAAGTTCTTCTTCACACTTTCCAACTAGGGAATAAGCCTAAAGTGAGATAAAACGTACCCTAAAATTTTAAAACACACTCTACTGTATGTTTTTGATTGCTTTGATATCTTTTTAATTTTGTTTTCTTTGTGTTTGATTTGTGAGCTTTCCTTAATTCCTTTCTATTCCTCACATGGTTTTTAATAGACAATAGTTGAAGAACCATACCAACCAGGAGCCACCTTCTTATTCCTCCATGGAGTATATGTTAGATGTTGACGGTTTTCCCCATCCTTATACTAGCCCTACAACGTCTTCAATTTTTTTTAGGTGATGCAAATTTTACCACCTTCCTTGATAATAACCCAATGGCCCTCCAACACTACCTTAACACCCTATCTTACCATACCCCTGATTCGGTTCTTCCTAGTGATCCAACTTATGGGATGCCTCCCCATCTTATGAGAGATACCTTTGTTTTTGTTACCTCTACCCAACCTATGATCACTCAAACATATTCCTCCACAAATAACCCATCCACTACCTCCATCCAAACTTAATCAAACAACCCAACCAATAACCAAACACCCCTTACACCAAACAACAACCCCTCTAACATAGGGGAAACCTCATGTTTTTTTACCCATAATCCACCCATCGTAGGGATACCTTATACACATATTTCCACTATTGTCCTTATCATTTCTAACCCACCAATCTCCACCCCACTTCAAAATGTGGTACTTTTTATACCTTTTACCCTTCCACCTATCAGTACCAGAATTACCACTCACCCCCAACCAATTAACCCATTCATACCTCCAATTCAATCCATATAAATTACCTAATCTGTAAATTACATCATACCTATGAACCAACCCACATCAACTCCTCACAAAATACCTATGACACCTTACCCCCGCTATGTTCCTAATCCACAAAGATACATAGCTTCATGTTCCACCCAACCTCTTATGTCCATTAGCTCTTGTGTAGCATCATCCCAACCCCCAATGACCACATACCAACATGTGGCATCATCTGAACCTTCTACTAATTATCCATACATTGCATCCACCTAACCACAGTAAAACTTTCCATACAATTATGGAACTCCCCAACAACAAACAAATTTGGTGAAAATGTTGATGGACAAAATGACCAACCTAGAGTCATCTATATCTGAGGCTGACAACCTCTTGTTTTATGACCAAATATATAATGAACTCATTCACCCATCTGTCCTTATCCAACCTTACCCTCCTTAGTGGGAAGTACCCAAATTTTCTATATTCTAAAGTAAGGAAGACCCCCAACAACACCTAAGATCATTTCAGCATTCTTGCTACTTGATTGCCTATGGTGATGCTCTTCTCCTTCACACCTTTCCTATGTCTTTATATGGACCAGCATTATATTGGTATAGTTATATCACTAAGCACTCCATATCTTCCTTTTATTAACTCACCCAAACCTTTTTATACCACTTCTTGATCAATATATGTAAGAAGGTATCCATCACCAACCTTTACTCCATCAGACAATTTTATGATGAATCAATTGCTAATTTCATATCCTAATGGAGAGACCTTATGAACTATCTCTCTTTCTCTTTGCCCCAACATGAATTTATTGAAAGTTTTCATTAGGTTTGTGATAAACACATTTCCTTTACTATATAAGTTCAAACCTTTAGAACCTTTGATGAGGCTTTCACCTTGGCATACAAACTATAAATCAAAGCCATCAATGAGGGGAAGTTAAAACTAAGAAATAAAAACTCTATCTTCAAATCCAATGACCCTTCCCCATCTAAAACCACCAACCAATTTAACCACCCTAACACCAAACCAAAGGCAACCACAAACATGGTTGTCCTTAAAACCACTTCACCTCTGGTTGTCAACCAACCCAACCAAACTAACTCCTTCAATCAACAAACCCAAAATCAAAATTGGGCTACCTAAAAATAATACACTCCATTAGGGGAGTCATATGCTTTATTATTGGACAAGTTACTTAAATCCAATATCATACAACTTCCCACAATCAAACCTCCCCAATAATTTTATGGTCTTGCCCTATACCCAACTGGTATAATTAGAGTGATCTATGTGATTTCCACCATGTCATTAGATATGATCTTAGTAGTTTTAACACCTTTAGAACCATTATCAAAAACTTGATTGATAAGGGATAACTCATATTGGATAATCCAAATGCAACCCTAAATCAATCACTTGACATCTTTTGACAACCCTTCCCTAATCATGCCCCTTCTACCAACTATGATGATAAGAAAATAGAATCATCTCACAATCATGAGTTTTATATGGTCAATGTGATTATTAGTGAACTCATCATTAAGGGAATCATTACCTCTACTACCTTTTACTCCACTCCACTTATTAAAGTGGTGGAATCACCCTCCATTCTTTTTAATACCAAAAAAAAGGAAGCAACTACCTCTTTTCCTTCACTTGATGAGATAATAGAGTTACCCATCTCTCCTTTGATATAAATACCAAATGAGGTAACTATTATCATCACACCTTCCTCACCCATCATGGAATCACCTATTTTCTCTCTAGAAATCATTCCAAAAGGAGAGATCACCTTATCTACTCCTTCCATGGAGGAAACACCCTCTCTAATATTGGAACCCTTCATCAAGGACAAAGGTGAAAAAACCATTCCCTTACCTCAACATATGGGTATAATCTTTGAATACAATGCCCAAAGAACCAAATCAATTTACAAACCCTTCTCTAGACTAGTTCAAAGCCTAGAATTTTCTTCTCAACCTAATACAGATCAAGCCATATTTTGACACCATCTTGGGCTCCCTTATCTAAACAATTATGAACCTTCAACCTCACCTTCAACCCACCCCATATTAAATCACACCTACCATTAATCTTCTCATCACCTCAACCCCTTCATCAAACACGTCTCTCTTTAAAACCATGGGGGAACCATTCAAACCACTTCCATCCAAAATTATCAAATCACCTTACACCTCTTTAATCAAACCTATCAAAAACCTAGGGGTACTCCTATCCTTATCCACCCATCTTTGAAGTTGGAATTAACCCCATCTAGTCCACCAAAGAAAACCTTAATCAAACCAACCAAGAAAGTGGAGCCACCCAAACTCCTACCTAGAATACGAACCATACCACTTGCTTCCCTCTTACCTTCTATCTTGGGACCACATTCTTATTCCATCCTAGGAACTCATACTTATATCAAGAAGGATAACTTTCCTAAAACTACACAAAATAAACTTCCTCATTTTATCCTACCTCTACCTACCCCCTCCAAATCATCAAAATCCCATCATTATTAACCAAACTATCTACCTCTACCTACCCACTTATCTCCAAACCTTCATCATCTCAATTACCTACCTCAAAATCATTCACCTTTAAACCTTCCACCTCAAAATCATCTAATTCCAAGCAATCCCAATCAAACCCACCTAACAAAACCATTCTACCACTAATAACTTCCATGGTGAAGACTACTTCTAAGAAGGATCCCACCCTAAAAACCAAAATCCCATCACCCTTAACACCTTTGCTTGAATATTATTCAACCATTTTATAAAGGTTGTTACAAATCTATTCCATAAATCTACCACCTATAAAACCCTTTGACCCTTTGATTCCTAAACTATCCTATTTCAATGATAGTGTAATCTATTTATACCACAGGACACCTGGACATGACATAGAGAATTGTAAAGCTTTCCAAGCACTTATCCATAACTTATGGGATGAGGATAATCTATTATTAGATGAACCTATCTTAAGCCCATTATCAACCCAACCATTAAACAAACCTATACAACACTTACCCACTCTTGCACTCTCATCCAAGAGTGAGGAGGAACCAAAGTAACCTTTTATCCCAACATTTCCCCTCATCCACACTATCCATCTGGTCACCTAATCTCAAGCCCAATAAAAGGATAAGGGAAACTCCAAAGTGTCCATTCAGTAGACATACCTTTCTACCCCTCGACATTCTAATTAGACTCAAGCACCTTCACCTTCACTTTCACCAAACCCAAAACATTCATTTTGGGTGCCTCTCCCTCCAACCCTTTTGAATCTATCTAATGAGTAGTTTTAAAATAGCTTCACTAGACACTGGTGAAGATGAGATTATAATAGCTAATCAACACCTTTCCCAATCACTTCTAAGCACTAATATAGGCCTTAAAATCTATATAGGTCCAACCCAAATATCCTCAACCTCTTTTAGCCTTTGTCAAATCACTTTAACTTTCCACCTTAGTCACATTCAAAGATTTAGAAATACGTTTTATTCATCCTAAAGATCCCAATCCTCCCATCCTCATCATTGCATACATCAATCAAAACTACATCAAAAGGGTGATGATTGATGGGGGAGCTAGTATTAATATTATCTCCTCTCATGATTATGACCAAACCCAACTACCACAAAATATCATGTCAAAAATTGTAGTGATCCTTCATTCCTTTAATGATACTATGGTCACAACCTTAGGGATAGTCATCCTCCACATCCACTTGGGACCTTATATGATTCTATAGATATTATACATCATAGAATGTGAATTCTAATACAACATCTTACTTATATTCCCTTGGATCTTCTTCATGAGTTTTATCCAATCCACCTTGCATCGATGTGTCAAGTTAAAACATGAGGGTTCAGTCATCACTATACAAGTTGACCCTAGTCCTTTCACATATTGCAACATGACATATAAACCTAATGACATTCTTATTCCTCACTCATCCACCTCACCACAAACCAACAAGAACTCCATCCCTACAATTAAATAAGTTACAACTAGCTCATTTATCCCTTCTTCTTAGATCCCCACTGAGGACCCCTTGGAACCTATGTTCCAACATCTTTCACTTGAAGAGTATCATATTTTGGCCTTGGATGGCTTCCGTACTCCAAAAGAGTATGTAAATATTCACCATAATACTAATTATGATCCCAATATTGGAACCATCATTCCTTTTGGGCTTCCTAAACACCAAACTAATTTCATCTATGGGGGACTTGATCATCCACTTCTTGATTCTTCCACCATCTCTTCTACCTAACCATTTAATTCTAATTTTTCCTATTTAGAAAAACCATAATTTTTCAAATTATACCTTCACAAGTGTGCCTAGAAGGGATCCAACCTCAATCACTATGAATATGGAACCCATGAGTTACCTTTAATCAAAACCCAAAAGCCTCATGAGCTATTTCACCTTGGGTTCATCCCACTAGAAGAACCCACTAATTCACATAAACCCATCACCACCATTGATGAAGATGTGCCATCCTAACCAACCCCATATCTTTTGAATTTTAAGGATTTTAAAACCATCCCTTGTAAGTTTTTTTTTATTCAATACCATTAGTTAAGGCCCCCTAACTTATCAAAAAGGTGGCCAAACTTAAACCTTTCCTTTGATTCATCTGGAATTGGTAGAAAATGATTCTCCTACCATCCACACTATCCAATGTCAAGATGATGATTCTATTCTCACTTATATTGGTGTAAGGGATTATTATATCCATAAACCCCTTCCTCCTAAAAACTAAACCATGTTGAACAAATATACTATTAATGTCAACTTTGGTACTTAGGATAACCCTCACATTGTAAAGATTGGTTAATCCTTAGATTCTTTGGAGCATTAGAATTACCCTTCCTTCCTTCATGACCAAATCATAGAATTTTGTTGGTATTATCAAGATATTCCTAGAATAAACCTTTTTATATTTCTCCACAACATCATCATCCACCCTAATAGTAAGCCTATTAGGCAAAAGCTTCATAGGATGCACCCTCATATCTCCCTTCTAGTCAAAGAAGAGCTTTAACACCTCTTGTATATGAGCTTCATACAACCTATTGAATATCCCCAATGGGTTTCTAATATCATTCCTATCAATAAAACCATAGGGGGACTTCACCTCTATGTTGAATATCATGACCTCAACCTTGTTTGTCCAAAGGATGACTTCCATTTGCCTAGCATCAACCAACTTGTTGATCTCATAGCTAGCCACATAATTTTATCTCTCATGTAATGTTTCTTGAGATATAATCATATCTTTATTACCCCTAAGTATTATCATAGTACTTACTTCATCACCCTATGTGGGACCTTTTGCTATAGGTTCATGCCATTTGGACTGAAGAATGATAGACAAACCTACCAATGTGTGATGACCTACATATTCTATGATCTCATCCAAAAAATCATAGAAGACTATGTAGATGATCTCCTTGGGAAATAGAAATATCATAAATATCATCTAGAATTTATAAAAATTATCTTTGAGTGCCTAATCCATTTCCATATCTAACTCAACCCCAAAAAATGTGTTTTTTGGGTCCTATCTAGAAAACTTCTTGGATTTATCATCTCTCTTCAAGGAATTTAATTATACCCTACCAAAGTCAGAGAAATTCTTTGAATGAAACCTCTAACCCACCTTAATAAACTCTATATCTTGCAGGGGAAGCTCCAATCCATGTATTGCTTCATCTCTTAGTTATCAGATAGATGTCAACCCTTTCACCATTTTCTCAAGAAAGATAAATATTTTAAGTGAACTAAGGATTGTTAACAAGCCATTGATTTAATAAAAGAGTACCTTATTTCTCCACCCATTCTTGTACCTTCTAAATAGGACCAACCCTTCTACCTTTATATCACTACCATTGACCATTACTTAGGGGAAATGTTATCTCATCATGATGAATAAAATAAAGAACAAGTTGTCTACTATATAAGTTGAATGCTTATAGAGTATGAGACTTAATACACCCATGTTGATGATATTTTCCTTGCCTTAGTCTTTATGGCTTCCAAAATTCATCACTACTTCCTCAATCAGAAAACCTTTGTCATCACCAACACTGACCCACTCGAGTACATGGACTCTAAACTATACCAAAACTAGTGTATGAGTAAGTGGCTTATACTCCTAGCTGAGTTTGACCTTGATTTCCTCTAGAATAAGTTAATTAAAGGGAATGTCATTTCCAATAAATTGGATAAATATCCTTTTCCAAACAACCAACCACTTGCTCTTATGTTTCCCGATGAATCCATCAGAAATCTTACTCAAGATAATATCACCTACTAAATGATCATGGTCTTCAATAACTTGAATTGCCATCATGGTGGGGCTGCCAAAGTTATTCTAATTCCCCGCAATGGTGAACCTCTCCTCTTTATTTCAAACTTGATTTTGAGTGTACCAATAATATGGCTAGTATGAATCCCTAGTAATAGGTCTTCAAACCACTCTAGTCTTGGAAGTTAAGTTGATTAGTGTCTTTGGCAATTCCAAAATTGTGATTAACCAAATCAATGGATCCTAATAATGTAATAATGATGTCTTGAAATAGTAAAAACACCTAATAGATGAACTCTTAGCATCATTTTATCATTACCTTATCCAATTTGATTTATGATCTACCAACAAGTTCATGGATACAATAGATTCCCTTGCTTTCCAAATCCCATATATGCCTTATGATTCGAAGCTCTTTATCACCATCATCATTTTATCACACCCTCTTATATCTTATTTGACCTCCCTACCATTTTTAGTGTGGAGGAATCTCCATTAGACATTTGGTATGAGAAAACCTTTAACTACCTCAACCTTAGCATCACTCCTCCCAACCTCTATAGGAATGCTTGAAGAGCCTTTATTCAGAGTACCTCTTGTTATACCATACTATGGTGAATACTTTACAAACATGGTTTTGACAGCCTCCTTCTTTATTGCCTACATAGTCATGAAGCTTCCCATACTATCAAGGAAACACATGATGGGATATGTGGGGGACACTTTAGTGTTATATTTGTCTTTAAATGTATCCTTTGCCTCAGCTACTATTGGCTCACCCTCAACCAAGACTATTGTGATTATGTGAAGAAGTGTGTTAAATGTTAACAACACACTAATTTACATCACACACCAGCCCATGGCCTTTAAATATCTAAGGACTTTTGGTCCTTATCACAATGGGGACTAGATATAATTGGGGAAATCAATCCTCATTCTTCACAGTAACACCACTCCATCACCACCATTGAGTATTTCACCAAATGGGTGGAGGCTATTCCTCTCATATTGACTAAAGCTAACAAGATAGTTGACTTCATCAATCATCACATCATCTATCATTTTGGTTTTCCCCATAAGATCATCATTGATAATGGCAAATATTTCAAAAACAAAAAAGTCCAAGGTCTGTGTGATGAATTTGGCATCAAATTAAGATTTTTCTCACCTTATCATCCACAAGTAAATGGATAGGTAAAAGCCTATAACAAAATCCTCAATAAGATGTTAACCAAAATGGTCAATGCTTCTGGTTAGGATTGGAACTTTCACATCCCCTTCACTTTGTAGGCCTATCACACTAGCATTTGAACCTCTATGAGTGATACCCATTTCTCTATGGTCTTCAAAATAGAGGTGGTCTTGTCTCTCAAAGTATCTATTATCTCTCTTTTCATATCCTTACAAGACATCATTTTTGAGATTGACTATCATTAAGAATTTCTAGCCCAACTTGAGCTACTTGATGAGTGCCACCTAGTCATGCTTAACCATCTCATGTCTACCAAGAGAAAGTCAAGCATGCCTATAAAAACCACCTAAAATAATGAGAATTCAACATCAAAGATCTCATCTTGAAGGAAAATAAACATGTAATCAATATGGAGAAAAATAAGTGAGGTAAGTTTGATTTTAATTGGGTTGGACCCTACATCCTAACCCATAAGTATGGATGAAGAACTTATCATTTATCCTCTTTTGAAGGTAAACCAAAAATTTAGCCTCTTAATTCTTCACACCTACATCCTTTCTTTTTTTAAACAAGGATCAAACTCACCTTTTGTATAAACTTAACTTCATCCCTTTATTTACAAGATGTTTACCTTATTCAAACCTTCATCCCATCCCTTTAAGGACAACTAATTACAACATAGAACCATGTGACTAACCATCATAGTCATAGCCAAATACTAAATATGGATACCATGACTCTACCCATGACATGGTTATCATGGATACTTTTCATCCCTAATAAGATGAAATCCCATGGTCATTGTCTCTCAAACCATTGCCTTCACCTATCATTAACCTTCTTGTGCTCTAGTTTTACCTCCATAAAGGTAAACCCCCAAGCCTATATATACTTTTCCATGTCTAACCTAATATTGAAACAATATGGGATGCCAAAATATCACTTGGGTTAAATACCTCTAGTATACAGACTGTTCCCTTGAAGGATAACTACCAAAATGAACAAATCCAAACTTAGACCACTCCCTTGAAGGATGGCTAAGTCAAATTTATAAAATAAATCATTTTAAGTTTCCCATATTGATTAGCTTCACAAACCTATCTGAACAAAACAATAAAAAGACCCTATATTAAAATTAAAACAAGCTATCCCAAGAAAGTTCCAATTAGATTTCATAAATAACATCACTAGATTTCCTATATCAATTAGTCTACACTTTTCATTAGATCATGGAATTTTTTATTATGGTTCTTATGTCACCTATAGAAGGGAAAAAGCAACCCTCAGGAAGGTTACAATCCCCTTCACACCACCTATCATTGATCTCCCCTTTTTTACCCATTACCAATCAAAGGATTTAGAGCTTACTTGACATGATGTGATCAAGACACCCTTTTAACAACTAATTCAAGATAATGTGAATCATTCAAAGGGATTATATTCTTTAAGTCAATATAACTTTAGTTTTGTTTAGTACCTACCAAATAAGAATCATCATGCCTCTTCTTTATCCTCTCATAATTGGTCCATGTATTCATTTAGATGTATGTCTCATGATTTTAATATATTTTCCCACATCTAGTTTTGTTATCTAACTTAATTTATGTTTTATCATCAACAAAATGACTATAAATCATAAAAACACCATAGAATCACATCATAATAATATCACATCCATAATCATAAACTAAATCACATATCCATGACCATAACCATAATCAAAACATCATAACCATATATATAACAATAACCATACTCATAAACATCAAAACCATTTATAAAAAAAAGCACCACATCATCATAATCTTGTATAACATTTCATCATAAACATCATCCATAATCATCACATGCCTAAACTAGTGAGTCTACATCTCATAAGCATAATGATAATAAATATGAACATTTAAACCATGAATCATGAAACATAAAATCACATCTATATATCATCATCACATCATGTCTCATCAAAATATAATAGTACATGTAATATTTTACATCTCTCTCTCTCAAAACATATACATCTCATTGTATCAGATCATAGGTTAGTATCATAATTATATACACCTATACATATCATATCATAACCTATGCCCCTAGGGTACTTTTTCCACTTGGTGCCTTCCCCCTAAGGTGCCTACCTATCTACAAACATAAGTAGACCACTAACTTGGAGTTTTTATACCTACACCACCTTCCAAACTAGCTCTATACTCACCCCATTAGGGCTCATTGAGATAACATGTCAACACTATGGCCTCATAATAATGTAACTCCTCAACTATGGCCAAGTAACGTGTCATGGGGATGTTACCTAGTGTTCTTATTGGTTTTATAGATCCTCCTCTACCCTATCTATTTTGGTCCCTCTCACCTATCATAGCTACCAGTTAACCCTATGTTACTACTATTTGACCCTTTAAAGTAGATAATATGACATGTGCTATGGTTAATGTTAATTGGGTTTGAAATCTCTCTATGACCACTACCTATACATTGGGACCACCTCCTTGTACCTATATTTATAGACCCATATTAATTAGGTCAACATCCATAGGTTGTTTGGCCCCATTATCCCATCTAAAATCTATGGCTACATAGAGGGCCTAATACCATGTTAGGTAGCCATCAACAAAACTTACATCATCAATCTCTACTCTAGTAGGTAGCTCCTCATGATTAAGAACCATCTCCACCAATTGTGGCTTTAGAATTAAAAACTTAGCATCCTCCTACCTATACCTCAATAATGGACCTAAAATCTCCTATATCAATCCAAATTGCCTATGAACCTTATCAAAAGGGATGAGCTCAGTCTCACCCTCTCTCCTCCAAAATATCCCTAGGTATCTCTATAATTATAAAATGTGTTGAGTATAGTGGGCCCACCTCAAAACATTAACATATGGCCTCTAAACCACATCTCCAAAAACTAATGCAACTAATACCCCTCTAAACCAATCAATATCTCATACACCTCCTCTAGGTCATATGATCACATAATCATTCCTCCACCACACAAAACCTACCCTAAATTACATCTAGGGATATCCCTCCCATGACAACCCCATTAGCCTTAGAACCTAGATATGCTCATAGGCCAAATAGTGTAACACAAACTCCACACTGATCCCATATATCCTAAGATTTATGAACCCTAATAACTCTATGTATATCTATAGGTGCCCAACAAAACATTATGAGACCCAATAATATCTCCATCAATACATCTAATAATAGATATAAAAACCTTCAACTTATCAAATTTGGAACCTTAAAACACAAGACTACCATCATCATCATGGTCATTATCCTTATATCATCTCTAATCCTCTAATATAAAGGTGTGTAGCTAAATCCATTAGCATGCCACCTGGTGAACTTATAATCATCACCATATAGCTACTCCATGAACTCATCCCTCTTGTCTCTCTCAATGTGGTATATTGGCTCCCTTTGAAGTGGTAGCCATATGATCCTATGTATATCCTCTAGCAAGATCATCATCACATTATTTAGTAAAAAAAGTGTTCATGGTTGGATTCCATATCTTGATGAGGGCCATGGTAATCATCGTATCTCACAACACATATTATTAGTACATCATCATTTCAAGGTTGACCTCCCCATGTGAGACTAATCCTCCTTTGTCATCCCTCAATAGATCTCTACAAAGATTTGAGGAACCCAATCTTGCATTTGGATCTAGTCCTATGCCTATAAATTCATTACAAGACACTTATTTTTCTTTCCTATTATCATTTTATATAAACTTAAACATCATATAACTTGCCTCTTATATCAACTTACCCTATTTTCTACCCTAAAGTCTTGAAAAAAAACATTACCCATAACCTAACCAAAAACCACTTCACATCAATTATTAGTATCAGCAAAACCCCATTGCCTCTTAAAGCCTAGCTAATCCCATAAACTTAACCTTTTATACTAAGTGGCTAACCATCGATGGTCACTATGATTATTGATAATCAAGTGACAATTTTACCTTCGACCATTGATGGTTGAGTATGACTATCGATGGTCACTATGTGTGACCATCAGTGAATAACTCCCAACCCTAACCTATCCCCAAACCACCCCATACCTCCTTGTAACCTATAACAAACCAACCTAATAGTTACACTACCCTCCCTCATCCTACCTACCCTTCAAAATATACTTTCACCCATAAATTCAACCAAAACACCAAACCTGACCTAAAACCTAGGGTAAAACCAAAAACCCCTACCATCCAAAAAATAATCAACAAAATTCCACTATAAACTACCAATATCAAACTAATCTAACAATTCAATACATCCTTACCTCATTCCTCGACCATCATTGAAGAGGAATCCTAGGTCTGACAGCCTAGTCCATCCCTATCCACTTTGCATACTTGATTCAACTCAACAATCACCTCTACATATTCAACCACTCATCAATCACCTCATCATTACTCTTACAAAAACCACTAAGGATGTAATTACATAGAGTCAAGAGTAAAAATAAAATGAGTGAAAATGACCACTAACGATCATTTTTGAGATCTTTGACTATTAACAATTAGGATGTCCACTTTTTAAATTTTGGTACACATACCTCAATGCCACACTTTAGAGATTACATTATCTAACTACCATACCAATCACCCCATCCACCTTGATGTTGTAAATTTTATCCCCAACTATTACACATTTATGATGACCTTGCCTAGTCCCTTTCGACTGCATAGACCAATATTACCATGTTGAATATTTGAATTTTCACCACCTAGTACACACAAAACCATTTTTGTTTTTCTCAAGAGCACATCCTACCTCAAATACCTATAAAAACACCAACCTTGTCAAGGAAACTTAATAGGAATAACCTGATCAACTGTGCCTAACGCTATGGCCTGATTACCCAATCACCTATCCTTCTAGAACCAAGCTTTTATTTTGACCAAATATGGAAACTTAGTCTATACATGATATTTTATATCACACTTAGTTGCATTTTTTATGCAAGTTTTCACTTCAAATGCCTAGCCTTTTTTTGTCACCAACTCCATGACTCACCCTAGCTATTTATCAAACCCACACCTAATTCTACTTTACCTCATCAATTCCCAATTTGAGGGGATGCACCTCCTCTCATGATTAGGGTAACCAACCAACCAACAAACCTAAAATATATTTTTATTATGTATCTTGTTGATACAAATTGCATAACAAAAAGGGAAAAAAAATAGACACTAGAAAACTATACATAACAGTTATAGTTTTGAAATTCCTCAGGACCCCCTAGGGACCACCTAGCCTTTCCCAACCATAAATACAAGTTGGAAAACCCACTAACTAACCTACCAAACTAACTCACTAAATTTCCCTTTGAACACAAATTTCTTCAACCCTCAATCATCAATGATCTCCTTGACTGTCAAAAGTTATCCAACCATTGACAGTCATAGTGATTGTTAATAGTTAAACCTGACCACCAATGGTTGGGTCTTTCCCATTTGAACAAAGACAAATCAAGTTGTGTGCAAGATAACACAATAAAATTTAATATGGATGATAATCTAACACATCACAAAGCATCAAAACAATCAACCAAACCTCCTATGGAACCTTCTACCTCCATTTCTCTTTGCCTATAAAAACAGGGGAGTAGGAAGTGAAAAAGGATCTAAGAATTTCACAATCAAGTTATTGATCAGTAATCAATCAATCAATAGCCAAGATAGCATATATCAAAGATCTTCTTCGTCAATATTCTCTTTTATAGTCTTCCTTCCAACCAACCAGCTAGCATAACAAATACTTAACACTACCAAAATTACTTTAAAACCATAGGCACTATTACTCTACCAAAATTGCTTCTCAGTCTACCATCAACCATCAAGTAACAAATTGGGTACATTTCTTATTTTAAGTTTTTTTAATTTATTTCCTAACATCTATACCTAAATTAGACCCTTCTGTATAATATTTTATAACCCCTTAACCCTAACTAGATCTTTAATCACTTATTGGCCCATTTTGCAACCCTTTTCTCAAACACTTCTTAAAACCCATAGCAATCATCAATGGTCACCTTGACTACTAATTATCACATTCAACCACTGATGATCACCCAACTATCAATGGTCACCTTAACCATCGATGGTCATCTTGATCACTAATGGTCACTAGGGTAGGAAATAATAGTAAGCTATTTCCACCTACTTACCCTTTACCAAATTCTACTTTTTATCTTTTTGCCTATTCAAAGAGTCCCCACCTATTTTTTGAACCTAAAATAACCTATTTAGCATTAGTATTAACCCACTTATTTCTATAATTAGTTTATTTAGTTTATCAAGAATTTATTTCTTCTTACATTCCCTTTCAATATTTTTTGTCATTTGATTTAAGTACTTCATCTTATTTATTTCAACTTAATTATTCTAAGAGATTTGATTGATAGCCTCCTAATAAGCTCACACTTCTTGGATCTAGCTTGCACTAGGAAATCCACCTTGTTATCCATCTAAAAACACCTTTACTTTAGTATTTTCTTATCCATAGGTCATTCTTTCCAAGACAAAGAGGAACTCTTCACAATCATCTGGATCACACACAAACAAATAAATAGGTTCTTCTACCATACCCGTATCTATTTTCTTACTTATTTTATAAAACAATAAACTAAAATTGAGATAAATAGAACCCAAGAGGAATTATTGGTGCTAATAAAGTGTGTTTGTGAGGAAGACCTAGTCCTATCTGAGGTATTACAATGCAACTCAAAAATTATAAAGTGAAATAAAAACAAAGAATCTAAAGGAAATAATGGTGTAAGTAAAATGAAACTAAATGAAACAAAGTGAAAAAAAAGAAACATAAGATAAACATAATAATATAAATATATGCTAATGCCTATATTAAATATGAGAATATGAAATACAAACCTATATGTCTCAAAAGGTTTCTTGAAGTTAAATTTGTTGCTATTATGCAATGTAGAAGAAGAGTGGGCATCGAAAGATGCCCCAAAGGGTAATTGAATTTATGGATGGGATCATAAGATACCCTAAATTTTGAATTGATATGTGGATGGGTATCACAATATGCCCCAACATGTGATGTGGTGTGAGATGAAATTAGATAATTAGAATGAATTGCAATAGGTAGATAAGTGTAGTTGGAGATAGGTGAATGCTTTGATACATTGGATTTTGAGGATGTTGAAATTGAAATAGGATTTGTAGGATAATTATGTATAGGTAAATAAACTAAAGGAGGCCCATTTATTATTCAATTTTGAGTGGGCATTTAAAATAAGTTTTATTTTGGTTAGTGTGACCTAAGAGGTTGAGGTTTAATATATGCAACCACCCATTTAAATTTATTCATGTTGGCTATACTTTCCTTATTTATGTAATAAGAAGGATCAACTATGATTTGTACAAAATTAGTGGATGAGGTGGTGGTATGGGTTAATTATTTTTTTATCATTATATAATTGATGTTGATGTTGATGTGATTATTTAGATTAGGATTGTGAGGCTTAAATATAATATTGATAACATTTTTGTATACGAGTGTCAAAATTAAAATGTAAACCAAGCAAGGAATAAAGAAGAAATTAGTGAATATCATGAAAAGTCTCATGAGAATGCCCTATTATAACATGCCACCAATAAAAATTGTGAGGATTGTACCATTTTGGAGGAGGTTTGGAAGGATCAAATCTCATGGGTTTATAAGCTAGTAATTTATTCTTAAGTTCTTTTAGATTCAAGGGAGGGTGGGTTGGGTTAAAATTAATTAAATTAGATTCACCCTTTTGATTTTGTGGAGGCTTATATGAATATATTTTATGATAAAATTATTGGAAACATTTCCTAATAGTTTATTGATGTTATTCAAATTGAGTCATAAGATAGTCTTGCCTTTTTACTTGGTTTAAGGCTTCTTCTAGAATTTTATGGAAAAGCATATGAACTTTGTATTGAAGAGGAGCTTTAAGATCGGTAAAAAATGGTTTTTAAAGAGTCATCATTCATGTTATGGTCTAATTTGTGGGCTATAAAGTCCCATCATTTGATGTAAGTGTGAGCAAATTTATTATGAAGTTACTTGGAATTGATAAAATAGATAAGGTAATTTTTAGGAAGATCATTATGTTAGAATTCCTTCGATAGAGAATTGACTAAACCATCTGGTTGTGTAATAGAATGTTTAGTAAGTTTATTTTAACATTCAAGTGCATCACCAACAAAGGTTTTGTCTAGGAGCTTAGTGGTATCAAAGATGTTAGTTTGGACCCATTCGTTATAGAGATTACTAAAATATTTAAGAAAGATAGTGGGATATTTAGTTCCATCATATGTAATAGTTGGAGAGATTTTTCCAATGTATATGGATATAATGAATAGAGATAAAGGTTAATTTTTAAGATGTTGAAGAATTTTGCTTTTCAAAAGAGGTTGAGGAATGATATTCTCACTGGTTAAGAGGATGAGGGATATATTTCTAATTTTTATTGAGATGTAATCACTTGAGGTTGTTTACTAGTAATTTTTAAGATATGATATTTCATTTACACCATTTTATAATTGTTATTTATTTGCATAACATTAATTTGTTAAATCATTTGAGAAAAAATTCTTGTTGTGTCAATGGGAGGAGTAATATTTATAGTGGTAGGAATGTTAGTGTTGGTAGGAGGAGCATTCCCTATATTGTTAGTATGGAAGGAATTATTAGGTGCAGGATTCTAAACATTAGTAGTAGGAGAAGGATTATCTTGAGTAACCTCAACTGTATTACATTGTGTTTTTTTTACTAATGTAAAAGATAGGTTTTATGATGGATTAATTAGTTTGGAATTAGGAAGACATGAAAGAATAAATTGAATAGATTCATCTAAAATGATAATATAAATGAGGTTTTGATCTAAATCCTTTATTATGTAGTGTTTTTGACTAATTAAAAACTTAAAAAAAGACATAATTATGAAATTAACATGATACTAAACTAGGTTGACCATCTATTGAACTAGATTGGCCACCTATTAGGTTATGTCAAAAATAGAGGTGAAATAAACTAGGTTGGATACCTATTGAAGTAATTTGGACACATGCTAAATTATGTCTAAAAATATAGGCAAACAAACTAGGTCATCCACTTAATTGACTATGTTATCCACTTACTGAACTATGTCTAAAAATTGAGGAAAAATAAACTAGGTCAACCACCTACTGGACTATGTCAAATAGAATCTACACAATCTACCAGATTAATCTAATTTATTTTTGGAAATAAAAATAATAATATAAAATTATACTAGGTCATCCTTGTCCTATGGACTTGGTCAGGTTGATCTAGTTGAATTCTAGGAAGAAAAATAAAAGTCTAAAAAAATGGTTAGAACAAACTACATCGACTAAATTAACTTAGTTGAATTCTATAAAAATATAAAACAAACTATGTCAACCAACTTATACTAATTATTTGTGTGTATAATTTTAAAAAAAATTAAAAAATTAAAAAAAATATATAAATTTTAAGTATTGATTTATTTTTTTGAGAAATAAAAATGGAAGATTTAGATAACTGATAAAATTAAATTACTAAGTTGATAAGAGTGAACCTAGAAGATAGAAAAATATCGGTGAGGTTGATTTAGTAGTTTTTATTGAGAATGTTAAACTTCTTGCACATATAAAAAAATATAACTAAGTCAAATAGCTTGACTTAGTTGAAAACCTACAGAGAGAGCTGAACTAGGTCAATAGGCTCAATAAAGTTGGAAAACCTACACACACAAAGTCAAACTAGGTCGATGGACTCAAAAAAGTATTAAAATATGCACACATAATGTTAAACTAGGTTGATAGGGTTTATTCAATTTATTTTAAATAAAAATTAAAAATCTACAAGTGTTAGATTCATGTTGGGTTCTCTAGAATGTATGTAAGCAAAACTAGATAGATCTATAACTTATCCTACTCAATAACATTCAAGCTTGGAGAATGTAATCAACTAACAAGTCTACTTGGAAATAAATTTATATTAGGGTCATGACCAATAATGTATTTTCTAAACCTAAAATATTGGATCTCTTATCACACAATGACAAAGGAGAGGTTTCCAAGGGTTGTAGGTAAACATCATTTTATGATAACCCTAACTAGGTCTTATGACTGTAAATATTATTAATCAAGCTAATCTACTAAAAAATTATGCAAGTTAATCTAGTAAATGCATATGTAATATAATTTAGTGCTCACCAAAGCTTGTGGCACAAATGGGAAAGATAATAAACATGCAAAGACAAATCTATCTAATATAATATAGAAATGATGTAATCAAGGAGAGATACAATTCAATCTATTAGTTTTACATCTACTTATCAAAATATTATGGGCTAGGAACATATCTCTCCCATTATGCCTCAATATCTCCCTTAGACAATGGTACTTAACAAGAGGTTGTTGTGGGACTATAAGGATCATAGGGATAAATCATTTCTAGGCTAAAAACCATATCCTATGAATCCAAGACCTCCACAAGATAAGGTTTACTTCTCTGAGGAAAAAACCTAAGCAATGAAACCTCCTATTGATTGTATAGTAGATTTATGAGATATAATGATGCATAATTAAATGATCTTATCTTTAGAAATGAATTTGAGGGGGTATTTATAGCAAAGGATTAACCCTAAACCCTTATAGAAATTTATCTAACAAGGTTAGGTAGGTCAACCTTATTAGGTGAAAATATAGTCATTAGGCCTCGAATTACATTAGCTTGGGCCAATGGAGTTCCATAAAATGCATTTAATTCCCAATGGGGTCAACCTGTTCAATTGTATCCATTATTATAAACCTGGTTGACATAGTATGAATTATGGAGTCAACTTGGTCGACATATTAAGATGATATGAATCACAAAGTCAACCTAGTCGACATAGTAGGAAAATAGGCTAAAACAAGTAGTAAAATTTTTATTTTATATTTATGCTTTTAGGATGTTTGAGAGTGGTTTAGACCTTTCAGAGCTATAATGAAAATTCTATATCTCAAAGGGTCTTAATGGATTTTAAACTTAGCCATATTTCAAGGTTTCAAGATTTTAGGGTTACCCATATTTTATGATTTTGGGAGGCATCATAGGAGGTAAATGGATAGACACTATAAACAAGGAATTTGAACTAACATTAGGAATTATATAAAGCCATAACAATCTTGCAAAGTGCCAATGGTCTACCAACCCCTTTCTTGGTGCACCCTTTAAGGCATGTACTTAGATAGATTGAAACTCGATAGATTTTTGCAATAGAGAAAGTGTTAGTAAGTAGTAAAGTTAATAAAACTATTGTGTGTTTATATATTTCATGCTTTCTAGATTAGATTTTCTATTTTCTAGATTAGATTTCTTGATTTTTACATTTACTTTTAGTAAATTAGTTGTCATAATTTCTATATTAGTTTTCTAAAATTATAGAACAAATAAACTAATTTCCTATGCTAAAGTTACAAAGTCTTGATAAAAATAAGGGGTTGGTTTACAAGGATGCACAATAGGTTTACATAGAGATTTATTCTAATATTACTTGATATTTTTGGATTGAGGTATGTGTTATGACTGAATTAGGTTCTACTTAAACTAAATAATATTATTAGACCTATGGGATTTACTTTGATATAGTCATGAAAATTTTATAAAGACTTTCCATTTTCAAAGATTAACTACACTATTACATTATTAAACTTGGATGTGAGATAATAAACATAGAAATGGATACACAATGATAGGGACACATTGATTAAAATAAGATTTCTTATAATACACCTAGCCAATGGTGATTCCCAACCCTTCTTCTATTTGTGTTAAAAAAATAATACAAATTGATAGAAGATGGGCGATTTAATTAATCTCTATTAGGGATATGCAAATCTAGTTGGAAGTAGATAAAGGATTTAAATGGAATCATACGTATCTTTTTAAAGGCTATGGATGCCTAACTAGAAATATAGAAATGCCCAAGTTCCCTTATTATTTGATTATAAAATTTGAAGTCAAAATGAAACTACAGTGTTTATCTAGGACTTTGTCAAAACTCTCAAAATAAGGAGAAATAAACACATAAAATCACACACACATTCAAGGAATGGAAAGGGTTATTATGTTGCATGAGGAAATAATATTCTTTTTTAGGGCCTGGTTTGTTTTTTCATGGTAGAGATGAAGTGTTGTTATGATGCATTACTAAAATTTTGGATTCTCAAATACTCAAGAGTATTTTTCCCTCTGAATCACCACTTATTGTGCCCTAACACATACATACCCCATTTTAAAATTTAAATAGGGACAAACTATTATATTAAATATCATTATTAGAGGTCTCATGAATTATAAATTCAATGACATGGAAGTTGAAAAAGCATAAATGTAATGTTATTTAAAATTTTGTATTATGTTTAAAATTTATATAAGAATAAAAGTTATACATAATTCATATTATATGATTTACTTTTCACCTTTAGTTTTATTTAACTTAGTAGTTATGAACATGTTTGATTTGTGATTGAATGACTAATTGGGGTGATGTGTTATGATTTTAGTTGTTTATTTTCCCATGCTTCATCTTAAATATGTTATTTCATGCCTAAATTTTTCCTAGAACACTCTTAGAGCTCATATACTTTTGCCACATATTAATATTCTACTAACCCAAATCCCAAGTAAAGAACATGTCACTCTAGTAACTAGATCATCAAAATTTGTCCATGTGTCATCATACCACTCATCTAGAGGTGGCATCTATAGATTTATATGTACATATATCTCAAACAAGAAAATCATTAAGATCCATCCACGTGTCATCATCTTGCTCACCTAGAGGTGACATTAGTAGAGTTTCTTGTATAGATATGTCAGGCAAGTAGAGTAGTAAGAGCCATCCATGTGTCATCATCCCCTTTACCTATAAGTGACATCATCAAAATTCCTCATACATATATGTTAATTAAGTGGATCTCTGAGAGACATCCATTTGTTATAATCTTACTTACCTATAGATGATGTTAGTATATTTATTTTCACAAATATTATGGGCAAGTAGATTGCTAAGATCCATCTACATGTCATCATCCTTCTCACCCAGAGGTGATATTAGTATATTTCTTTGTATAGATATGTTGGGCAAGTAGATCAACTAGATCCATCCATGTGTCATCATCTCACTCATCTAGAGGTGACATCAATAGATTTCCTCATATATAAATGATATAAGAATCATATCATCATGAGTTGTCAATATTTTATCATCCCATTAACGTAGAGGTGATATTAGTAGAGTTCATCATACAAACTATCCCAAGAAAGATAAGAAATGAGAGCCATATGTGTATCATTATCCCACTAACCCACAACCAAAAGGAGTAAGGTACAATAAATCATAGTTGATTTATGAGTGAAATAATGATACACAAACATGTGTCCCTCATCCATATAAGTAAATAATAAAGACATGAATGTGAAGCTTGAAATCATGAAAAAGACACATATATCACATTATAATGACTAAGCATCTGGGAGAAGGCAAAATAAGCCACATGGAAATAAAATTTATAGAAATCATTGTTATGAAATTCAAATGGAAATAATAAATAGGGAATGGAGAGAAATTTATTGCTACCATTAATTTGAATGAATTGGTGAATTAGTATATTCAATTCTCAAGGCTAGCACATGTAAAGTAATATAGTTATAATTGCCATATTTAATATAATTAAATTTCCTTCCATCTCTATTACAAACTATGCATTTATAACTCTATTTTCACCAAGATTTTTTAGACTTTTCACATCACTGGCATTTTTAGACCATAGTTTCAATGGCTTCCTCATCTCATACTCTAGCTCCTGCATATTGAATTTTAGGATCAAATGAATACACTGATATAACATCTGATTCAATGGATTTAAACCATGTTTTTAAACATTGCTCATTTATTTATGAAAATTATTATGTACTCAAACCATACAATTACGAAGACCAACTTTTAATTTAATAAAGAGGTACAAGGATGACTTGTTGGAAATAAAACTGGTTGACCTCCATAAGGTTGTAGCCAAACCAAACTTGGTATATTAGATTTACCTATTATTTTATCTATTTGTAAATGGTAAAATATTTGGGAAACTATTACATTTTATACTTAGAAAAAATCCAATATTATACATAAGTGGATATTCTTTTGAGAGGTATTATAGACTCCCTCTACCAGATGTGACCTATAATTAAGACATGGTCGATTCATGGATCCTCACCAACAACATCCATAATAAGTTGAAATAATGGGTGGGTAACCTAAGAATATTTTTGATGCATGGATCCACTTATACTATCCCCTTTTTTATCTTCATACTAGGGGTAAGAATTTTCATGGCCCTACTAAATAGAATATATGGTTTCCCAACCATTACTTCTATCAACAAGATATGGGTCCCATTATACGATATTATCCTAACCTCTAATAAAATCATAGTTTGGGAGAGATAATTATCTCTAATTTTATTCTAAGGATCATAAATCGAGGAAATTCATCATATGGTAAATGCTATATTATGTCCTATATGGTATATGTTACGACTATAACTGTGCATTCAACATATGAATAACCCTAACAACCATCCAGATAATACTCAAAGAATATGATTTGTGATTAATGCAATGTCTTCAATATTCATAGGTCATAAAATAAATGAAAAGATTAACATAAACCTTTTACCCTATGGCATACCATGTCATATATGATAAAAGCATGGCCAATCTATTAGGCCCTATAAAGAAGACTATTCAAAAAAAGGGTGATTTTTGGTTTTATCCTGAATTCACTATAATTATGACATAAGGTACTAAGGCACACCCTTTTTACTTACCTTGACTTGTGCTTTGAAAATTAGCTGAGTAGAAAATTATTGTTCAAATAGTTGATAGTGTTAATGTTGATTTAATAAGGGATAATTAATCATCCATCTAACCAACCTCCTTCAACATTAGTTGAATGAAATATACAAGGTAAGAGCACTTCCAATCTATTATAAAAATTAGGGTGTATTATGGATTGAAATGGTCACCATTTAGGAATTAGGACCCAAAAATAATGTTAGAACATATCAATAAATATGAGAGGAAAGTGAGAATCAACTATGGTCACTAGTATTGTAGTCATGACCCTATATTCATGAATGCAAAAGAATGGGTGTCTAAGATAGACACCAAGGAAATAGAGTCATTTAATGAGACAACTAAATTAGATGAAGAAGATGAATGGATGACTAAAATAAGTATTTAGTCTAGAGGGAATAAAATATTAAGATAATCTAAATAAGTTAATCAAGGAGATGTTGGCTCGATGGACAAAAAGTTGATGTCAGATGAAGAAGGAAATGTATAATGGGATGCAGAGTCAAAACTACAAACCTATATATAAAGGTCATCATCAACTACACCCCCATCCTCTCCACCTTACAATATAATGGTGACAACTGCAATAAACATTACCATGGTTTTCCCCTCTCAGGGTGTGATTCTACCAATCACTCATTCATTGATGACTTCCTAAAGTATTGTTACTATAATTGGTATGATAGATTCTATTCATTATTTATATTCTTTGAGTCAAATAAATAAGTCTCAATCAGTTGTAGTGCCAAATTTTTCATATTATAACCTAGTTTACCACTATGGATATTGATGATACCACTATAATTATTGGGGTTGTATACATCAATCATTGATTACTTACATAATCTACTTAGCACCCCAGTGACCTATTCATTTTTTATTAGAACCAACCCTTAATCCCATAAAACATTAGTGGGAGTACATTTTGAAATCCTAATGTCCAATTCCATTTTTGCTACATAAACTACCCCTCCCAAGTTATATTCATGATTAGGAATGTCCATTGGCTAAGCTACATGAATAGACTCTCCTACAATTTTAGTGCATCTAATAGCTAGGAAGACTAAATATATCATCAATATATTATCCCTAAATCAAATCACTATATGGAGGAAAGCTATACATTATTTTCCTACATTATGGACATATTTCACCACATTTATGCTTCCTATAGGGTAATATCATTCATACATTATGTAGATAAAGTAGAGCAACAAGTTTCACTAAATATTCCTTTATGGATCAATCAACTTCAATAAGAAAAAGTAAGAAGGTAAGACCTAGTAAGTACCAGACAACCAATAGTCAAATTCTATTTTGATAGACAAACTAATACCTTGAGGAAGGTTAAAAACATATTATGGTTATATAAGTAGAAATGGCCAAATTGGATTAGAGAGAATAGATATTCTCTATGACAGAAAATAAAATTGAAGCCCTAAAACTTGGATAGATGCAAATAGGATCCTTAAAATTTTGTGGATGTTCCTAGAGGAGTGATAAAATAAATGTTTAAAATATATGACCAAATTACTTAGAGGCCACTATAAATTATAACTATTTAGGATCCTAAATATATTTTAGATAATTTATAAGGGCAATCTCAAAATTTATATAACATCATTTATTTAATAAGGTCTACTAAGACTAAAACCTAGCCTAGGTGGGGGGATATTCTTCAATTATTTAATAAAATGAAATATATTGATAGTAAGTTATGATTCCTAAGTCAAGATATCATAAATAATGAAAATGCAAATTTAAACTTAATAAAAACATCAAAGGCTACATCAACATAAATTTACATTACTACAAAGGAGATAACTTTCTAGAATGGCATCGAGAGATGCAAAATATGGTATAACAATTTGCAAATCAAAAATAAAAGTTGTTTATATTTTGATAGATATGAGAACCACCCAAGTTTGTAATCCTCTTTGGTAATTGGTTCCAAAAATCATATTTGATAATCTCTTAAGGAAAATAATTGACAAAATTCAAACTAATATTGAAGAGATGATTTATAGGACTAATGATGAGATTATGCAACTAGTTTTTGCTAGAGATTGAATTATAAGAACTGATATGCTTCATGTGGAGGTCAAAACTACATTAGGAACCCATAATAATTTAATTGACAAGCTCTCACATTTTTTTAAGAGGTATTTTATTGATCTTGAGATTATTTACATTGACTTCTAGGTGAGCCATGCATTATATTTACAAATAGAAGTATTGAAGCAATCAACTTCAGTAGTAGGGGTAACATTTTCACCACCTCAATGTACTCAGTCTCTAAGATACACACTAGTTCAAACATAGATAGGACCCACCTATGTTCCACTTCAATTTTTTTCTTATACAACTACATTGGTGGTAAATTTTATTATGTTTGTAGTGACAATTTTTATTCCAATTACAACTCAAGTTACAATAATAGTTCCATCCAATTTAGTTCCCATAACTATTACCACATCACTTTCTTATTCTAGTGGTGCCACATCAACACCCTTCTAAAATTGCATATGTATTTTAATGTTTTGACCAAGTTATAATATTGGTTTCTAATTTATTTTGCATGTGTGTGTGTGTCTGTGTGTGTGTAGTAACATAATTATATTTCAGGTGAACACCATTGTACATGCATATTTTGCATGAGATTTAACACTTTATTATATTTTTGGACATGTTATTTTAAACTTTGATTGAGAGATGAGGCATCCCCATCCCAAGCCTATAAACATTTGTATCCTCCCTATCCCAAAAGGAGGATAATTTTATTAGTTAATATTAATAGTAAATTCTAAGGAAAGTTATACAATTGGTTCTGATTTGTAAATATTAATTCTTATCCAAAAATGTGGATTTTTTAAAAAGTGTTGTCATTTTAGTATCTTAGTTTTCTGGTTGTGGAAGAGTTATATTTTTAATATAGTTATTATTATTGTTATTGTTTATTTTATACCTTCTTTATGTTGATCATAATCCCCCTTATTGATGTGATAATGTAATCTTACAAACATGTCAACTTTTGATTATATATGCTTAAGTTTACTATATTTATTTATTTATTAGACTTTTAACTATGTTTTATTTTTGGTGTGCTCTTAAAAGCTTGCATAAAACATTGGTTTTGGATTACTTGTCCACCTATTAGTTCAAGTGCTGAATTAAAAAAGGTTTCATTTTGTCTGACCCAAAAACCTCTTTTTTGCCTTACCTTCCCCTCTATTTAAGTTTTTTATCCTACCTACCTTAGGTTATATCCATCATAAATACGCCCATCTCAAGTAGGCTTAGATTCATCTAGATCTAATCCATCTATGGTAAACAAATTATTTCACTTATAGGTTTTCTAGAAATGGGTTGTTTACAAAAATGAATACCTTGTAACTCATGCCTTGGAGTGAATCTTCATTCATAGATCCTAAAATGTTGTAGGATACATTGTAAGGTTATTTGGTTTACATAAAACCCACATCAATAGGAATTTATCTGGATCTATAAGGAGGCCCTAAACCTCTACCTATATTTTTTTTTTAAAGAACACTTAAGTTACACTAGATATACTCAAAATATGAATAAGGTCTACCTCAAACACTAACTTACTATACCCACCTTTGGAAATTCATATAAAATTTAGGTTTTATAAAGGTGTCTTGATAGGACATTTGATCAATAATTCCTCCAATCATAAAACCCCATCTTACATTGTTCCCAATTGTGCAAGCTCCAATCTTGTGAACCAATTCTACTATAAACATTATTGGGGTGGTACATGATTTACCTATAAACCTTGAGAAGTATCTTCTTTTATTTTATCCCATAGGAGGTAGGAATTATGAAAAACATATAAAGTCTTCAAGACTAATTTGTTAATATTTAATGTAACCCATAAAGATGTGCCATGCAAACTTTTTCCCTTCACACTACAAGATGTCACCTATGACTAGTTTCTCAATATCTCAAAAGGATTACCTACATATTGGGATCAATGTCAAAACACCTTTTTTTAGTATTTTAGCCAAGTCACTAATGCAACTATTATTTAACAAGACTTTGAAATCATGAGAATAGAACCAAATGATCCAATCTAAGCCTTCAATGTAAGGTTCCAAAATATGTATACCCAACTTGAAATTACTTACAAAATTTTTGAGGCATTAGCCCTCAAAATTTACAAGAATGCCTTGGACCCTATGACTACTATTTTTCTATGAATTTTTATCGATGTTGATACACTACCTTTGGCTTATGATGAAGCTATCAATATTGATAAATAATTGAATCATTATCTAAAATCATTGGTTCTACTTAGTCTTGGTCCTATTTTCCCAGCCTTTAGCCTAATTCTAAATTAAAATTAGAATAATATGGCCCAAAACCAAAATCAATTATGGTCCCATTTGCCTTTAACCCATACTACACCCAATCAACATCTTTGTTTCCTAAACAATTTTACATCTAACTAGAAAAACTAGAATCAGTGCTTGATACAGGTCAATGTTACTACTACAAAAGGTATTAATTTTAATTCCACAAAAATAAAATTGGAAGCTATTCATAAGATGGTGTATAAATTAAGTAATGAGTTTTTAAACATATATAAATGCATGGGTAAAATTAGTGGATAGAATAAAAATTAGATATTTGGATTCCAGAGGTACAACATGCCTTTCAATAGGTCTAGTTATAATTTAGAACAATATCCACCTAATAGGGTGCCAAAAATAAATATCATCTAAGTAGGCTTTAATAACTCATGTCAAGTTCATAATATAGCACAACATGGTGAATTGGACTATATAGAGTTCTACATTACCTTTAATATCTTTTAAAAAGATATGGACAACGAGTAAGGTCCTATAAATCTAATAGAACCATGTTCTTATACTTCTCTAGGACATCTTATTATAACAATGGTCTTTAAGACCTGTGACTCAACATTCTTAGAAGAGGATGAAAATGAACCAAATGATAACATAGATGATGTCCATCTTTTTTAGTAGTATCACCAAGTAAGGAGCAATTATAATTTGAGGAGTAATCACCTTGTTACTAATTTAAAATATCCAAACAATAATGATACTATCCTACCAAATTATAAGGATACTAACAATCCACCTCTCCCCAAGAGAGATGAGAAAATGAAGACTATAAAACCCCATAGTAGAGGAGGGTAAAATATTGTTTAAGACATAAATAATATCAAATCTAACATCAGTGTTTACAATTTGTCTTAGATCATCGAACAGAGAGACCTACTACTTAAAGCCTTAACTATAAGGTCATCTACATCTTAAAAGTACAAAGTTCCACATGTAAATGTGATGGTATATAAAGACAAACCTAAAGTACCATCATTCATATGGACTATATAAATGTTTAAAAAGAACTTGCGTAACTTCTTGGTTAATTCAGGTGCCTTAGCCAATGTGATGCTAATAGTTGTGTGTAAGAAGTTGGGTTTGACACTAGATAATTCAGAGAGAATGTTTTTATAGTTAGACAATTCTTATGTCTCATGTTTTGGAAAGTTGACTAATGTGCACATACATCTTGCATTAGAACCACATGTCCAACAATACATAGTCATTTTGGTCATGGATATTCCATAATATTTTGATATATTTTTGAGTTGGGATTGGTATAAATCATTTAATGGGTATATGGCCACCAAATTCTCACACATGTGCCTACCTTATATAAAAGTGGCCAACCTAATTTGTGTTGACAAAGATTAGAAGATGAAGGACTTGATCACTGAGTATAATGCCAAGAATGAAAAGGTTAATTATATATCTCCACCTATAAGAGTGTACACATTTACTAATTAGAGTTTCATGAACAAGGATTTGAAGGTTCTTATCAATATGGACTCTCTATTTAGATAGAGCTATATCTAAGAAAGGTTTTGGTATTATTATATCCCTAATTGATCCAGATGGGAATAAATATTTGGATACTTATAGACTAAAATTTACCTACACTAATAATATATTTGAGTATGAATCTCTAATCCTCAACTTAAATTTTTTATTGAAGCATAACATTAGGTAGTTACACATATTCAGTGAGTCTAGGCTAGTTATTAACTATATAATAGAAATCCAAGAGGGAGTTAGTCAATTCTTAGTGAAATAACTAAAAATAACTTAGAGGCATAACCATTTAATTCAAATCCTTTATGTGAGTTATTAGGGTACCAAATAAGGAATACAATTAGAAGGATAAATATAACCTTTTTATCTCCCTTGAAGACTTGTTTAATTATTGTAATGTAGATGTTGAGCTCATATTATGAGCTAGGAGTCTTTGGTAATATTAGTGCTTCATGGGTATAATCTCCCCTTATTCACTTATGGTGTTTGGAACATGAGATGAGAAGGTGAATCTTATTTCTATGTTTTGATATAATAACACTACACTCAAAAAACTTGTCTATAATGCCCATTCAACCTTGATTTTTTAGACTTTTATTATGATTATGGACCATTGAATCAAGATCAAGATCAATGGTAGAGTATAATTCGTCACACATGAAGTGTGTAAGATATGTCATTTAAGTCACTTTTGGATTGTGGATGTAAAGATGGAAGGAAAGTACAATGATGTCTCTTTGAGTATATAAGAGGGGTGTAAAAGGAAGAGTTTGTAAGAGAAGTGTAAGAGCTTTCTTACACTCCTCTTTCCCATTAATTTTTTTGAATGACATCACCTATGTGAGGTACTAAATCACTTTTGATTTAGTAAAATAGTATAATTCTAAAAAGTCATGGAATTTCCTATTAAAGGAAGATTAGGCTAATTAATTAGAGATTAAGTAGAAATTATAAGAATGGGACCTCTAAAATGTTATTTTTTCCATAAAATATTCATTTAATTAGATTTTGATCATGTTTTGAAAGGTTATAATTGATATTGGAGGCATTTGATTAGATTAATACTTTGAGATAATCCATTACCCCAATTAATGATGTGTCATTTAGATTTTAGATTACAATGGTAGTTGTGCGGGTTAATTAGTTTTAATACTAATTTTTATTGAATTTATGTGTGATTGTATAAAATCAATTTGAAATGTAGTTTAGACACTAAACTAGTTTAAATGAGGTGTCTACATTTTGCCCTTATTTTAGAAGGCATTTATGAGGCACTAAGAACAATAACATATTTTCAAATAATGAAAAGCCATTAAAAACTTTTTGGAAAATTAGTTGAATAAGTAAAAATTGACCCATGATGCCCCATAAAAATGACATGCAAGGATGAAATATATAGATGGGATCTTAAAAAAAGAGGGAAGTGGGAAGGATGCTTCCCAAAAAAAGTAGCACACTTTGACATACCACAGAATAAGGCAAAAGATGTGGGCTTGGAATTAGAAGAGTTTTCCCCAATAGGGTAGACTGAAGTTACATTCCCTAACTAAGGAAGTCCAGGTTGAGAATAATTTTCACTAATAGGGTGGATTTTTATCGATGGCTAATTGATTTTTTCAGTAGGGCATATGTAAATTTTAATTGGTCAAAATAGTTTACCCCCATAGGGTGAATGTTGATCATAGATTGGTCCAAATAGTAAAGAAAGAGATGAACAATAATGTTGAAGAATGATGTGATTGGTTTATAATAATGCTAATAAAATTATAAATTTTTGTATATGCTTATATGTATTAGGTGGAATGTATAAATCATTTATGGTTGATCAATTGATGGGATTAAGTGAACAAGGATAATTTGTGTTACAACATTGCCAATTAGACTCTCAGATCTATATTTTTGATATAACATGAAATAATATACACCATGGTATAAAACATCATGTTAACCTAACTATAATGTGCATAGGACTGACCCCTAATCCAATAGATATTTGTCAACAAAGAATGAATGATAAAACCCATGATGGTAATGCTAATAAATGTCAAAGGATGCAATCAAGTGTGATTATATGACAAATAATGCCATGATGATTCCCTAGTTAGGATAATGGAATTAATCACGACAACAACAAGATAAAGTAAACAAACAAGTAATTAATCATACACAAACTAAAAATAAAAGTAAGAGAAAGCATCAAATAGTTTGTAGTACTCTTAAAATTATATGTTTGTGTGATCACGCGGTGTTACACTTGGAAATTTTGTCAAGACAAGATGGTAACTTGGAGTAGGAGGGGGATATAAGAATAATAATGGGGTGGCTGACTTGAATCTAAATACACTAAGTAAGTGGGCACTTCTTAAATAGTCCTATAGACATTGGATCCAATATGAACTTTAGGCTAAATGTTGATCTACTAAGGATATGGGATAGAATAAAAATGACAAGTAATAAAGTGATTATAGAGGAGCAATAAGATGGGTAAACTTGAAAAGCAACAAGATTTTCAAAAAAAAAAATAGAATGGTGATATGATAATAAGAGTAGCTAACCTGATCCAAGATGCCCCATGTATCCAAGCACTAGCTACATAGTCTATGTAGACCTTAGTTCAATGTATTTATCTGTAAAATGGAAGTGAAAACTATCAAGAAATGGAAATGGAAAATGGAAATGGTCATGAATGGATAAGAGGTTCCCACATGGTAAGTGTGGTAAACTATGCACCCAAAATAAAGGTAAAGCCACTAGTGAATAAGATGACAAAGTAAGCATAAAGTTTGTGGCTTAATATCTCTCATGGATTTTTTAAGCCTTTTTCTAAAAATTTTGATTTTTAGGTTGTTTGTTGGTTTTATCCAAATTTTTATGGTTTTATTTTGACATTTTGGAGTAAGGTATTGATAAGAACAATGTGATTGTAAAATGATAATAACATGGATTAGGTTACTCATAAAATGGTGAGAGCATGGAATAAGGGTGACCAAGCTAACCTCAAAAATTAAGTATTGCCTACATAGTCCAAATCAACCTCAAGTCAATGTAATTCCACCCTACTGAAAATTACTATGAATCAACAATAAGGTTGGAAACATAAATGGCATATGAATGGCATAGGATGGGGAAAATGGTACATTAATCAATAAAAATTAACACAAGATAAGTAAGGAATGAAAAACACACAAATTTAAAGAACCATCAATCAAGGTAATCATGCATGCATGTGTTGCATTACTTGTTTCAAAGATGTGTTGATGATGACCAAATTAGCCTTGTCTATAGAAGTTACCTCTATTAATTTGACATCAAAAACTATTTTTCATTCCTTTGAAATGGAATCAAGTTCAAGATTGGTAATAGAACAAGGGAATAATATCAAATAGGAACTAGTTCAATGGGAAATGGCATGAAAGGAAAATGTTCTAAATGGCAATGGTTAATAATGGCCAAGATGGCTAGAATAGAATGGTCTATACTATGGATAGGTTTCTCCCCAAGTGTCAAGGTACTTTTAAATAGCACTTTATTTTTATTTTGTATTTTTAATTGATTTTTAAGATTTTTTTTGAATTTTCTAACATCTCAACTTAATAAAGGATTACAAGATGTGTGATTTGGACCCTTTTATTTTCTAACTAATGCCTTCTCAAAATGATATCTCTATTTGAATCTTGCTACTAATATAAATGAGATGGACACTATTTTGATCTTATTTAGTCATTGATTCTACTTCCTCCAAACCCATAAACAAGCTATCTTCATAGCCTCTAAAAAAAGTGTGTCACCATGAAAGATAGGGAGGGGTATGCATGGTCTAAGTGATGTGGTTGGATAATGTAAAATAAGTCTTGAATGGATAATAGAATCAGAATGGAATGTATAATGATTGTTGGATAAATGAAAATTCAGATTTTTAATCATGCACATTATTATTGATTCTAGATTCAACTTGATTTTAGTTATAATAGGGTTGATATTGTCTTTATTATGTCTTCATCAATAAATGAGGAATGGATTGGCTTAGCTATCAATGCCTTGAAGAGGTTTTCACCAAAAAAATATTTTTGATTGTTCTAACTTGAATTGTCCAATAGTGCTTTAGATAAGGTTTCACTAAGGGATGTTGGTAATTCATTTTGATTGCCCCTTAGTGCCTTAGTCAATGTTTGAATAAAGGATTGTAATTTTTTATTATAATTATCATATAGTACCTTAAATAAGGTTTCACTAGAATACACTGAGTTTAGACTTTGATTATCTCCTAGCACCTCAATCATGTTTTCACTAGGAGATTGTTATTCTGCTTAAATATTGTCTTGATCCAATAGAAATTATACCACTAAGATGTTTCCATGGAAAGATTTAAATAATGTGTGATTTTTTAGTCCTAATTAATGTTTGTGGGAGGTGGAATGCCAATATTATGTCTAGGTTGGTTAATGGTAAAGGCATGTGTAATGGTAATGGAAGTGGAAAAGGTAGCACAATCCTTATAGAGGATAATAGCATAGTTTCTGTTGATGCTAAAGGAAATGTCCTTGAAAACCATTTAAGCATCAAAAATGTTTTTAATCAGATATGCTAGAACTATGTAGCCAACATCTCAACATCCATTAATATTGTATGATTTTGAAGCTAATTTTGACTTGAGAGTATGAATTAAATATTGAGACTAACATTGATTTTGCTTATGATGTTAAATATAATATTGGTTTCAAAATGAAATCCAATTTTGATCTTGGTTCTAAAATAAAACCTGATTGTAGCATTGAAATAGCCATAAAGGGGGCTTGTTAAATGGTGTTGTTTGAAATTACCTTGTTCACCTTTTACTTTGAAATGAAGGCTTTGGGATGAATAGATGTTTATAAATGGGGGAATTTTAGAAGTGGATAAATAATAGACTTTTCTAATAGGGTGATTTGATAAAAATTTTGACAATTGTTTGATTATCATGATATTGATCTAGACATGGACATATTTGATCATGTTTAGGAAGGGGATCATGACATATCTCAATCAAGTAATTGTCAAACTTGGGCACACTTGTCTTGTCAATAGATAAGGGTCCTTGGTTAGGTAAAGGTATAATAGGTTTGGACTATTGGATTTGTTATGATTTCTCTTTGTGAGATATAATCAAATAGTGTAATTCCTCTATTGGAAATCCATCTAGAAGTTTAACACCCATTTCCCACAATCTAACAATATATTCATCCTTGTTAAATAAATGTTGATTAAATTGTTCTTATTCATAGTTTTTACTTGAATACATATTTTTGAGTCATTTTTGATGGAAAATGGTTGGTTAGATTTTTTGTAACTATAAGATCAGATTGAAATTTAGATTAATGGCTAAAGTGTCTCAAATATATGTAAAGTAGTCTACTTTTTAACTAAGTTGAGTGATTTAATATATTAATTTTTGATGTAGGGCTAGACATGTTAGAATAGGTTTAGGATCATGAGATGCCATGAATCAAATTAACATTGGATGAATTACCCCAAGAAAGGATTCATGCAAATGGGAATTGGATTGAAAGAAATTGACCCCTAAAAGGGTGGTTCTAACATATATTGGAATTAGTTGAAAAGGTATTGATTGGATTAGCTCCAAAAATTTGGGAATTAGCACAAATTGGAATGGTTTTGGCCCCCAAAAGGGTAGTATCAGTCTAGATAATAATAAGCTTGGCCCTAAAAGGGAAAATTGGCACATATTAGAATGGGCCCAAATGAGGGCAGTCTTGGCATTAATTAACACTTGTTGAAATGGTCTTGATTTGATTTTTACCCAAAATAGGGTAAATTGGCATAGGTATTATTCAAATGAAATAAATCATGGATGATATGACTTTTTTCCTAATTGTTAGGTGTGAGAGATTGAATGGAATATAATAAGTGGTTTGAATTGTAATGCAATTGAGTTAAATTTGGAATTTAATGGTATAAAATTGGGTTGATAGGTATATAATTTACATTGGCATAGTACATAATTAGTGATGTAAATGATTTAAGATTAAATATATTTTTATTTGATTGGCATTATATAAAATTGGTTTAAAACAATATAGAATTGGTTTGGCATCATATAGAATTAAATTAGTATGTCATTCAAGATGAATTGGATCATAATTGGAATGGTTTGATACATGGTATAGAATTGGTTAGCTACATGGTTTAAGATGAATTGGATTTGTATTTGACAAGAATGGTACATAATTGGTTTAGAATGGTAAATAATTAGCTTGGCATGGTGTAGAATTAAATTGGCATGGGTTTCAAGATGAACTAGATCATAATTGGAATGGTTTTGTAAATGATATAGAATTGGTTTGGTACATTGTTTAAGATGAATTGAATTTGGATTTTAATGGCTTAGAACATAATTAATTTAGTAAAAAAATTTAACTTGAATTTAAAATTTGATATAAATTAAATGTTTAATTTGGATCTATCAATGTAAATGTCAAATTGGAATAGGTTTATCAATGTTTAAATTTGGTACGTTTTGGCATAAGATTTGGAGGTGTGGCTTTGGAATTAGTATTGGAATTAGAATTGGAATTTGAAATTAGGGTTTGGATCAAAAATGTAGAAAATGATTTGAACTTTGGTTTTTGAAATGTTGAATCAACATTAAACTTGGTTTAGATCTTAATCTTCTAAAAGGGGTTTACTTTGGCACAAATTGAACTATAGTTGTAACTTAGATTTGAAGTTAGAAATTTAGACTTTACAATTAGAACTAGAAGGCAAATTAGAATCGACACTTGGTTGTGAACTAAATCAAACAATATAATGATGCACTTTTGAAAATGATTTTATTCTTTAAATTAGTAAGTAAATGTTGAAATTATACTAGGTCAAGGCTTTGGCTCAAATTTGGTAGTGTAACGGTATGCTTTGGATAAATAAGATAGGTATTGGAATAAGTTGATAATGTTGTTAATTTTGCTTGCATATAATTTTGATAGAGTAAAGCCTCTTTGTGTAAGGGACTATGTGCTTTTTTTGGGACTATGAACTTGGTTTTTTTGTTTTTAAAGGATGTTTTGAACTCATTATGGGTTTTAATTAAAAAATAGTCCAAGTAATCATGTGGAAACTAGCATAGGTTGTAAGATAGTCACTGAGTCCTTTTAATATAATAGATTTTGAGAGGATAGAATTTAATGTTAATAAAAATCAATTAATTATTACACATTATTGATAGGGTTTTTAGGCCCCCCCTTATCTAAAAATTATATATGTAAAAGGTGATCTTCAGGGGATGTTAGCCTTTGCACCTATATATCCGTTATTTATCTATGGTAAAAGTGGATGTATACCCTAATTTTTTGATGCAAAACTAATTTTTGTTGATATACCTTACAGTACATGGTAACTTTATAACTATACATCAATTAGATGTCAATTCATCTATATTGTTACAAAAGGGTCTTGTCCCTCTTGCAACCACTTCATCTATTAATTGTTGTGAAGTGTGATGTGTTGAATGTACATGCTATGAAGATATATTAAACTTGTTAGGTTAATCACTCAATCACTATAAAACCAAATAACATTATCAATTTATATACCACATCAAATAAGTGGGGTTGGTATGATGTTGGGAGATGAAACTATGGGTCAATGCCCCCTAAAAGACTTATGAGGAGGATACGAACTCTTACTCACTAAGTCAAACAAAAAAAGGAATAAATGGTCATTATTGAGTCATCTAAGTACCCAAGTACAAGGAGAGATCATACACCATTTTTTTTAGGTAGACAAGAAATCAAACTTAGTAAACTAATGTGAATGTTATTTTTCTTAAACATCAAATTTGAAATGTGTAAGATGCTTTGAAACTCAAGAAAAGTGCTAAAGTGCGTCAAACTTGTTATTAATTCTTAGTACCATGCATCAAAAAATTAGTGGATTCATTTGAGTTGAGTAAGATAAAAAATAATGCACAAATTTGGAATTTTTGAGATTTTAGGTTTGTGTCTTAGATCAATTTCATCATTTAGTAGGTTAATTTCAACAATAATGGCTTCAATTTCATCATTGAAACCTACAAACATAACAAAAAATTTGAACATAAATGAATATGCTATTTTTAGATGATTTTGATGATACACATGATGATTTATCTACTGAGGGGAGTGAATTAACCAATTTTAACCTATAAATAGGAATAACATGGAATATAGAGAATGACAATTTCACTTATTAGATAGATAATTTCATTGATAAGCAGAATGAAAATCAGAATAGAAATGTAGTAAGAGAACATTTTCACCATTTACAAGTGATTTCACTAATTTATAAAACAATTTAGTCATTTTTTTATAATTCCATCATTGATGTTAACAATTTTTCCATTATTGTTAATGATTTCACCATTGATGTTAACAATTTCATCATTTATTCTTGTATCAAGAAAATATGTATAAAATGCAATAAAATAATTTCACTAATAATTATGATGAATTCATCATTATTTATGATGATGTCACCATTAATTTGAACAATTTATCCATTGAAAACCAATAATCATAAAATGTATAAAATAGTGAATATCAACTTCACCATTTTGAGATGATTTTGTTGATTACGGTGTCAAATTCACCTATACACGATCACTAATTTATTTTTTACAATTGAACATGTTTTTTATGGAGAATCTAGGCATTGATTAACATCCTCAATATGTGAACATTGGTTTGATTTGAATTGAAAGTGAAACAAAATTTGAATAGTTTGTTGACATAATCTAAAAATGTGATTGCTTGAACATATGAGGACCTAAAATGTTTGATCTTAGAGTCATCACACATACCATTCCATTGAATCCAAAACACAAGACTTTTAAAGAGAGACAAAGGATATTTAATCCAATACTAGAACCTTTCATTCAAATATAAGTATAAAAGCTACTAGATGTTAAGATTATCTTTCTAATTATGCATTTGACTTGGATATCTAACCTAGTAATGTCAATAATAAGAACATAGAATTTAGGCTCTATGTTGACTTCAAGAACCTAAATCAAGCATCAAAAAAGGATAATTATCATTTTCCCTTTCTATAAAATGTAATTCATATGGTCATTGGATCTAATATGATGTCCTTTTTTGATGGATTCTCAAGCTATAACCAAGTGATGGTGGAAGCACAAGATATAATGAAGACTACCTTTAGCACCAAGTGGGTAAATTTTACATAAAAATTTATGTCCTTCAGCCTAATGAATGTAAGAACAACCTTCTAGAGAGTGATGCACTTCACATTTTAGGGACTTATTGGCATATGCATCATCATCTACATGGATGACCTCACAATATATTCAAAAGAGTATTTGCAAAGAGTATTTGATATATGTTAAAGATATGAAGTCTCCTTTAATTCAAATAAGAGCATGTTTGGAGTCACCAAAGGTAAATTATTAGGCTATGTCATCACTAAGGGTGGGATCTCCATTGATCTAAAACAAGTTTAGGCCATCTCCAATTTGATACCTCCCAACAACAAGAAATAATTAAAGTCTTTATTTGGTAAGATTAGCTTTGTAAGGAAATTCATTTATGGTTTTGCAGAGATTGTCAAACCATTGAATGTTATGCTAAAATATGATGCCAAGATTGAGTGGATAACATAGGCTAAGATATATTTTAAAGACATCAAATTTTTCATTGCCTAACTTCTATTTATAAATAGCCTAGACTTCAATAAAGATTCTTATATTTATTTATTTGATTCAAAACATACTATAGTTTTTATACTTACGCATAAGGTGTATGATAATAAATATCCCATTGTATTCATTAGTACCAACCTAAAGGATTCAAATTTGAAATATTGTATGATAGATAAATACACATATGCCCTAATAAATGTTATTAAAAACAAATTAGACATTTTATTCCAAGGAATAAGACATATAACATCATCTTAGACCTAGTTGTCAAGATCACACTTAGATAGAATGAGTTGGGAAAGATAATATGCAAGTGGATGGCTAAAATTTAGGAGTTTTATCTTGAAATCAAGCCACTTACATTAGTGAGAGACTAAGGAATCATCCATTTAATGACCAAGACTAATCCATGAATTTGTATTTATTAAATCAATGAGGTTCAGGTAGCTGATGGTGAGTGGTATACTCAAATCATCCATTATTTTCCCATAGGAACATGTCCCACTGAGATAAATAGAGAGAAAATATGAGCCCTCAAACTCAAATCAGCTCATTATATGATCAAGAAAGGAGTATTATATATAAATAAATATGAAGGCATCTATTTAAGGTGTGTTTTAAGAGAAGAATCTATGGACATCCTAGATAATTTACTTTAGAATATTTTCAATTGACATCACTCAGGTAATACAATATCTCAAAAAATTCTAAGGGATACTATTATCCCATGATCTTCAAAGTCATAGACAATCATGTTAGAATCTACAATGAATTCTAAGTATTTGGAAAAAATGAGGTGAATGTTGCCATGCTACTACAACTAATCATAGAATGATGATATTTTTCCTAATGGGGACTTAAATTCATTGGGATAATTATCCTAGAATCTTTAGTAGGACACAATTTTATCCTAATAGCTACTAAATATTGTACCAAATAGTTATAAACTATAGCCACAAAGAATTTTAAAAAACTAGATGTCATCAAATTTATTAAATAAAATGTACTAACTAGGTTTGGTACTCCCATTTCTTTTGTTTGTGATAATGATCCAACATTCCAATCTATAAAATTTACTGAGTGGGTCTAAAATAACCAAATATCCATCAAATTCTCCTCAAACTACTAACCATAAGGTAATGGAATGGTTTAATATACCAATAATAATTTGATGGATTCCATCAAGAATTCATCATAAGATAAACAAAGAGAATGAAATCTCTTATTGAATTATGCACTATGGATAGACTAAACCAAACATAAACATGCTCTCAAGGATTCACCTTTTCTGCTCATTTTTGGGCAATAACTAGTCTTCCCCATTAATATAAAAATACCAATGTACCAATTCATGTAAGATTACATGGAGGAAGATGAAAGAGTACAATCTAGACTATTTTATATAATCTAGATGGAAAATGTAATAATTGAAGCACTACACAAATTTAGTAAACATCAAGATATTGTCAAATTATGGTTTAATAAAAGATCTAAGATCAAGGTCTTTGAAATTTTAAACCTAGTGATTTTATGGGATAAATCACATGAGAATAAAATATAACATGATAATTTCACTCCTTTTTGGATTGGGCCATATCATATATCAGAAATCCTAGGTAATAATATCTTCTACTTGAAGGACCTTCAAGGTAATGACCTCGCCTTTATATCTAATGGATAGTTTTTGAAATATTACTTCATGACTAATCCAATTAGAGTTATTTTTGAGTGACTATAAGTGGAAATGTAGACATAATAGTAAATTATATTTCATGATTTTTATATTAGGTTTCCTACTTTCTAGATTAGATTTATGCATTTATGCATTTACTTTTAGTAGATTAATTGTTATTATTTCTACATTAGTTTTCTAAAATTATAAAACATACCAACTAATTTCATATACTAAATTGATAAATATTTGAAAAAAATAAGGGGATTCTTTACAAGGATGTACAATTGATTTGCATAAGGATTTATTCTAATAGTACTTGAGCTTTTGGGATTGAGGTATGTGTTATGACTAAATTATGTTTTGTTTAGAGTGAATGAGTTTACTAGATCCCTAATATTTAATCTAATATAGTCATGAAAATTTTATAAATAATTTCCATTTAAAAATATTAACTACACTATTACATGATAAAACTTGGATGCGAGTTAATAAACATAGAAATGGATACACATTGATAAGGACATATTGATTAAAATAAGTTATCTTATACATATAATTAGTTAACGGTGATTACAAACCCTCAGATCTATGTTCAAAAAAATTATACAAAATGATATAAGATGAGTGATTCAATTAATATCTACTAGGTATATGCATGCCTAGCTGATAGTAGAGAAAGGCTTTAAAGGGAATCATACATATCTCTATCAAGGTTATGAATGCCTAAATGCAAATAGATCAATGCCAAGGCTTTCCTTATTATTTGGTTATAAAATTTTAAGTAAAAATGAAATTTATAATGTTTATCCATGACTTAGTCAAAACTCTCAAAACAAGGGGAAATAAACTCACAAAATTGAACACAAATCCAAGGAATGGAAAGGGTTAGTATGTTACATGAGGAATTAGGAGTCTTTTGTATGGTTTACTTTGTTTATTATTTTCTTGGTAGGGTTGAATTTTTGTTATGATGCATTACTAAAATTATGGGTTCTCAAATACTTAGGAGTATTTTCCACACTACGTCACCATTTGTTGGTCCTTAACACATACCACATTTGAAAATTTAAATAAGAACCAACTAGTTGATTGAATATCCTAACTCGAGGTATCATGAACTAGAAAGTATATGACATGGAAATTGAAAAGCATAAACATAATTTTATTTCAAAAAATTTAGTATGTTTCAAAGTTATAGTAGAATTGAAGTTGTACATAAGCCATATTATATGATTTACTTTTTACCTTTGATTTTATTTAACTTAGTACTTATTAAAATGTTTAATTTGTGATTGAATGACTAATCAAGCTGATATGTTATGATTTTAATTGGTTTTTTTCCCATGCTTCATATTAAACATGTTATTCCATACTTAATTATTTATTGGAACACTCTTAGAGCTCATCTACTTTTTCCATGCATAAAGTATCCACTAACTAAAAGCCCATGTAAATAACATAAATCATTCCTATAAGTGGATTGTCAAGAATCATCCATGTGTCATCATCCCTCTCACCCAAAGTTAACATCAATAGCATTCCTTGTACATATACGCCAAGTAAGAAAATTACTAATAACCATCCACATGTCATCATCCCACTCACATAGAGGTGACATCAGTAGAGTTTATTGTAAAAATATACTAGGAAAACAAAGTAGTGAGAGCCATCCATGTGTCATCATCCTACTCACATAAAACTAGCATCAATAGAGTTACTCATATGGATATGTTAGGCAAGTCAATCACCAAGATCCATCCACATGTCATCACCCCACTCACCCAAAGTTGATGTTAGCAAAGTCCTTCATACATATATGTTGGGAAAGTATATCACTAATATCCATCTAAATTTCATAATCTTACTCACCTAGAGGTGATGTTAGTAGAGTCCTTCATATAGATATGTCAGTCAAGTAGATCTATGAGACTTGTTTGTGTCATCATCTCACTCACTTAGAGGTGACATTAGAAGAGTTACTCATACAAATATTTTAGGCAATCAGATCATTATGAGATATCTATATTTCATCATCCTACTAACCTAGAGGTGACATAAATAGAGTTTCTTACATAGATTATCTCAAGAAAGTAGAGTAGTGAGAGCCATCCATGTGTCATTATCCCACTAACCCATAAAAAAGGAATAAAGTACAATAGATAATAACTCAATTACAAGTGAAATATTGATGCATAGACACATGTCCCTCAATCATTTAATTATATTATATATACATGAATGTCAAGATCCAAAACACATAAAAGATACATTTGTCACATTATGGTGACTAAGAATCTAGGAAAAGTTAAAATAAGCCACATGGAAATAAAATATTTCAAAATCAAAATTATGAAATTAAAATGGAAATAATAGATAAGAAATTGATCAAAATATGTTACTACCATTAATTCACATGAATTGATGAATTAATACATTTAATTCTTAAGGCCAACATGTCTAAAACAATATAGTTTGAATTGACACTTTTAGTCTAATCCCATTACCTTCTAGCTCTATTATAAACTATGAATTCAGAACTCTATTATGACCAAGAGTTTACATACTTTTCATATATGTATTTTTAGACAAGAGATTCAATGGATTCTTCATCTCACACTCCAGCTCCTGCATATTCAACTATAGGATAAACTAAATACACTAACATAGCATTTGATTGAGTGGCTTTGAACCATGATTTCAAATATTAATATGTTATTTGGGATTATTTTGATGTAGTTGATCCATACAAGGTTGAAAACCAACTTTCAATTTTCAAATGGAGGTAAAAGGATGAATTGCTAGCAATAAAGGTGGTAGGCCTCCATAAAAGTAAAACCAAACCATAGGTAATGCCTTATATTGACTTATTATTTGATCATTCTATAAATGAAAAAATATCTGGGAAAATATTACATTTTATACTTATCAAAACTTTAGTAGTATACATAATTTTAAATTATTTTGAGAGGTATTAAATACTCCCTCTACCAGACATGACCTATAATCAAGACATGGTCGATTCATAAATCCTTGCTTGTAACATCCACAACAAGTTGAAAGAATGGGTAGGCAACCCAATCAACTTTGTTATTCATGGAACCACTTCTGCTATCCACATTATTGTCTTCATAATAGGGTAGGAATTTCCATGGCCCTATTAAATAGATATATGGTTTCTAAAACATTACTTATGTCAATCAGATATAGGTCCCATTATTGGATATTACCCTTACCTCCAACAAATCATATTCTTGGGAGAGAAAATCAACTCCAATTTGATTATATGAATCACAAATATAGGAAGCTTACCATATGGTAACTTTTATATGATGTCCTATGTGGTAGATTTTATGAGTAAAATTGTGCTTTCAAAATATGAATAACCCTAAAAACTATCCATATAATACTCCAAGAATAGTATTTTTGGTGAATTTAATGTCCTCCATGTACATATATTAGAAATAAAATGAAAAATTTAATTAAAAACTTTTACCCTATGCTATACCAAGCCATATATGATAAAAACATGCCTAAGATATCAAACCCTATAAATAAGATGATTCTAAAAATGGGTAATTGATGTTTTTATCCTAAATGCACTATAATTAGAATAAAAGGTATTAAGGCACACCCTTTGTAATTACCCCAACTTGTGCTTGATAAATTAGTTGAGTAAAAAATTGATGTCTAAATAGCTGATAGTTTTGATGTGGATTTATGAAGGGATAAGTAAGCATTTGTCCACCCAACCCCCCTCAACATTCAGTGAATGTAATGTACAAGGTGGAAGCACTTCTACTTTGTTACAAAAATAATGGTGCATTATGTATTAAAATAGGCACCATTTACACATTGGGACCCCATAAAAATCTTAAAGAACATATCAATAAATATGAGAGGAAAGTGAGAATCAACTATGGTCATTAGTCTTATTGTCATGACCATGTGTTCATGAATCTAGAGGATGACATAGAGGTTGATATCAGAATGAGAAGGATAAATAATTAAATGATTATGGCACATAGAATCTAATATGATCATAAAATTACTAATGAGGATGCCAAATGGATTGAAAAATAATAATGGATCTCTAAACCTATTCATGTACCTCCTCCTCACATAGAATTAGACACACAAGAACAATTTGGCCCATCTATGGAAGCAAGTATTGAAGAAAGAGTTGAGATTGCTCTTATCTCCCATACATATACAATTTTTGTTTATTCTAGTCAACACATAGTTAGTGAGGAGAGAATTTCAATTCCTCCTACACAGTTGGAATATTTTTTATATTACTACTACCTCTACTAACTATAGCTCAAGAAGTAAGTATTCATGATTTTTTGTCTCATGTTTATATTTTTCCTCCTCCTATGTCACCACCTATTGTGATAACAACACCACCAATAGTAACTCCACATTCTCCTAGCCAACCATATACACCACTCATAATTTGTCTAGTGGTCACCACTCTCCTTGTTTCATTACCATCTACCATCACTACAATCCCTTCATCTCCCACTCCACCTTATATAATTCCAACCCTTACTACTCCTAAATTACCAATTAATTATAAAAGGAATCCCAATGCTCCCCTTATTTTAGCCCAAAAGGTGGAGGTAGAAGAGATATAAGCATAAGTTCCTATGGAAAGGGAGGACATGAGAAAGGGTAGTATAAGACTAGACCCTATGAAACTTTATTTTAGTGAATAAGAAATAAAATATGGGGGATTAAAGAATAATGGGTGTCAAATATAGACACTATGGAAACAAAGTCATTCAATGATACTACTAAATTAGATAAAGAAGATGAATGGATGACTGAAGGAAGTAATCAACCCAAAGGGACTAAAATATTAGGAGAATATAAAGAATTTAATCAAGGAGATGTTGGTTTTATGCCCATATATTTGGTGTCAAAATAATAAGGAGATGCATAAGGGGATGCAAAGTCAAAATTTCAAACCTCAATGTAGGGGTCATTATCAATTACACCCCCATGCTCTCCACCTTAGGCTACAACAATGATAACTACAATAGCCATGCCCTAGATATCCCCTGTTAGGTTGTAATTCCACCAATAATTCATTATTTTATGACTTACTCAAGTGTTTTTACTAAATTTTTTATGATAGTTTCTATTCATTCTTTACATTATATGAGTTAAATAAATAAGCCTTAGGTAGCTGCAGTGCTAATTTTGCCTACTATAGCCTATTTTTTTATTATGGATCTTGTTTTTATTACTATAACTATTGGGTTTACATATACATAAATCAATAATTACTTATATAATATAATTAACACCACAATGACATATTCATTCTTTAGTGGAACCAATTCTTAACCCCCCATAACATTAATGGGAGTACATTTTGAAATCATAGTGTCCACTTCCATTTTTGTTACATAAGCCACTTCTCCCAGGTTATATACACAATTGGTTATGCCTATTCACCAAGATGCATAAATAAAATCTCCTATAGTTTAAGTGTATAGATTAGTTGGGAAGACTAAATACATCATAAATACACCAGCCCTAAATTAGGTAATTAGATGGAGGAAAGTCATACCTCCTTTCCTAGCATTAGATACATATTCCCCCATATCCATGCTTCCTTTGGGTCAATATCTTTAATTTATTCATGTATAGTAAGTAGACCAATAGGTTACATTTAATATTCCTTCATGGATTCAAAAACTACAAGAAGAAGAAGCTAGAAGGCAAGACCTAGTAATTTTTTAATAATCAATAGTCAAATTTCATTTTGATAGACAAGATAATACCTTGATTAAGTTTAAAATATATATTGTTGTTTTATAATGATGAAAGTTTTATTTGGAGTAGAGATAAGACATATTATCTCTAATAAAGAGAATAAAATTAAATCCTCAAGATCTGGATGGATATAGAGAGGATACTTAAAGTTTTGTTGATGTTGTTGGATGAGTGATAAAATAAATGTTCAAAATTTGTGATTAACCTACTCAAAGGCCACCATAAAGGATCACTATTAACGATCCTAA
>JARHVA010003687.1:780000-982500 GCA_037957365.1 Torreya grandis
CTTGCTTTCTTAGATGCCATGATGGACATCATGCTTCATCCCTCCATGACAAATAACAACTAATAACTAACAACTAACAACTAACAACTAACACTTCCATTTCTAATTCAGTACATTACGCATGATATTACATGGTTATATCTATCTAGGCATACCCCTATTGATCTAACAATATCTCAATACAAACTATGTTATATATTGAGATATCTTGTCAATTATCATTGCTATATCATGTATCTTTGTAGCATAACACACTTATAGGGCTCTTTATTCTGAGGGTAGTCATTATAGGGTCTTCATTCTTACCCTTAGAAGAGGGGAAAATAAATAAGGGTTTTGTCATAGAGATTAGAGCTCCTAATAGTAAAAATCCAACATTCAGAACACCTAGAATAACAACCAAATATCAAACTAGTCAAAATAGACCAAATAGATAGTAAAAATAGCATAATAATTACCAAATTTGGCTTAAGACAACAACACCAAAACTGGACTACAACACTAGTGCCACTACTATCCATTTTTGGTGCTGTTATCCAAATAACAAAAAAACCAAACTTACTCTCCATTTTTAGTGCTGTTATCCAAATAACAAAAAAACCAAACTTTCTATATGTAGGCAAAAAAGTAGGTTCAACTATAGTTTTGCACACTCAGACTAGTTTAAAATCAATAGTTTTTAGTAAACTTTTGCTTAGAAAATCTAGATATAGGGGGAATTATGTGCAAGAGGATGGCTCTCACTTCCAGTTTTAGATATGGTAATTGGTATAACTTATAGTTTAGCGTTACCCAAGCATTATCAGTAGTTGCATGCCTTATTCCATCTGTAGGTGGTTGGCATCATTTTGGAGTGGCTTTCATACAAGCCTAACTTACATATTTTGAAGTGGCTTTCATATAAGCCTAGAGCACTAGTTTTGGAGTGGCTTTTATACAATCCTAATCTCCATCTTTTGGAGTGGCCAAGAGTGGCCTAGTTTCCAACATACATTTGGCTATCCATTCCAACATTGTCAGATCACAAAACATTCATGGGCTTCAGGATCCATCTTATATGACACACATTTCATACCAGTATCAACTCATAACTTCACTTAATGAGGCAATGATGGAGCCAAAGGACTAGTTAGCATTTGTATTCTTAAGCCACCTATTAGAGGGATTGGACACACAATCTAAACATTGATTAACACATGCATGATCGCCTAGCTTTACTTAGTGGATGATGATAGAGCTAAAGGTATATCCTTTCCATTATTGAGCCACTCTTAGGGAATTGAGCACTTAGCGCTATTCAGGATATTACTCTTAGTTCAACACACATCCAACATCACTCAGCATCACTCAACATCATAATAGGTTTTTTATTGGTTCATGTGTCGAGTGAGGTGTATTCATTCCTTTCTCTTCCTATATCTCTCTTACCTAGATTTATACCTTTTTATTTTAGATATAGTGTATCTAGTAAGAACTGATCTACTCTTTTTTTTTCTTGTAGATTCATACTTCATAGCATGCTCTCTCTATGCACACCCAACATCACATAGCTTCATGAGCTTCACCCTTACAGGTAAGTTTAGGTATGCTTTCTATTTTTCCTTTATCTTAGTAATTGATCAATCTATTATCATAACTATAAGAATCAAGATTTATAAAAGACAAAGATATGCATAGGGTAAGCTATATGGTGATAGCTATTAGTCTTTAGACCATATGTATCGGTGACCAAGCTGTGACAACTATAAAAAAGGGATCAAGTTCCATTTATTTTTGTTGGTTATTTATGTGGCTAAAAACCATGGAAAATTAGGTTGAGAGTGTTGATTTAGAGGAGGGTTGAGGCCTAAGGGCTAAATTATACTAAAATGCAGAGATGAAAGTGAGTGAGATAGAGCTAAGATATCTTAGAAGGGATATGAGACCCCTATGTAAAGTTGTGAATCTCATAATATCATATAACCATGGTTGAGAAATAAAATGAGTTTGATAATCCATTGAGTAAGTTTATGGATACATGGTTTTGTGTGCCTTTAATATGAACTTAAACCATGGTATTACACCACCTAATCTATTAGTTTGAGTCATAATAATTCAAAGTATTAATATATGTCATTTTGAATGTTTTATAATAAATATTATTACTAATTATATTATGTTTTTTGATAGATATTGAGGGGAAGGTCCCTCACATGTAAAAAAAGAGACATGAAAAAAAAATAGGTGGTGTTCTGGCTAGACACAAAAATAACCAACCTCAAGCAAATCCCAAAGGTAGTGTAGCCAAAACAATGAGGGCCAAACCTTGGGAACACAAAGAGAAAAAATCAATAAAAGGAACAACCAAAAGGAAAGAGGGAAATCAAAGACTAGGAAGAAAGAGACTTTAGGAAAGTGAGCTTTTGGGATATACCCAAATGAGTAAAATATCCTTCCTCCTCCTGAATGCACTTAACTAGTGAAAACACACCACCCAAACCAACTATATCCAACATAGATTGCAAGCACCCCTCCATGATCCAAGAAACTAAAACATTCAAACTACCACCATTGAAAAACCTAGCTACCTCCTCCATAACTGCCACCACACCTCTACAAGAGTAAACATCCACCAAGAGATTACATTATTGAAACCAAGGGATCAAAATAAAAATGTTGAATGTACCAAGACAAATAGGGTATAGGATCCAACCATTAATTCATAGAGAAATTAGGGGGATTAATCCCAAAGAACCATCCACCATAACCTTCAAAACTTCATGCAATTTCACATAATGTGATTCTAACTCGTGAAAAATAGATATGGGAACTAGACCCAAGCACTATAAGTTAGATAAGGGTAAGACTAGACCAATCACCTTTGACAATTAATTTAACCACCTGAACAAACTTCCCCAAAGTCTTATCCAAACCAAAGTCTCCACCATAGACCTACCATCTCAAAAATTCAAACCACATGTAAAAAATTACTAGAAAAGATTGATGCCACATCTGCATTAGTCTTGTTCCTCTAGATAGAATGCATATATTCATCACTAATTATGGTCTTGATGGGCTCTAAGACATCCACATTTGACAACTATAAAATTATCCTTACTTGGCAAATAGAGACATTGTCATGGAAATCTCTCTCTCATTTCTCTACATGAAGAGAGAATGGGATTGATGAGAACAATGGTGCCTGCTTCTAAATTCATCTCTATTTATAAAAAACATCACACAAAATCCTAGAGGGAGAGAATGATCTAATGCCACATGCTATCTCAATTAAAAAATCCATAATAAACATATTAGTAATCTCATCAAGTTGCCATACATCGAAAGAAATTATAATTAATAAATGAAAAAGGATCCAAATAATTCACAAAAAAATCACCTAAATATAGTGAGATTATGGGGGGTAGTGGAATTAACAATGGTCAAGCAAGTCTAGACCTGGCCACCTTCCATATTCATTATAATTGGTCAGCTCCTTAATTAGTAAAATCTTTTCCCACTTATTAACCTCCCTAAAGCAATGAGAAATGGACCATGACACCACTTCATCAAAGAGGGGCCAAGCCACATTGAGGATCTTATTCATATGTCATATTTTGGCATGGTAATTTAGGATAACATCCATAATGATTCTAGAATCACTTTTAATTACCAAATGTTCAATGCCACACTATCATGCTAATTGAATGCCCAAGGCTATCACTTGGGCCTTAACCTCATTATTTGTTCTATCTTGGAGACTAGTAGATGAGGTTCAGATAAGGGATCCAGAGTAGTCCCTACTACTGCACTCAGCACCTAAAGCACCTAAATTCCTATACATTGTACCATTAAAGTTTAATTTGAATAAACCTATAAGGGGAGTGGATTAGGAAATTATGAGGCAAGACTGAGATTTTGTCTCAATTACTTTTGACCCATTAATGGGGGTTTAATATTATGTTTATTACATGTAAGAGATGGAACCTATTTGATGCTTGTTTTCTTCCCTTAAAATTATGCTAATTGTTTTTTCAATTGTAGATAATAAAATTTGATTTATATAGTATTGTAGACACTTCATTTTAATCACTTCTATGTCAAAATTGCACATAGAAATGACTTTCTGGAATAATGCACAAACATGTCATTTTAATCTAAAATAACCTCACAATTTATCATGCAAATTCTAAATCATTTTGATGCATCTTAGATTGGGGCAATACACTATTTCAAATTATTTATTTATTTGACAATGTTCCTAATCATTTTCATGACTTATAAAAGTTATTCCAAGGTCAGTCAAATGAAATATTAATATTAAAAATAACATTATAAATGTCACATTTATTCTAATTATTGATTAATTTAAAATTATTAATCTATTTATTTTATTCTAATTATTAATTAATTTTTAATTAATTGTAGTCATATAAATTGTGAAAATTGGTAACTTGAGTGTGGCTAATGACACCCAACCCATAGGTCCCTCTTGCTTGCTCTCATGACCCTCATAGCCATCTTTTCATTGATTCTCAGTCATTCGTAGCCTTCTAGACCTGATCCCAGCTGAGGCAGACTGCTCTTTCCAAGACTAATCCATCCCCCTAAGCCCTATCAACTGAGGATAATAACATCACACTTAGATTATAACATTGGTGCCACTCTTATCTACTTTTTACGCTCCTATCTAAGTGCATTTTTGGCCCCAACAGTTAGTTTATTTTGATTCCCCATAGTTCTCGTTGTCAGCCTAATGTGAGTACATCCAACCAATAACCAATAGATCTGTATAAAATCCCATTTAAATATCATTTGGAAATTGTTGGAAAATATCACTACGTAAGCAAGAATACAAGCAAGACTACTCAAGCAATCTTCTGTATTCTTTGCATACAACCAATTGATATACTTACAAGCTTATTCAAATCCTTACACTAGTCCCTAGCCACCTAAAGTACATCAATTTTATCATTCTACATATTCATACACTTTATTGCACAATTGACATCAAGTGGGAGAACTAAATATGACTTGATCACTCTTTAGAGTATTGGTATATAGGTAGTGTGCCCATACATGTGGTGTGGATACACATTTAGTGAATATTACACACACTTAACCCCCTGGTCCCCCACCCCAAATTTCTCAAAATTGGTCAAAGCATAATAGAGCATAGGGTTTGAAGAGAAAATCTACTCTATAGGGAGCTCTATAGACTTTTAACTATTGAAACTTCATGGATAGGGTCACACAGACCTGGTGAACAAAATCCAAAAACCTTAGATCCTCAAGATAATAGCAGAAGAGGTGGAATACAACACTGGTACCACTCTTGTCCACTTTTGAAACTCCTTTTTAATCATAAAATGAAGGTTAGATATCAGTTTATGACAGTGTCCCAATCCTACATAATGAATCTCAGACCTTGTCTCAGCCATATCGGCCAATTTCTAGATAAGTCTTATTTTCTTCATCTTATTACTATTTTTAGAAAGGTCAAAATTGTAATCTAATTTACACAAATCATTAGCTTAATTATTGCATATTTATTTACTAATTTTATTACTTAGACCTTTAACTAAATTAGGAATAATACACCAATATTCCCAAAATTGTTAAATAATTAATTGTTTTATTTCTTTTCTTCTAATAGTTGATTAATTTATAATTAATTAATCTATTTCTTTTCTTTTAATTATTAATTAATTAGAATTAATTTATAATTATTTAATCTATTTATTATTCTAATAAAATAATTTAGGATCTTTTAAAATTATCTATTTTATTATATCAATAAATGCAGTATTGCCTCACATTGATATTATCACTAGGTAAAGTGCACAAGTTAAAAATATTTTACTCACTTACACACTCAATTACATAGAATGCAAAATTTATTTACACATTCTAAGCCATAATCAATGCAAACACTTGCATTCTCAATCAAGGAGATGTGAGGACTCGTTCTCAACCCTCCATCTCAATAAAGATGAATGGATCTCATTATTTAATTTAATTTATAAATATAAGCTTCATCTTCCATTTTAGAGGCTCACAAATCTTGACTGATTGATTATCTTGAGTTTATTATTCTTTTAATTACCAATTACTTAATCAATTTGTTCATATAAAAAGGATAATTTCCACATATTTTGGATATAATGACATTGCTAAAGACTCCTTAGCTCTACAATCTAGGCTTATTCTACTTACAATCTAGCTTGGAAGGTAAATCCATTAAAAAGGTATAGTTGTTGTCTTATGCTTTTTTGTTTGTTTATGCTTTCTTAGACATTGACAGGGATTGAGTTTGAGATGAATGCTTGTTAATTTATTTTGATTGTATATATTTAATAATGAGCAAACTTCTCTTATATTTTTTATCTACATAATAGCACACCTAGTGGGACTCACACTTCATTTTTTTCTATCAAGCATCCTATTGTTCCTATTATTCCTCTAATTGGCAATTTGAACTTAATTTCACCTCCTCTTATTTTGAATTTTTCCATTCTATTGCTCTTCAGGCTTAAAATTAGATTAGTTAGAATTCTATTTTAATAAATTATCATAAAATACTAAGATCATTGTTTTGGTTAAATTAATTTATGGGTTCTATGTATTTTTTATTTTCTACAAAAACTTATTTTTATTTTACAAATATGTTTGCATTTTTCTTGACATTTTAATTATTTCAATAATTTTAGTATAGAAGGCTATTGTATTATTTTATGTTAAATTAATCTATAGGTTCTCTGTATTTTCTATTTTTTTACCTAAAACCTATTTTTTTTTCAAATTAGTATACAAATTTCTCACAATTTGCATTTTACTTTTTACAGGCTTCCATTTATTAACATTATTTCTTGCAAGTTTTTTGGTTTAACTTCTAGGTCTTTTTGGTGTAGGTTTCACTTTCCAAAGACATTCTAAACCACACCACTAATCTAATATTTTTATATTTACACATATTAAATACCATTCATAAAATACAAGTACTATTTTCTTGCAGGTTTTGCTATCAAAGAATGTGGTGATATATTGAAAACAAACATTATTTTCTCATATTTATTTTAGTGTTTAAAGTTAATTCATCCTTTGATTTGGTGCATTGAAGCGCTCTTTCATTTATGTTAATTTACTTTAGTTCTTTACTTTTTTCTTGTGTGTCTTTGTGTAGTTTCCAACACTTGTATGCTCTCCCCTTATTTGGGTGACCCAAAAATGTGAAGATAACCACCTATTTTCATCTTGAAAGATTTGCCAAAGTATGTTCTTCACTTTCCACTAGTAGGATTCCTATAAATTAGTAATAGTGATACCTTTCCATTTTTAATTTAAGTTACGTAATTGAGACTTCATCACTTTCTTACAGGTTTTTTGGGAACAGTGACCGAGACCTCATTACTCAAAATTCATACCAAACCCCATTTATCCAGTGGGGTATAAAAATTGAGGAGCTTATCATAGTAAATGCGTAAGCAATTATATTTTAGAAACACTATGATGTGAGGAGCCTAACCTACTCCAATACCTAGGGTTTTTATAGTCCCTTAAATAATCCAAGAATTTAGTAGCGTGATCATTGAGAAGTGATGGATGACATAGTCATGAAGAGACTAGACACTCCTATAAATAACCTGGTTTTATATTTATCAATTGTTGGATTTTGAGCTCACATATCGAAAGGTATATCAATACCACTAGATAAGCCACTATAAAATTTTAAGATAGGACCTATTGGCCATAAAACCTTTACTAATGTAGGGATGCAAAGGGAATAACACCCCAAGATCACCTACCATAGATGAACCATAAGAGAGGTTGGGTCTATCACCTACATTTAAATTTATTTAATTAATCATTAAACTTTTACTCTCATGGCAAGTCGATCAATAGGTCAGTGATTATGATGCAAATCCATTTTATCATTAATTATAGAGCTATTATATGTGTTTATTACCTAAATGTTATGTTATACCCATCTTGTTTGAAACCTTACACATGAACAAAAGTTTGTAAAGTTATACCAAGTCTAAACTATGTGCATATTTACCTACGCAAATAAAAATTACTCAACCCAATTTTTGGGTTAAACAAATCCATTCCTAAATGTTATCTAGTTTACTTGAAACCATATTTTATCTAATTTGCACCATTGTGGGTCAAACAACCTTTTGGATCCATTCAAAGAGGCCCAAAGGGTAAAATAACTTAGGCAATGAAAAAGACAAAATAAACTCAACTGGTCTAATAAATGATACTAATTTGACTAAAGGTGGTTATAATCAGTAGTAAAGGTAACACAAAGTCTCAAAACTCACACACACACACACACACACACACACACACACACACACACACACACACACACACACACACACACACACACACACACACACACACACACACACACACACACACATAAGGTAATGATTTTACCAAAGGTGGTTATAATTAGTGACAAAAGTATCTAGATAAGGTATAATAACTGCAAATTATTTCAAAAGAATAACAATGATTTGCCCAAGGTGATTATAATCATTTTACATGAAAAATAAGGTAGACTTAAAAACAATAATTGATTTGAGATAATAACTTGAAAATAATCTAAACTAAGGTAATTAGCTTGGGTGACACTTTGTAATTAGCTCACTAAGACTCAATACTTGGTTCATAAGAGACTATTTGACAATAGAACTATGACATTAAAACTTTAACACAATAAACTTCAAATAGGGCACATGACAATAACTTGGCTCAAAGGACTCTCCAAACAAGGTACAATGACAAAAAATATCCACTAGGTTCTAGGTAAGGGGTATTTTAGATCAAATAAGAAATCAACTAAAGTAACACAATCCAAACATTAAAAGTGGACAACCTAAGACTAAATTAGATGAGGCTTTGGTGTGAACCTAATTAGCTTAGGAATTGTACTTAGAAAGATTGAATTTCAAATTTAATAGAAAAAGACTCATATGTTCTAAGGCAAATGGGTTAGACGCAAAATGGGTAGCATAACTACACGTTTGAAATAAGAAGGTATAATAATGGTTTTTGATTTTGGTTTCAAATGCAACAAGTGTTTTGGAATGATTTAGGCAGTGTAATAATGCTCTTTCAAATAAATGGTAAATAATGGTTTTAGACTAAAATTCTAAAGGAAAATGTTTGAGATGAAATAGGTAGCATAATAATTCCCCATTTAAATAAGTGACACATAAATGGTTTTGGAATAAAATTCCAAGGCAAAAGTGCATAAAATAAAAAGGGAAGGGCAATTTATCTTAGGCTAAAAGTGGTTTAAAAATAATGTGATGGTTTGGTACTTGTTTCAACTTGACAATATAAATAAGTAATTTTAGTCTAAAACACATATGTAAATCAAATAAAATAAAAATAGAACTAATGGCTTGTCCTATACCTAACATTAACAAGGGTGTGCATAGCTTATGCCAAAGTTTCCACTGATATACCAATTCTTGAAAGGAACTAGGTGTTAATCCAAAAATTAAAGAATAGGTAGAGGTAGAGTTTTAATGTCCCCTTTATCTCTCAATCATTGGTACTAGCACAAACTTAGAGTAAGGAGCACTTGAAATTGAGAAAGAATTTTTACAACAATTGGGGTTGAATAAAATCTATAAGTTTTGAAATACACTAAAGGATCCCAAGTGTGACTAACACAAGGGTGCATCATGTCAATTGGGGTCAAACTCACTAACTTACTATGTAAAGGTCTATTCCTTTACATAACAACTTTAATTATGTACTGCTTAGTGAAGTCCAATGTTTAGTGTGAATTGACCTAATTTTTTATTATGATTGGAGAGGATAGATGCTCAACCCCTTGAAAATCCCAATATCACATGACCCATTTATATATCCCACCATAGAGTGGAGTTAGTATAATGCTGGGAGATGAAACCCCATGTCAACGCACTCTTAAATAACTTATGAGGAGGAAATGAACTCCTTCCCAAAAGCCAAATGCAGAAAAATAAATGAAAAAAATTTAAAGGTCATTTTTGGGTCACCCAAGTCACTCAAAATTTGGGGAGAGCATATGAAATGCTCTTTCTGACAAGACTAAACAAACAAGGAAATAAACCAAACACTTTTGGTCCCTCTAGTTCCTTATAAGGGATGGGGGAGAGCATACATTGAAACTAGATAATGATCAAAGAATAAATAAAAAATGAGAAAAATCTTAAGAGAACTAACTAAAGTGTATGTTATTTTTAGTAACACCAACTCAAATTTGAATGAAATTTTGAACTTTTAGACTTATTTGCACTTTTAAAAACTTTGAAATGCTAAAAGACAAGTTTGATTAGGTTGATTTTAAGCACACAAAAAAGTGTATGTGACATTCATAAGTGTTTAGGCCTCTCTCTCTCCACCTTGGTTCCTATAAAAAAGTTAGGGGGTTTGCTTGTCTTTAGGCCAAAATGAAATAAATAACCAACATTACATTTTGAGCTCTCAAGTTTTTGGAAACACAAAGTGAAGCCATTGATTATGCAACAGAGTGAAGTCACCATTTTCAACAAAACTGCTCTTTTCCTAAAGACACAAACACATATAGAGATTAAAATTTGGTGAAGTCACTATTAAATACGGAAAATCCATCAATTAGATCTTGGGAAGTCACCAATTATAAGTTAAAAATAGGTGAAGTTTTCAAAACTAAATGCAATTTTACCTAACAATGTCACTATTTAGTAGGGTTGAAGCTGTTGTTTCTAGATAACGATGTCACCATTTAATAGGTCAAGTTATCATTTCAAAGTCATTATTTCTTCACAAATAAAGATCATAAATAGAGCACAAAAATTATGAAGTCATTGTTACACAAGGCAAAGCCATTGATTACACAAAAAATAGAATGATGGGATTTCCAAACACAAAACTCCAAACTTGAAGAATTAAATGCTTTTGTTAGAAAAATTAAAGGTTACACATCATTCTTCTTGGCCATACAGGATGTGTAGTCCCACTGAGTGTGCCATTATGTATCTTAGAAATTTGAAGAGAAAACAAATATTGATTAGTTCTTTATTAATCAAAATGATAAAAATCTATGCATAATAATACACTAGAACTAAACACTCTTGCCTAAGAACTAGGGGGAGTATAACATAATGAAAAAGATCACAAAATAAAGATAAAATAAAAATAAGTAATTTACCTCCTTTATCTAATTTTATGTCCACTTTTTAACATAAGGATGTTTGTACTCGATCTATGACATTAGAGACTCTTGTCAATGCTTCTTCATGGTGGTAAAACTTATTCAATGGTCACTTGTGGATTTTATTTGCTACTTTCTTGGCTTAGTGTGAATCTTGGCATAAAATGGGCATTATAACACTATTCTCAATAATTTATTGAAGGCATTCTTATAGAATAACCTTTAACACAAAATTTTGTTGGTATATGGTGTGGGCACTTATTTTTATAGCTCTAAGAACTAAATATAACCCTAGGGAGGCTAGGTTAAATTTTAAATTTGGCTGAGTTTATAATAACCTAGGTTGAGCCAGGTTAACCTTGAGTTGGTCAAAGCACTCATGAAGTTTTGACAACTCATTTTTAGATATTTATGAGCCATGACAACTCAATTTAGATTTTTGTGAGGTTGTGACTCACCTTTTTAGAATATTTAAGAATTAATAAATCAAGTTATTAGCTCCTTTGACCTTTGACTTCATATTTGGCTAAAAATTCCAAAATTTAGGAATTTAAAGAGCACATAAATGTTGATTAGTTCTTTTTTTGTCAAAATGATAAAAATCCATGCATAAAAATACACTATAACTAAACATTCGAATATAACAGAATGACCAAGATCACAAAATAGAGATAACAATAACACAAGTAGTTTACCTTTTTTGTCAAATTTGATGTCCACTTGTTGGCATAAGGATGTTTGTGCTCGATCTATGAGATTAGAGATTCTTGTCAATGCTTCTCCATGGTGGTAACACTTATCCAATGGTCACTTATGGATTTGTTTTGTTATTAGCTTGGCTTGGTGTGAATCTTGGTATAAAATAGGAATTATAACACTACTCTCAATGGCTTCTTAAAGGCATTCCTATAAAATAACCTTACACACAAAAGCTTGTTAGGATATGGTGTGGGTACTTATATATATAGCTCTAAGAACTAACTCTAACCATAGGGAGGTTAAGTTAAATTCTAACTTTGGTTGAGTCTAAAATAATAAAGGTTGAGTCAGATTAAGGTTAACCCTAGGTTGGGTTAAAGCACTCATGAAATCTTGACACCTTATTTTCATATATTTATGAGCCATGACAACTAACTTTAGATATTTGTGAGGTTATTATTGTTGGTGTGGAATTTTGTCTTATAGGTTTTGTCTACATGATTCATTATGATTTCTTAAGGTCTTAGAGGACATTTTCATTATTTGATAATATTAGTCCCACATTCATATGAATGTGGGGTTTCACTCTCTCTCCCACCTATATACGTATCCCACCTGAAAAGAGAAAACATCTATTTTTAGTTCTTGGAGAAGGTGATTGTATCCCACCTGAAGAGAGAAATAGATCTCACCTCCTCCCAATTTATATGTTGAGTTGAGGAAGTCAGATCTGAAGGTGGATCTCGATATTCACCATTGTAGCTTATTGTTGACTCACCTTATTCAATGTCTCATGATATATAAGGTATATTGGAGGATAAGGTATTTATAATTTACTATTTTTAGGTAGGATATGTAAGCCCATGCTTGTATCTACTCACTTGATCTCCTCTATGCATGTTTAGTGGACTTTCTAAGATTTTACCTTATGACATGGACCTTCAATGGTTGTTCCTTACCAAACATGGGGTTTGATTTGTATATCTACGTGTGTTATTGTCAAGAAATTTCTATTATATGAGATTTCTCATGAAATCTACTATAAATCAATCACAAACCCTCAGTCAAAACTCCTTTAGAAGGTAATCAAATTGCATGGACATGCCAAAATTTTATAGTTGGTTTTCTACTTGAGATAGAAATTTTAATCTAAAAGTCCTCTTGGATTCTTTATCCCCATTCCTATATGGTGGTGTACATCTAATTTTTCAAACCTATATAAGCATAAGATAGTACTTTTATTTGACTTGCATCATTGTGCCGGCCCCAACATGCTATCTAAGGGCTTAGTTTTCTTCCAACAAGCTCATTAAAACATGTGCATGATTCTCCCATGATATCTTTGGAAATATCCTCTCTTTAATGGTGCTTGTCTTCCATTACTAAGTAGACCAATGCCATTCTACCCTAAAAACTATAAGCATCTATTTTATCAATTATTATTTTTAAACAACTAGGTTTTTACTTTATCCTCATCCAGAATTTTATCCATTTGAATACATAAGTGGGTTCATAGGAGGTTGGGTCAAAGTTTAACATTTTAATTAGGGATATCATTGGTTCAAATCCCACCTCTCTAGTTAGATGAACACTTTTTTGGTCAATAGTGTATTTCTGATGCATGAGAATCCATTTATTGTTAGGTGGAAAACATGTGGGAAAGGCTAATTATGGGGCACAATTATTTTGATTATTTTTATTTAAAAACAATATATTATTAAGGATATTGTTTAATTTCTTGGTTAAATACCTTATATTTTTTCCTAACAAAAATGAAGGGTAAGGCCTGGGTTGGTAGGAGGCCAATTCCCCCTCACAATCTAAACCATTACATTATACACTTTAATCTAATTCTAATGAGTGGTTGGAATGCTTTCTTACCACTTATATGGTTGAAAATTTAAACTGCTAGTGTAAATTTTATTAAAATAGGCCATTAATGATGAGAAATGTTATTAGCCATAACTTTTGGTTGATAACTTGAATTTGAGTGCCACCTTTTGAAAAAGTTTTTATTTTTCATTCTCATTCCATCATTACTATTTTTATTATAAACTCACTAAGTTATAAAGTGTTATATTTAGGGGGGTTATGTATGTTATAGGCCCTACTACTTTATGTATTATACTTCATGTACCAATTACTCACACATGGATGCATTTTTGGCTTTGTTTAACTTCCCCATTCTAAATGTGCATTATGATTCATCACTCTGGCACTGATTTCTCACTTGGATAAATTCTTGGATATGCTTGACATCCCATTCATGAGTGTGATTTAAGGGTTTATTATAGTTTGTATTATGTAATCTTTCACTTTCTTGATGTTTTTTCTCAGTCATGACAACTCCATTTAAAATAATCTAGAGGAGGAAGGTTGAGTCTACATTAGTGGTCCTTCTTGGGAAGACCAATTATGCTTCATGGTGTGTGTACATAGAACATTCACTCATGGATCAAGACCTTATTCCATTCTTATATGGATAGATTCTTGCTCCTATTGACCCAAGTCAATATAATGATTGGGCCAACTCTTGTGACTATCTATGGTCATTAATTATTACATGTTTCATGGGATCCACACTACCATATAGAGTACATAGAGTGTCCCTTCCTTGTTTAGAGTACTCTTCAAAGTATTTTTGGGGATCTTACTATAACCTACATCACACCTCCTCCTCCTCCTTTTCTTATTATCTCTTTTGAGACTATTGTACTTTCATCTCCTACTTTTATTTCCTATGATGATACATCCATGGTGGACAATGATCTTCCTTCTATCAATCCCCCACTACAAGATGAGATTATGTTAGACCTTAGTTATCTCATTAAAAATTCTATTTTTGTTCTGTGTAGATTATTTATCTTCCAAATCCTTCATAGACTTAGATTTTAGAGGACTTTACTAATTTCAGTGAGAGTATACACATTGAGAGTATTGATGACTCATATGTTCATATAAACATTCATCTTTTAGATCTATGTGATTTATTTATAGACCAGTCTTTAGTTTTAATAATTATTAAGCCTTTATCTCCTCTTCCCATGGACATTATTTAAGTGAATGTTCCATGTCTATCTTCTTCTCTGGTTGTTCTCTCCCTTTCATTATATGCTTCTTCTTTACCATCTTCTACTATTAGTCCTATGATACTTGATCAAAATTTGGCACATTCAAGCACTATTAGGGAGACATTTTAGCATTTTCCAAAGATATACATCATGATTCCTACTTTCATTCCACTTGAGTAGGAATTCAACAATTTAACAACTTAGGGTTTCTTTCTTCCAAAAGGAAGAGACATCATTTCTTGTAGAGGGACCTACTATAGCATTTGTCATGTAACATTCTACACTTACATTCTCTCTTCTTTATGGAGGCACACATCCTTCATATTTTGTAAGATAATGGGGATCATCACTATGTACTTGGGAACCTCATTAGGCCTCATTTCTAGGACCCAATTCTCTAGCCTATTTAATCTATGCTTAAGGGGGGTGTTGGTATAGAATTTTATCCTATGGGTTTTGTCTACATGATTCATTATACTTGTTTAATGTATTTGAGGACATTTGGGTTGTTTAGGAATATTAGTCCCAAATTCACTAGAATGTGGGGTTTTACTCTCTCTCACACCTACATATGTACCTCTTTCCCTTTGTATTGATCATCCAAAGTTAATGAGTAATGTTTATCATTTTTGCATTTTGCACTTTCTCTCTCACCTACTCCATAGTGTTTGTGTGTGCATTTGATCTTATTGAGAGGTCTTGGAGAAATATGAAAGATAAATATGATATTGACTTACCTTTTTAGAATTTTTAGGAATTAATAAATCACTTTATTAACTCCTTTGACCATTAACTTCATATTTGGCTAAAAATTTCATAATTTAAGAATTTGAAGAGCACAAAAATATTGATTAGTTTATTTTTAGTCAAAATTATAATAATTCATGCATAAAAATACACTATAACTAAACATTCTTGCCTAAGAACTAGGGAAGAATAACATAATGAACAAGATCACAGAATAGAGATAAAAATAAGACAAATAATTTACCTCTTTTATCAAATTTGATGTCTATTTGTTGACATAAGGATGTTTATGCTCAGTCTATGAAATTATAAAATCTTTCCAATGTTTCTCCATGGTGGTATCACTTCTCTAATGGTAATTTTTGGCTTTGATTTGATATTAGCTTGTATTTTTTTGAAGCTTGGCATAAAATGGCCATTATAACACTACTCTCAATCACTTATTAAAGGTATTCCTACAAAAATACCTTACATAATAAATCTTGTTGGAAGATGGTGTGGACACTTATATTTATATCTCTAAGAATTAAATCTAACCCTAGAGAGGTTAGGTTAAATTATAACTTTGGTTGAGTCTATAATAACCTAGGTTGAGTCAGGTTAACCTTGGGTTGAATCAAAGCACTCATAAAGTTTTGACTCCTCATTTTAAGATATTTGTGAGCCACAACAACTCACTTTATATATTTTTGAGGTTGTAACTCACATTTTTTGAATATTTAGGAATTATTAAATCGCTTTATTAGCTCCTTCAACCTTTGAATTCATATTTGGCTAAAAATTATTTTTTTGATAAATGAAATTCACTAATTCAACTTAGATTCTTTGTTTAGGAAAGTTAATTAAGATTTGAAATGTAAATAATCTTTCTTAGTGATTTTTGGATTTTGAAAATTGTTTTAAATGTTTTGAATTAATAGCTCAATAAGCCAAAAGTGTCAAATTACTAGGTCATAATTTGACTAGGGTTAAAACCAAACTAGGTTATGGGTGCATACAGGGTAATACCTTAAATAAGAAAGCCTCACCATACTTATAAGTGATTAAATCTATTACATGGATAGATTTGGGAAATTTAGGTAATTTTAAGGATTATATTGCATTATGTGTTAGAAATTGATCTGATCTCAGTTTAGGCATCAAAGTGGCCAAAAATGAATGTCTATAGTTAGAATATTAGTGTTTACAAATTTTAGAGATATCAATAAAGCATGCCTAAAGGATGATTTTACTTTTCCAAACATTGATATGATTGTAGATTTCACAACAGGATATGAGATGCTATCCTTTATAGATGGCTTCTCAGGTTATAACCAGATGAGATAACACCTAAAGACTAGCACAAGACATCATTCACCACTCTTTGGGAGACATTTTATTATAAAATTATGCCATTTGGCTTAGAAATGTTGGTGCTACATATCAACATGCCATGACTATCATTTTCCAAGACATGATGCATGACATCATTGAAGATTATGTGGATGACATTCTAGGAAAATAGAAGATTAGATCAGACCTTCTAAAAATTATAAGGAGAATAGTTGAAAAGCTTTGTGAATATAAAGTCCACCTTAACCCCAAAAAAATTGTTTTTAGAGTCACATTAGGTAATTTTTTAGGCTTCATTATTTACCATAGAGGCATTGAAGTTGATCTAGCTAAGGTTAAAGACATTATCAAAATGCCTCTTAATCTAAAGTAGCTCTATATTTTATAGGGCAAAATCTAGTTATCTAACCCTAAAAATCTAGATTGGTGTTATCCAGGGTTAAAGGGGATAGAGATAGCCTAAGGCACAAAGGTGATAGAATATCTCTCTAACATGTCAATTAGATGTTAAAATTAGATATAACATATGCTAAATTCATTAAAATAAGATGGGATAAAAATAGTAATTACCACTATGCTAGATATGGAAATGAAAAATAAGTAATATACTTAGCTAGTTATGATGCTAATAAAATTCTAGATCTAGAATAGGTAGAAAGTAAAATGTAAGAGGATTTTACAATAGTTTCCAAATTTCAATTTAAGTGCCTCTAGAACCACAAATACTAGCATCAGCTTGGGATGGTTATGTCAATATTATTATCTAAACATGATGCAAGTGTCTTGTATAGAATACCTATTGGAAAAGGGTGTAACCACCTATATTCTTCTTAGTTTATCTTCACCTTTTCTATAGTGCATTCAAATCTAGGTCATAGATTATTTCTCCTCATGAAATTACAAAACCCTAGTTCTTCATCTTCATAATGACCTTGGGGAAAAATGGTTTAGTGGGCACACGGTGTTGAGATGAATCCAAATACCCCTATATCAATGAGAACTATATACATAGTCAATAGTCAAAAGTGGGCCTCAAAATTATGTAGTTCTCCCCTACATGTTGGTTTATGCGTAAATTATACAATATGTGGAAAGTATAATAGTAACCTAGTTTGAAACTTAGAAAATATAGCTCTTGGGATGATTATTCAATACTTCAAACTTGTATATGTGTTATCCATATGACTGATATGGAAATATGAGAAAATAGGGAAGCTTTACTCACTTGAGTGCCTAATTAAATGCCTTTTGTAAGTTGCCTAGTGAATAGGTAAGAAGTTTCTAGGTGAGGTATGAATGAGGGTTTATATTATATTTATATCAATCCCTTTGGATAAATAACTCACATTAAATTAATTAGGCCAACCATTAGGATACATTTCATTTATAAATTAGATGACTTTAGGTAACTATACACTTGCATCAAATTAGGACACCTATGTTGATGCATGTATTTGTCATAGATGCTACTGTCTAGGGAACATGAAAGTAAGTATAGTCTCATAACATGTAGGGGAATAAGATAATATTTTAAGCATTATAGGTAAGATAACATGTCTAAATCATCAACTTAAGATTGGTCAGACCAAGATATAGGCAAATGGGCATAATATAGAGTAGATTCAAGACTTTTGAAAGTGGGAAAGGTCTAGAATTGAGAGGAATAACCAAGGTTTGAGTTTTCCAAGTGTACAATATTTAGGTGTTATATAATCCATAAATATAATCTACATTCCCCCTTTTAATTTGGTAATAAAATTAATGGGTTAAAGGAGAAGAAATGCATATTTACGTGTGTATAACACACCTTACCTTTAATTGAGTAAAACTTGAGTGCTTTGCTGATAATTGACCTACAAACAAGAGCACATTATAGTACATAATAAATGAATATAATCTGAAATTTAAAGTATTGAAAAGATTGAAATTGAAAGAGTAAGGTTTAGGAGTACATTTATATACTGATGTAACTGCCTTACCTATCGATAAGCTGATTTAAAAGATATATCATTGTAAGGATTTGAAACTGAGATTAAAAAAAAATATATAAATATGAAAATTATATATATCTGAAGAGATGGAGATAAATATATATCGGCACATTCCCCCAGCCTTGGAGAAAAGGTGAGTTATCACTCGGTAGTTGAGATTAGCTCAACCTTACAACCATGTAACCCAATAATACTTATAACATAGTGAACATGAGTGAACAAAGCCAACTCATACCATCAAATTGGTGAGGCTAAATGATATAATCATGTCCAACCTAAAAATTTGGAAAGATTGAGTTATTTAATCACCTTAACCATACCAAATCAAACCAACTACTACAGGTAGATTAGCTCTATACAGTCTGTAAAAATCTATCCTGGTGAGTGATGACAATCCTTAAAAGAGTTTTGAAATATGAAACTAATATACATTTTGAAATATTAGGCACACATTGCATATCATATGCATCTTAGATATGTCTCATGCTAAAATTATGTATAACAATGGTACTAGTGTATAGAATTTTTCCATAACTGTGAATCTAAATCATATAACTATGTGCTTTGGAAAATTCAAAAACTATGTAAGTGTGGATAACATGATTTTAAATCATGCCACCAGTATATATGGATAAATATAAAAACTAAAATAAGTGCCAATGTGGGCATGGTTCCAAAACATGCCCCCACTGAATTTGGGTATGTTGAATATTAAATAAGTGTGGAGAACATGCTTCCAAAGTATGCCCCCATTGAGTCTAAAACTATGAATGTGTAAAAGCCATGCCTATATGACATGCCCCCACTGAATCTAAAAACTAACATAAGTTCCAAACACTGAATAAGTGTTTAGAACATGATTCCAAAGCATGCCCCCACTAAATCTGAAAATTGTTTTAAATGTGAAGAAGTGTGGAGAACATGATTCCAAAGAATACCCCCACTAAATTTAGAAAGTGTGTTAAATGTGAGGAACATGAATCTATGAAATTCCTCCACTGATATGCCCTTTATTTGAGGTGAGTAAATAATATAAACTAGTAGTTACCTTACCTCTAAAGGATACAACAACTGTATAATATGTGAATGGAACCATGTGGCATATAGAAGAATGTTTATAGATAAATGTATACATTGAAGTGTATAAAACAATGTGATCACATGAAGGCCTAAGATACATGATAAGGATAATGGAAACATCTAGATAGTAATAACACAATTTCAACAAAAAAATAAGCACACACACAAGATCACCCAAAATCAAGTCAACATACAATGGCCAAAAATAAGGGGCATGTTCAAATGTTGCATAAATGAAGGGACATAACTTAGTAAAATGCCCAAAAAATAAAGGATGACATATTCAAATATACATACAACAAATAATGACATATCCAAAAGTCAAAGAAAACACACATAGGCATGAGGGACATAAACAAAGGAGCATATTCAAATGCTCAAACAAGAAAGATAATATCAAGATATGACACTCAAGGAATAGAATAAAATAAAGCATAAGAAACTAGTATAAACATATCTAGCCCATAGATCAAATGTGTTAGTGAAAAATGTCAAGTAAATAGCATATCAAGTACCCTATGAAATATATAATCATAGATAAAGGGATGTGTAAGTATGTATATGAGATCAAAACATGAAAATGTAAGTGATCCTCAAACCATATAACCTATATATATCAAGACCAAAGAAATAGATGCCCCCAATGTGCACACAACATGAGTAAAGGGAAGGCCCAATATCTATAATAGGAATATATCATGTATCTATGTACACTTATACCACACTCAAGTAAAATCGTGACACACATGTAAGTACTCTTTAGAAATAACACATAGATGCCAAAGATATAATAGACTATGTTTATGATAAAATGTTATTAGAGTTATGATTTTTTTAGTATTTTTAGAATATTAGAAATTATATGTTCCCAAGTGAGATGTGTCAAGTGTAGGATCACCACTATCAACTATGTAGTGTATCATCTTCTTTGGGGCAAAACAATGGTTTGTGTGATGTCTTTATATTATATGCTATGAACAATATAATTTGGATCTATGTATAGGATGTACAGGAGGTATTTTGATCACTTATTTTAAATTTTCACTTCATCTCTTAGTAGCCTTTTGGTCACTTTTAGAAACACTTATTTTTTATGTATTTTATTTTAGATTTTATTTGGATGTGAAACCTTGTTTGTCATAAAATTGGTAGATGAGGGTGCGAACACACATTGAAAACTACCTTGTGTTGGATTCTATAGGAGTGTAATATGATTTTGTAACTCTTTTATTAATTTTTTCATACTTGTGATTTGATATTTTAGTGCTTCACAAACACAAACCTTAGGTACCTAATATTGAACATGTATACATACACCATATACCTTACCACAGGAGTGAGTATGGGTCTAGTTAGATGGATGATAACTATCACCCTCAAGTTTAGGAGGAGGAAGAGGCTCTTCTTTTTCCATTTGAAATTTTATAAATATTGAAATGAGAATAGGATAGGAAAGATACACAAAATCTAGGAAGTAATCCATTTTGTTGATGTATTCTTTAGATTTTTGAAAACAAACTAATTTTTAAAACAAATTTTAGCAAATTATAAGTAAAAAAAATAGCAAGTTTTTAGAATACCCTAGTAGTTGCATGAAAAGACATAAGGATTAAGTTCACAAAATGTTTAACCATAAAAATGTAGATTGGGGCTATCTAGGTTTAAAGGGGATAGAGATAGCTTAAGGTACAAGGGTGATAAACTATCTCTATAATAGGCCAATTATATGCTAAACTTAGATATAACATATTTTGAATTCATTAAATTGAGACAGGATAAAAATAGTAAGTACCACTAGGCTAGATATGGAAATGATAAATAATTAATATACTTAGCTGGTTTTGAGGTTAATACAATTATGGATTTGGAATAAGCAAAAAATAGTCTAGAAGATGATTCTATAATAGTTGATAATTTCTTATTTGAGTGCCTCTAAAATCGAGGATACTAACACCAGCCTAGGATGGTTGTGTTTATGTTACTATCTAAACCTAATGTAGGTGTCCTATATAGAATAATTTTATAAAAATATGTAACCACATAAATGCTTATGGGTTTGTATTTTCCTTCACTCTAGTGCATTCATATCTGGGTCATCAACTATCACTCCTCATGAAGTTACATAACCCTAGTTCATCTTCATAGTGGCCTTGGGGAAAAATGGGATAGTGGGAATATGGTGTATAGTTGACACCAAAGACTCCTCTGTCAATGAGAAATGCCTACATATACAATACTCTGAAGTGGGACTCAGACTGATGTAGTTCTCCCTTGTGTGTTGGCTTGTGTGTGAATCATGCAATATGTGGAAAGTAAGTACAAGAGTGACCTAACTTGCAACTTATAAAATATATCTCTTAGGCTACTCCTTTAGTAATTTAGACTTGTGTATGTGGTATCCCTATGAATAATATGGAAATAAGAGAAAATGGGGAAGTTTTGCTCACTTGAGTGCTTGATTGAATGCCTTTTGTAATTTTCCTAGTGAATATGTAAAAAATTTCTAGGTAAGGTATGAAAAAGGTTTGATATTGTATTTATATCAATCCCTTTGGAAAAATAACTCACATTAAAGTACTTAAGTTAACCATAAGGATATGTTTCATGTATAAATTATATGATGTTAGGGCACTAAACACTTGTGTCAAAGAAGGACACCTATATCGATGCATATGTCTATCCTAGATGCTAGTGTCTAGGGAACAGGAAAGTAGGTGTGTTGATGTATGTCTATGTCAAAGATATAATGTGAAAAATAGAAGAAAATTTCCCAAATTTTATTATAGGTCTTGGAAAACCTTGGGGTTTCACTCAGTTCTGCTAGAGAGATCATGTGGTTACCACCTTTTTAATCTACAAGTAGACCCTGCTATAGGGACAATAGGAATATGGCAATGACACAGTCTACTTAAATTTTTTTATGATGAAAATTGATTTGTATTTAAAAATATGAGCCCAAAATATTAAACAAACAAATGGATATGTATAATGAGTGCTAATCTAAAGTGATTCATTGTAAGAAAAGATCAAAGAAAAATTAGGGTAGGGCAAAAAAGAAAGTTTTCTTCACAATAACAAAGACCAACAAATCCTCATCAGAACTAATAGCTTTGAGATCCTAGTGATTAAAACCATAATATAAAAAGTATAGTAGGGATTCTAGGGTGAATATAATGAATATATCTAAAAAATATGCTTTAAAATGCTACCTAAAGTAAATTTCCTTAAACACATTCACTAATATAGTAGCAAAAAAATAGAGCATGCATAACAAACATTGTTAGCCTAGCTGAAATCACAAACTAACAAGACACATTTGAAATACTAATGAAATATTTTAACCATCTAAGAAATGAGATCATATATCATTAATGAATATTGAGAAACAGGAATGCATGAAAATAATGAAAAAACAATGAGTCAATTACAATAATTTCCTTTCTCTTGGCATTAATTTCACAAAATTATGTCTATGAATTACAATAAAGGGGGGGGGAACCTATATATAGGCCATTTTAATGCCTTAGTTGGTTATAAAAGGAAAAATAACATATGACACATGTCATTAGATAAGGTCTCCCATGTCCTAAAGTTAGAGAATATTCCTCACTCAAAATAGGGGAATATATTACAATGAAATTTGATTAACCTTGGGATATGATTCCTATTTTGAGGGGGCCCAATAGATGGCTAATTTTTTCTTAAAGAGATGGGTTGGGATCCCACTGATGTAGTGGACCACGAAACTCCTACTATAGAATAAAATGGAGTTCTAGTTCCAGTTGAAGAAGATGTTCTAAGAAGGGATAACAAGGTGGTGGCTCCTCTTATGGTAATTTGTTTTTGGGATTTAACTTTCCATTTCCAAGATTCAGAGCATTTCCTATAGTCACCATTTATCAATCTCAAATAGATTATAGGATCATTTAGTAGTTTGGATATGAGTCTAACCATTATATCATGTTTTCTTAGGATAGGTCATATAGCTTCATCTATGGCTATAACCTTCTCTATCTTTTGATTGGCAAAGGATGCCAAATAAACCATCTCTTATCTGAAGGTCACCCCTCTGGCCATGGCTTGTTTGTGAAAGTTCACCAAAATTTTTTGTAGCTAGGCCTTAAAAGCATCCTTGTTGATAATAGAGCCCTCCTTGTTAATAATTTGCATAATTTTAGCATCCTTAAAAGGGTGATGACTCTTTTAGACACTCAAAAATTACGCACGACAACTTTTGATGTCAAACTGCCTCTTTAACCCTCATTCAACCTCACATTTAGTAGACAACTTAACATGTTTAATGCATCCATTTAATTTAACTTTCTTTAACCTATTTTTCTCTAACCCCTCGACCACTGACAATTGGCCTAACTATCATCGATTAGCCTAACCATCAATGGTTAGGTCCTAAACCTATTTTAAAGTATTAAAGTAATGATATCCTTATGCAATATCATCATCTCCCTAAATGGAAACTTGATTTTAAAACCTCTTGAATATGCAACTTTATCCCCATATAAAATTAGAAACTTCCTCCATCCCAATTAGCAACTTCATCCTACAAAAGAAGAAGAGGAGGAAGTGAAAGGGAACCACAAAACAAATTTGTGTCCAGGCTATAATATTTTCTTTTGTAGGTATCCAACATCCCTTCAGTAAGTAAGCAATAGTATTGGAGACCTAAAACTTTGTCCACATCACTTTCAAAGGCCAAAGTACCATCACTCTAGTCAAATGCCTCAGTCCTCCACCATCAAGTTACATGTATCTTGTGCTTATTTTCATTGATTCATCTTATTTCTAACCTCCCTATCCAAAATAAACCTCTTAACATCTTATTCTCCCTCCCACATGCCTATATCAAAACCCCTACCTACTTATTCTTCATTTTGTAACTCCCCTTCAATATCCTCCTAGAACACATAGGCAACTACCAATTTTAACCCAACCATTGATGGTTACCTCAACTGTCGCCATTTACGCCAACTGTAACCAGTTAACTTGATTACCACTAATCACTATGGTACAAAAATCTATCAAGCTATTTTGAGGCCCTTACATCAACCAAACCCAATTTTCTCTATTTTTGCTTGGTAATAGTAGCCTTTTTGATTTTTTTAACCTGACCCCAACCATTTTAGCATAAGTATTGACCCACTTTTGCTATTTTTAGTTATTTTATTTAAACAAGCTTTTCCTTTCTCTTTCTTACATGTATTTAGTTTCATATAATTGAATGCAAGTATATTTTATTTTCATTTTTATCAACTTAATTATTATAAGAATGGATTGATAGCCTCCTAGTAAGCACTATACTTCTTGGATCTAGCTCATGCTAGGTAATCCATTCAACCATCCATCTAATAAACCCCTTTTTGAGTGTTTTTTGTATCCATAGGTTATTCCTTCTTAGCCAAAGAGGAGTTCCCATTATCATATAGATTTACATGTGCACTTTACAAGGTATTCTTTTACACACCCTATTATTAGTTTCATTACTTTACTTACAAACTAAGAAATGAGTATAAATTAACTAAAACATCTCTATCACCTCACTGTGTGAGAGATTGACCTAGTGACCTCATTTCATTGATCCACTAGTTTAGGTCTTTCCTCTTTCCAATCATATAAGATTGAACAATGCTCAAGTCCTCCAAAGGAATCATATTAAGGTTCTCATAATTTATTCATTATGATCAACCTTATCAAGTTCATTATTTTACTATTGTATCCCCCATACGTAGCTTCTACCTTAAAGACTTTATTATATATTTTGTCTCCCTTTAACTTGTACTAAGACAAGGTATTCAACATGTCAAACATCTCTTCCATGGTCCATTCCACATTTGTTATGGTCTAATTTGGTAAGGTGGCCTTGTGCTACTGCTCCAAGTTAGTTGTTATTTATTGTACTCCCTTAACCAATTCAACATCCACATCCATAGTTACTTGGAGAGCTAAGAGGGGATCCTCCTCATATTTATACTATTGGCCCTACTTGGCCTTCTTTATCTTAGTCAATTAAAACAAAGTTTCATATGACTCATACATGATTGTGTGGTATAGGTCGGTAACCTTCCTTTTGGTCACCCTCTTTATTTCCCCATCCCCATCAAATTTCAATGTGACATGTGGGGGGTCTATTATCACCAAATCTAGGTCCCTTTTTATGGCCAATTACATATGCTTAATCCATGTCTTATCTAAAGAACCACTTAGGGGATCTGATGATGGAGGTAATGGTTGAGCTAGATTCAAACTTTGGAAGGTAGATGTTTGGGAGGTATTAGTGGTATTAACTAATATAAATGTAGAGCTAGGCGATGAAGTAACACTATTGCTAGTTGAAGAACTAACAGAGAATAGGGGAACTTATGGGATGATGATAGTGGGACTATTATTAAGAAATTATGGACCAAGTCTAGGTATAGGTCTAAGTATGAATGGGGGAAAGTTGGCCATTACCAAAATTCTATAGGTGGATGAAATGCTAAAGGGGGTGACAGTGGGCAATGCCATGGTCATAGGCCTAATTATAGGTCTGATGAGAGGCCTGTAAGGTAGGAGGTTGACATGTCTTGGAGTTAGGGGTTAACCAAATATACTCAAGGATTGTTTATATAGGAAAGGAGTTAAGGAAATATGTTCCTAATGTGTAATACTTATCCCTTCTATGATAACAGGAAGGGGAGGCAATGGTTGACTTGAAGTTACTAGTGTAGGAGTTATTGTTGTCTCCACTAAAGGTGTTGCCTATGTAGAGGTGGCACCTTGTATTTGAGATAGGTTATTATATGAGAACCCTAAGGTATAATCAAAATCAACTTGTTCCCCTAAACTAGATCTTCCCTTCTCCACAGTGGAAGACAATGCCTAGAGTATTCTTTGACTGAGTTATGGGTCTGTCAAGCCTTATTCTCCAACACTAGTAGTATGGACTGGAGATGCTAATTATCTATCCTGAGTATCCTTTTATTCAAACACTAGAAAAAATATACACCATCTAGTTTTCCTTTCACCCACATGATATTCATAGCCTTTAACCTCTACTTGACTTCTACATGATTAGTTGCATTGAGGTAGAACTCATCTCCATCCTCAAGCTCATGATGGTATGTATTGCTGAGAGATGCCCTATGTCTAATGTAGTAACTAAATGTCAAGTATGTAGGGTACCATTTCCTATCAGTATCCTTTTATTATTTGAAATTTGACCTATGTTTAGTAGTAATCATGACTAAGTGCTAATTCTCAACTTTAAATCAGATAATGTTGGTTAGTTGGGGATGGATCGGTCTTTTCTTATTGTTTTTGCATAGTCCATTTACTCCTATAAGTAGTTAAAAGGTAATATACTACTTAGCCAACTAGTTTAGAACTATGGTAGGCAACCTAAATAGGGCCATCTTGATTACCTCAAATATTATTATAGTGCAGTCTAGGTAGTACTAGAAGGCCCCTAATGTGCTAAGTGTTTCTATGATCTTTTTAACAACCTGGGCATTATCCTTTCATGGATGACCCTATAAAAAATTAGGTAGAATTACTTGGTAATGGTCTACATTCCCACTTTTACCTCTAATTTCTAACCTTTGTGAAGACATGGGCATGGTCCATTTCAAGTTTAGATCCCAAGTGGTAAATTAGGATAATTTTAGAGTGGCACAGATGTCATGAACCAAGTAGGATCTATTAGTTATCTAGATAACACCCTAATAGGGGTTAAGTTTGCTCAAGTCTGACCCATATTTGGATGAACATGGGAATGGTCTAAGGTTATGGGTTGCCTATATCTAGACTAGACCTCTAGTATTTTTTTTAGGCTAGCTCCTTAGAATTTTAGAATTTGGACATTTATCTCTAAAACCTAAGAACTAGTTGGGATGAAAAGGGACAAGAAGTTTTCATAAAGTAAAACCTATTCTAAGTTGTGGTGATGCACCAAGAATTTAGTAGACCCACTAATACTCTTAGAGTCTCTAACACTATGAGTTATGAAATAAAATAATGCAATGCTTACTATGCTTCTATGTAATAATATTTCATATATAGGTCTATTTGATACACTCAAACTAGGGAGTGATGAAAATAAGGTCTAGTTAAAGACACTTAAGTTTAACTATCCACTATATCTTTAAGAGATCAATGCTAAGACACACTATATGACCTGTAAAGAATATTTATAGCACTTATGTTGAGTTTGGACATACAAAAGTTAAGATAACATTCATAGTTGTAAATTAAACAAACATAAAACACTAAATATAGATTAGCAAAATGACTATAAAATGCTCTATTCACTACTCCAAGAGGTGTCAAATATAATTCTTGTAGAGTCTAGTCATACCAACTTGAGGGATCTAAAATAATAGATTAAAGGCTATAATTATAGTAAAAAAAAGCAAGAGAGAGGGGATTTTAGAATTCAAAGAGTGGAGGAATGCCTCCAGATCAAGGAGTAAGGTGGAAACCTTTGATTTTATTTTACATGTGTGTCTTGATCAATAAACATATCTCTTTCTATCTTACTAATCCTAGAGCTCCTCTCACTGGCTAAGAGTGTTCCACTAGAGACAAGGGTCTTTTACATGATGATCAAGTCTATTTTAGCATAATCAAATCCCCTAATTTCCTCTTTGAGTATCAACTCACCACCTCAAGACCCTAAGTCCACTCACCATGATCACGAGGATCAAATCCTCAAATCTTGATACTAACAAACATACCATGCATTAAGTGGTGGAGTACCTAAAATAGAGTACCTACAATAAAGTACCTACTTTGTTGATGATGGGTACCTTTACATTTATTTAATATTTGTTTCTTTCCCATATCTGGATCACAAGTCCTACCTATAGTCAGAAAAACAATCTAAGGACATTGGTTTTCCTATAATATTTATAGTAAAATAGACCCATAGATCATTTAACACCTTCCATATTATAATAAGTTCAAATAAACCTATTATATCTCTGTGGGGATTGAGAATTCATATATGCATCAATCCTTATTTAACCTAGCAAACAAGTCATAAGAAAGAACCTTGTAAGCTCTAACTTATCGAATCAAAGATCAATATAAGCTCCAATAACACTCCTTTATATTTCCCATGTTTGACTATATAAGCTATACTTCTCTATGTCATTCAAAAGAGATTTAATGGCATCAAGAAAACCCTATAAGAACCTACTTTCCATGGTTAAAAATGGATTCTTGACCTTTGTAAAAAACCCTAGGCTCACCTTTGCTCTAATTGGCTATCAAAAAATAACTTAGCTCATTGACGTATTCACCCAACTCATTCCATCAATCTGCCTATGCATGAATACACATAAAGTATTGATCTTCTACCAAACTAATGTGCTTATACCACTTTTCATGCACCCATTCACCCTTGAGATTTGCTAACCATTTGACTAATTCTCACCATTAGATTTGAGGGTATGATATAATGCAAACCATTGATCAATTGGGACCCATTGTTTGAAAGCTAAAAACTAGTCCATGGTCTTAAAATTGATGTCCTCACTCTTATCATTTGACATTCACATGACCATTGTTGATGTTCATGTGACCATTATTGATGGTCATGTGACCATCGAATTTAATATCAATAGGATTGTCTTTATTTTTCTTTAAATTTGACATTTGCATGACTGTCATTCATCATTTTGTAAAACATGATTAATGTCCAATGAACCATCAAAGTTAAACATAGATTTTTTCCCAAGCTTTAATTCAATATTCATGCAAACATCTCATGTTGTAAGTTTATTTTGATCAACTTTGAAGTCTTGGATCATGAAGTGAAAGAATAATGGAGCTATCAAACTTTTAGAAGATGTTCTTAAGGTCAAAAGGGACAAACCCATTTGATCTACAAGTCCCAAGATCTTCTAAAGAAAATATATTCAAAGTTCAAAAATGTTGGTCCATAACTACTTCTACATGACATCCTGATGATGACTGAACTCAAATTACTAAGTATGGGGAACTTAGCAAAAATGCCTAAAATCCCATCTTTGCACATGGATAACTCCATTTGCACTTTGGCAGAGGACCTCAACTTGGCACATAGTAACTTGGGACCAAGTTGCATAAACCCATGTGGTCACCTTCCTCTCCAACTGATGTATGTGTGAGATAGAGCTTCATGAAGATTCTCAGTTGGCTCCACTTGAATCTTTTGTGAAAATGACTGTGTGAAAAAACATGCAAAAAGTGCTTGAGAGGCCAAATTTAGATTTACATAACTTTGGATGTGATTGGGAAGATGACCTTAGATTTGGTGTATATGATCTTGGCACAAAAGTGAATAAATCCATATGACCAATTCTTCTTGATTCATCCACATGTGCCAGATTTGGCCTTAGCAAACTACGCACTGGTACTTTCTACCACTAGACCCAAAATGTTAGTATGAATACAATAAATAACTACATGAATACTAGGAGATTCCTAAGTGATTCCAAGCACTCTTAACACCTTATAGGGGCTATGCAACTCTAGACCATGCCCCTAATGTTGAAAAACATATGAGAACCTGCATGGTCTCTCTTAATTGGCAATCTTGGACCCCTTTCCAAACCTTAGATATAATTATTCATCAAACCATGCAAGAGATTATTATGTGGGCCAAAATTGGTGAACATATTTGGTGACTTGTAGGGAAGCATGTCTACTATGCTTGGAGAACCTAGACTATGTGCCAATCTTGGTCAAAAGAAAAGTTACTTATAAAAAGACTTCCACTTAACTTATGGAAACACTTCATGGAGTAATGGGGAGGGAAAATAGTGATGAAAAACAAAAGGAAACTCAACAAACTAAACTATGAAAATAATGACTAACAAAGGCAATGTGCATTATCACTTGGAAGAAAACAAAATATCTATCTACTTATGTAGAAGAAATGAGATATGGGACTAGCATCAGAACTTGATATACCTCCCATTGACAAGAATGGGGAGGTTCTCTCCATTTAATTTTTCAAGCTAAAAATCATTTCTCTCTTTATAGATTGTGATGACATAGGGTCCACTCTAAAGACTATCAAACTTGGAGTGCTTTCCTGGTTTTGCACGATCGTCATCCTGTTTGAGGACTATGTGACCTTACTAGAATGTCTTTGATGAAGCTCTTTTATCAAAGGTCATATTGACCTAGTTTTGGTTAGACCATATGGCATGTATAACATCATCCCTTATTTCCTCTATCTCTCTTAGTTCATTCATCTTGACCTCCATTACATCACTTTCTAGAAGTTCTAGTTGGTGTGCAAGTTCCAAAGCTGGAAGCTCCAATGAAATGGGTAGCCTTGCTTCTCTTCCATAGAATAAGAGATAAGGAGAGTTACCAATGGCTTTCTTAGGGGTGATACTATCAGCCCATAATGTAGTATTCAATTTTGTGTGCTAGGATCTTTGATTATCTTCCATCATTCTCTTAATGATCCAAATTAGGTACTTACTAGTAGACTCAACTAATCCATTACCCTGTGGATAATAATTAGATGAAGATGTTAGATAGATACCCTACTCAAGATCCCACTCATATACCTTTATGCTATTAAATTCCAAGGAATTTTATTATATTATGGTGGATGGTGTTCCAAAATGGGTGACTAGGCTTTCATAGAACTCAAGAATAGAGTTCTCATTTTCTTCCTTCAAAAGTACCACTTCCACCCACCTAGTGAAGTAGTCTGTGGCTATTAAGACCCACATATGGATAACACTATATTGAGGTTTAATCATTTAAATGAAGTCTAAACCCCATTGCATGAAAATTTTCTCAATTTAAATAGGCTTTAGTGTCATAGCGGCTAGCTTTTGTTTCCCTATAAACATGGCACATTTTGAACACTTACTCACCCATGCAAGTGCATCTCTAAATAAATTAGTCCAAAAGTAACCAACTTTGATGATTTTTATAGCTATAGTCCTAGCTAAAAAATGTCCTCATTAAGAATTATCATGGAATTACTAGAGAAGCTTATCAAATTGGTTAGTTTCAACACATCTTAAGAGCATACCTCCAATGTCCTTTTTGAACAACACTCCATTAATCAAAATGTATAACACTGATTGCATCTTGAACTGTCTTCTTTATGATGTATTGAAACCCATTGGACACCCTCCCATTTGGAGAAATATTTTAATGTTATGTATCCAACTAGATGGAAGAGCATCCTTTTCTTCCTATTGGGTGTCTTGGATTAAAAATATTGTCTCCTTTTCTTCTCTTATATCTTTAGTAAGATGTTCACATAATCCCTTTCCTCAGGCTAGCTTCGTGACCCTAACTTCAATTTCATATTCCATACACTTGGTGACCCATCTAACTCTCTTTTTATTCAAATTCCTATTGAGGATAAAATCCTTCACACTTGGGTGAGCCACAATTAGTATAATCTTATTGTTTGAAACTATATTCTTGAATTTCTTAAAACTTCTAACAACAATAAGCACATGTTTTTTAACAAAGCTATATCTTTCTTCATAACCCTCTAAAGATTGGCTAAATAAAGCAATGGGTTGATTTAGACCTTTATTATTCTAATATATGAGCATGGTAGAGATTGAATATAATGTGTAAAAGGCAAATAAATAGAAGTCCTTGTTAAAATCTAGATTTATTAGAGTGGGGGCATGAGATATGCCCTCCTTGATGGCTTTAAAGCTCCTCTTTCCTTCTCTTATCCATTTGAAATCTTTGCCTTTTCTCTACATATGAGTGATGGTTTAACCATCTATGTAAAGCTTGAAATGAACCTCTTGATGAAGTTAATCTTACCCACTCTGTAATACTTTCTTGTGTTTGGGTAGTGATAGAGCAAGGATTGCCTCTATCCTTTTTGGATCAATGGATAGACCAGTTTCAGACACCACATGTCCCAAAATTATTCCCTTGTGCACAAAATAAATGAACTTATTTGAATTCAAATAAAACATAAACTATCTATATCTATAAAAAAAATAGCTTTCAAATGTGTTAGATGATCATTAGGATTCTTTGAGAGATCTATTATATCATCAAGATAAACTAAAATCATATCACTTAAAATATATTGAAAAGCAACATCCATTTCTCTTTAGAATGTGTCTCCAACATTGGAGATTCCAAAAGGCATTTTAAAATATGCATATGTACCCCATTTTGTAATGAACACAATCTTATGGATATCTTCTTCCTTCACCATGCTTTGATTATAGCCATAATAGCCATCAAGAAGGGAGAACCTTCCACCTTTTACAGAATTTGATCCATGGAGGGTAATGGGTAATGATCCTTTAGGGACACCTTATTGAGGTCTTTGAAGTCAACACATAACCAAATCTCTCCATTATTTTTTCTCATTGGAAAAAGGTTTTCTACCTAAGAGAAAAGTTTAATTAGAAATATTATCCTAGATTCGATCAATTTATAGAGTTCTCTTCTCATGAGATCCTCCACTCTTGGGTTGAGAGGCCTTTACTTCTACCTGAATAGTTTGGCATTACTTTATAATTCAATGGTGTGCTACACAAGCTTGTGGTTAAACCCTTTCAAGTCTTTGTATTCCCATGCAAATATAATAGAAAATTCTATGCATAGAGAAATAAATGTAGCTCTTTCTTCTATTGAATTGACCCTTCCTAGGTTCAACAACTTGTCCTTAAATATCTCTACCTTTTAATAGTGTTCCTCTTTAGTTGAGATGCATGCCTTCCCCTTTCTTACTTAGTAATTTTCATTGAAGATTCTTTCCAATATCACAAGTCCTTTGGGAAGCTTGTTTGATCTCAATTATACTATTTGATCATCATATTGATTATGAAAACTATCTTGGTTCCTATGGCAGAACTCTACCTCTTGCATTAGAAAACATATGATTAGATCATCATTGTCAAATACTTGCCAAATCACCTCATTATCAGTTACAACTATTCTACATATAATATTGACCTTATGTTGGCTTTGGATACCTTTTACTCCTACTATCTCATATTGGGCACCAATAGTAGTAGGCCTATCAACATGCTAGTTTTATTCTCTTGGTATGGACTAGATATAAAATTCTAAGAAATATTCCATGAGGTCCCATACCCAGTGATTATAGGCTTTTAGATGGTGACTCTTGAATGCACTTAGGCCTCTCACCTATTGGAGTACAATTTCACTATCACCGTTGACCTTAAGGAGCTGGATACCTCTCTTCCTTGCTTCTTGCAAATCATGAAAAGGAGCTTCATATTTAGTTGTATTTAAGGTGAAACTAAATTGGAATCTTGTAGTAGAATGGTAATTTTGACCTAAGGGTGAAACCAACATGGTTCCCACTCTACTTCCATTCTTTGACCTTGAGCCACCAAAGAACAAAGTCCCTATACCATCTTCTTCTTGAGTAGTGCTAGTTAAGGAAGGTATTATGACACCTTCCTCATGCACACAATACACTCCCAAATTTGTCTCTTCAAAATGATGTTATATGAATCAAATCCATGGTTATCAGATACCCACTCATCTAAGTATAAATATGAAATTCCTTCTAGATGACTATAGGGTTTTTATTCAACAACCTTTTCAACCCCCTCAAATATGGCACAATCAACATTTGCAAGATTAGGCATGTAGTAATATATGTGGAATATGGATATAGGTTAGAAGTTATGGTGACTTTGGTATCACAACTAGTTTGAAAAACCATGTACAACCAATCATATACAAATATCTTGCAATCTTAGCACTAAAGTCCCTATACAAGCATAAGGAAAAATAGGGGGTAGGTCTACCACCATCACATCTTGTGTAATAACATAATTTGGACATGTAGCCAGGGTGATATAAAGATATTTAAAGATGCCTACTATCTTAATAGGGGAGCCATCCTATTGAAGAACACCTTTCTCATTAGGTACATATTTGAGCCCAAGTTTTTTTGCTATGGCTTTAAGCATCACTAAGGTTGAAGCACATGAGTCAATCATGCAATTGTTTACCAAAAAATCCCCTATGATGACTAAAAGATAAAATTGGGGAGGATTTACAACCTGATGTGGAGGGACACCATTTTGAGTTTGGATTATACTTATAACTTGATTGGGAACTTAGATAGGGGCTCAGTTAGGCTAATTATTATTACTAAAAATAATGGTGACTTTATTAGCCATGCTTTCCACCTGAGAAAGTTTAGAGAGATATTGATGGAGAATATCCTTTTGCCCAAGGATAAATAGAGCATCATACATGGACATAATTACATTATCCTTACTAAAATGATCCATAATATTAAAATGAAGACTAGTACCTTTGGACTACCTTTGGGAGGTGGATGTATCACTGGGTATTTGAGTAACATGAGGAATAAAAGGGGACCTCCAATACTATCCAATGTATTGGGGCACTTGTTGACTTATAGGAGCTTTAATAACTATATCTGAAGAAGTGGGTTGCTAACTAGTCTAAAGAAGTGATGCAAAAGACTTAGGTTATCCCAAGTTATCCTCCATCATCCTTTTCTTATCTCTTATTTGATATACAACTAATTTGTTTGTCCTCTAGTCTGTACCATATTAGATACTACATTCTTAAACACATATTCCCCTTATTGAAAATTCATGCATGTGGTATCAATAGGTGATCCACTCATGCTCCCTTGTTACTAGCTCTAAGCTTCTGATCATGACATGGCAGACATGTTGTCTTGACTCATCTAGGGGGATTATGGTGGAGGAGGCATCATATAATGACTCCAAAATGAAGGAGAAAGCTAAAAATTAGGGTCTTGATACATAGCTCAAGTAGTGGCCATTTCCATCTCATTAGACTATCTCTCAGACTACCATGAACCTTCTTGGGCATAGTTGTTCTGAGTTGGCATAACAACTCTAGAATTACTTGGAGCATTAAGATTGTATTTCCTTAATTGTGGCTTATTCCCTTGTCCTTGTTGATTAGTTTGATAGGGTATCCTATTGTACTAAAAATAATAATTATTATTGTGGTATGGCCTATATGGTGGAGCATGTTTCCTCTCCATTACAACTAACTTATTATTTTGTGCTTTGAGGAGAATCTCTATCTTCCCCAATCTATCAGTTTGCTCACCTTCTATTTGATAAAAATTTGTTGATTATAGAACTGGAGTGACATTTAGAGTAGGAGGATGTATTTATAGAAAGAGAGGCATTGGTGTCCTTAGAGCCAACTTTCCTTCTTGTATGAGGCAATTTTCATCACTAATTACTACTTCAAAATCTCCAGATAGGGTATTCCCTTCCATGGATTTAATCATTACAACTACTTCTAAGTTGAGACCCTTCAAATAGTATAAAAAATCATAGTTGGGCATAGGCTTGATTACCATAGGAATTATATCCCAAGTCTTCTAGAACTTGTAGCTAAAATTCACCATGAACTCATTAGGGAATCTCTTGATTGTTGTGAGCTACTCCACTAGTGAAAGATGATCACTCTTGTCTTCAAAGTGCATGAACATGACCTTTCCAAACTCATCCCAACTATTAATTGATGTAAGGGTAAACATCTTTACTAATAGAGTGTTTTCCATTTGAGAGAGGTTGCTAAAAACCTCATTGCTACATTTTATTGAGTTATATGATGCACTAAACAAAAGTTAGCAATATCAATAATATAGTCTATAAGAGTAACTAGATTTTATCCTATATAATAGGTAAGAGCCTTTAAAATCTAAGATTACAATATCATCTCATTGAGTGAGATTTATAGGGATACCATCATTGAATGACATAAATTCTTTCTTCTTAGGAATGACCATTTGAGGTATGGGGTTTATAACTGATTTAACAATTTTGGCAATATTGGTGTCTTATTCCTAATTTAGTTAAAGGGTATGAGTAGTAAAATAAATAAATAAATATGCAATAATTAAAATAATAATATGTATAATTTGATTAAAACTTGAAATTTTCTAAAAATAGTAATAAGGGTAAGAAAAAAAGACTTAGCTAGAAACTGATTGATATAACTGAGACAGAGGCTAAAATTCACTACACAGGATTGAGACACTATCATAAATTAGGATCTAGCCTTCATTTTGTGAAAGGAAAAGAGAACAAAAAATATGACACCCTGGTGTCTAGCACTATAGTCCACCTCTACTGCTATTGTCTTGAAGATCTAAGCTTTTTGGGTTTTGTTCACTAGGTCTATGTGACCCTACTTGTAAAGTTTTGGTAATTAGAAGTCTATAGAGCTCCTTGTAGATCTAATTTTGTATTAAAAAACTAGATTCCATTTTTATTTGACAAAATTTTAGAAAGAGGGGGCGTTAGTGTGTTTAATATTCACTAAACATGTTTCCACACCCCTTGTGTGGGTACACTGCCTACATACCAATACTCTGAAGAGGGATTAAGCCATATGTAGTTCTCCCACTTAATGTGTTTTGTGAAAAAGTGTGTATGAAGATGAAAAATTCTTAACTAGGTGTGCTTGAGATGACTAGGGTTTGATGTAAGGATTTGAATAAGCTATCAATAGTATTGGATGACTATATGTAGAGAATAGGGAAATATGCTTGAGTAGTCCTTCTTGTATTCTTGTTTGCTTTTATGATATTTACCAACCCATTTTAAATGGACTTTGAATGGGATTTTATAGGGATATATTGGTTATGGGTTAAATGTAATCATGTTAGGCTGACATAATGAAGAAGAGGAATTGGAGAAAAATGGTAATCTAGGCTCAAAATGTGATTGGATAGGAGTGCTAGAAAATGGACACCCTAGGGTTCAGTGCTATAGTCTAAGTTGGGTGCTATTATCTAGAGGGTATGAGACATAGGGGGATGGAATAATAATGTAAAAAATGTCCTAGATAAGCTAAAATAAGGTCTTAAAAGCCTATGGATGATTCCTAGAAGGGTTATGAAAGCAAGGAGAAGGGGCCTATAAAATGGATATCACAAGTCAGACTCAAGTTACCAATTTTCAAATTATGTATGACTACATTTGCCCCCCACTTTATTCTAGTGATGTATCAAAGCAAAATTCTAGGATAAAGGAAAAATAGAAAGCATACCTAAACTTACCTACAAGGGTGAAGCTCATGAAGTTGTGTGATACTGGGTGTGCATAGAGAGAACATGCTATGGAGTGTGAATCTATAAGAGAAAACAAAGAGTAGATCAGTTATTACTAGAGATGCTATATCTAAAATAATAATGTATAAAGATGGTTAAGAGAGAGAGTTAGAAAAAGGAATGAATACACCTCACAAGGTATGCAAACCAATACAAAACTTATTGTGATGCTGGATGATGTTGAGTAATGCTAGATGATGCTATACCAAGAGTAATATCATGAAAAAATATGAGTGATCAATTCTTTTAGATTCACTCAAGGATACAAATGTTAGCCTTATGGCTCCATTATCACCTATTAAGTGAAGCTATGTAATCATGCATGTGTTAATTGATGTTTAGACTATGTGTCTAATCCTTCTAAAAAGGTGGCTTAAGAATACAAAGGCTAGTAAGTCCTTTAGCTCTATCATTGCCCTATGAAGTGAAACTATAAATTGATATCGATATGAAATGTGTGTTGAATGAGATATCTCATGAATCACATGAACTATCTATAATCTAATAATGTTGGTATGGATACTCAAATGTATGCTAGAAACTAGGCCACTCTTGGCTACTCTAAAAGATGGACATTAGGCTTGTATGAAATCCACTCCAAAACTAGTGTACTAGGCTTATATGAAAACCACTCTAAAATGTGAAAGTTAAGCTTAAATGAAAGCCACTCTAAAATAATTCTAACTACATACAAATGGAATATGGCACATGACTGTTGAGAATGCTTGGGTAATGCTGAACTCAAAAAGAAAATGAAATAAATGTGTCATACACATTGCCCCCAATCACTTGCATTTGGAACATGGATTCTTATCTATAATTTATACCAACTTCCATATCTAAAAATAAAAGTGAGAGCCATCATGGCACACATGATGCCCATTATATCTATATTCTCTAAGCAAAAGTGTATTGAAAACTACTAATTCTAAATTGGTTTAAATGTGCAAAACTATATCTAAACCTAATTTTCTACCTACTTTTATAAAAATTAGTTTTTATACTATTAGGATAGGAGTGATAAAAATAAGACACCCTAGTGTTCAACATTATTTTCCATGTCTAGTGCTGTTGTCCTTTGCTAAAACTAAAAACTATTCTTGAATCATCTATATTTTTCTAGTATGTTCTACCTAGTTTGACCTCTAATTGTTGTTCTAAGTGTTCTAAAAACTAATTTTTTGACCAATAGGAGCCTTGATCTTTATGAAAAACCCCTATTTGTTTCCCCCTCTTATAACGATAGGAATGAAGACCCTGTAATGACTAATCTCAGAAGAAAGAGCCCTACAAGTGTATTATGCTACAAAATACATGATATAACAATGATAATTGACAAGATATCTCAAGATATAGCATAGCTTGTAAAGGATATTATTAGATCAGTAGGGGTATGGTTAGATAGATATAACAATGTAATAGTATATTTAATGTACTAAATTGAAACTAAAACTAGAAGTCTGGTTAGTTGTTAGTTGGCAAGGAGGGATGGAGCATGATGTCTATCATGGCATCCAAGATAGAAAGATAATGCATGATGTGGATCATGGAATTACAAATAATGAGAACCAAAAAATCAACAACAACATAAATCAAAAAGCAAGAAACCTATAAGAGTGGCCAAGGGGTTAAGAAAACAAGGGACATGGTCCATGCCACTCAAACTAGACTTCAAGATACACGGCATGTTCAAATGCCACATACACATACAATTGAAACAAGAAGGGTTGGTATGAAATCCACAATCACATAAAAGAGTATAGGTAAAGGACATTGGAAAATGTCTTAAAAAACACACATGAATAGAAACAAAGGACATTGGCAAATGTCCTAAGGCATATATGGGAAACAAAATTGAAACTAAGAAATACAATCAATCTAGCTACACAAAACTATAAAGGAAAGAATGTAAAGACTAGAAATACAATCACATCTAATGAATAAAATCAAAATGTGAAAGTATGCAAGACATGTAGTAAAAGACTAGGTATATGCTAAGAAAATACATGAGTGCTATATACTAGTAAGTGTTGATAGAGTAATCTATGTAAGCTAGGAAATAATGTACATCAACATGATAACTAAAGTGTGTGGTGTAGGAATGACATAACCTAGATGGTGTAGTCATGTATAAGATGCCCCTAGTGAGTATATGTATTGATGTCTCAAATGTAGAAGTAGGATGCCCCCTTAATGAGTAGAGTGAAGCAATCAAAGAGCTAGATGTTATTGCACATACTCAAAGGAGATCAAGTGAAGCATGGTAATGTATATAAATTAACAAACAATAACATATAACAACAAATGTAAGTCTAGCATAGTAGTATAAATGTAAAGCATGGATAATGCAAACAATCAAAATGTTTTTGGTGTTTTTGATATTTTGTATTGCTTTTGTATTTTTTTGATATGTTTTTGAGCTATGTACAATCAAGTATAAGAAATTATGTACAAGTAAAACTGATGATAAATGATACTAATCAATGAGTCTCATGGGATACTCCCTAACATGTTGTCCTATATCAAGGGGATAAATTATGTGTGATCATGAAGCATGATGGAAGGGTTGAGACTGTGGCTCTAAAATTTATATATACTATAAATGCTCTGGAATATCTAAAGTAAAAACCAAGTGTTAGGTCCCCATGTAACTTTGAGAAGTGGATGAAACTATAGGGATCTTAAGGACCCATCTAGTAGTAGGAGAAGCTCTCTAAAATGTGCTTTGTGAGTAGATGCATGAGATCTCAATGATACTAACCTGGGTGTGAACACTATAGTTGGAAGCTATCTAGAATCCTAAAGTTGTGGAGGTGTATGAACTCTCTGTATCAGTGATGGAGGCCTTAAATATGTTTAAATTTGAACTAGAAGAAGAATTGAAACTGGTGGAGAAACTAAAACTAGTGGCTAAACTAAAATTAGTGACTAAAAAATAGTAGATGGCTCTAAAGTGGGGAGTGGTAACTCATATGAAACTCCACTAATTGTAACAACCTGATTAGTATTATTGAATTTCATACATATATGAACTATATAAGGTATTGCTCAAAGTTTCTAAATCCATGGTCAACCAAGTAACATATCAGAGACTCCTGCACTAGGAATAATAGTGAATGGTGTGGCCACATGTGTTGGACCAACCTGTAGAGGAAGCATAAGAATACCTAATGAACTCTATATGTGCCCATTAAATCTACTAATAACTATGTCCATTAGGATAACATCTTGATTTGAATATCCCAAATGCTATAATAATGTCATAGTGCACATGTTCACACTAGATCCATTATCTATGAGAACAATATGAATATGATGATTATTAATGTAAGATTTGATAAAGAGTGCATGATAATCTAAATCATCCTCAATGATCTCCTACTTTGAGAAGGATATGGAAGGTCTAGCTTGAACTTTGGAATTATATACACTAATCATATTACTCAAAGGATGTGTCTCAATTGATGGTGCCCTGTATGTATCTGGTGGTGGATGTGCATGATATGCATGGTGAACCCCTGATGTGTCCCCTATCTCTTGTTTATAATTCTTTGGAAATGGATCTAAGAATATTTTTAAAGCTTTATCTTGTGTTTCCCTTGCTTGAGGATGCTCAACTAAAGTGCCAAGATCAATATGATTTCCATCTATCAAATCCTATTTCTTATGTCTCAAACTAATGCATCTATTTTTTATATGGTCCAGTGCCCTATAAAACTCATAAAATGCATGTTGATCACATCCTCATAGAAGAGTGATCCAAAAATTATAATTTTTGGTTGATAAATATTTCAAGAACACAAAAATAACACAGTAACAATGAATTCTCTGAGAAGAGATGTTTTATTACTCAAGATCGCAATACAACTATATGCTTGTCTCTAGTAAGAGATGTCTAATTTCCATTTTGGGTTACATATTCATTTATACACATTTTGATATTAAGGGGAGGATTTATAAGGTCACCAATCTCAAGGGAGATCAACTAGTTTGACTTCCATGATTTAAAATAATACAAAATTTGAGGAATTACTATTTTTAGAAACTCACTATTTTTAGACTGCACTACTAAAATTAAAATTTGGGGCACTTCCATTAGGTTTTTAGGGGCCAAAATCCATCAATTAGATCTCCATTACATCTCACTAATTTATTCTCATTCTTATCTTTGAAATGGTTCAAATGATGAGTCAATTAGAGCTACGGTGCAAAATTTATGGCTCCCAGAAGTTTCATCTTTAATTGGGGTGGAACCGTCACCTAAATTATCACCTAAATTGTTGCTCAAATCAAAGAGGCTTTGTTGGATCAAATTCCTAAATAAGAGGGAGAGATATGATATTAAATTCCAAAATCCACTATAAAACTTTGGCTAGAGAAACTGGTAGATTGGTAAAAGTTTGCCAAGGAGGTGCTAATAAAACCACATGCTAAAGGGGCTCAAAAGCTACATTAACTATTGGTTGATTCTGAATCTTGCGATCATTGACCTTGAATTTGTATGGGACTTTGTTGTTACAATTGTTTTTTATTTTTGAGATACTTGTGTAATTAAGTTTTCCTGTTGAAATTAGTTTGACTTCTCTTTCCTTTAGTGTGTGACATAATTTAGTGAAAGAAGAAAATCTTTTGAACATAATTGATTCATGCACAACTAGTAGAAGACTCTATTTGAAGAGATCTTGTAACTCTTGATCAACCATGGGGCTAGTCATCTTAGCCAAAAATAGTCTTGTATCAAAAAACATAATCTGTGAGATGATCATTTGACCTTTGTTTTTTTGTACAACTTGGGCATAATAAACCTTATCACCAATGTTAATGCTAAAATGAGATAGGAACATATTGGCTAAAGGATTGAATGCATTGATCAACTAATTTGGTAGACTATAAAACCATTATAAAGCATAATATTTTAGGCATGGAAATATATTGGTAAGTAACAATTCATTTGGTACATAGTCCAAGCATGCCGCATGCAAGGCTCTCAAATGTGTCTCTAGATCACCCTTTACATCATATAGAGTAAGTTTGGGTTGAAGAAAAGCTTTTGGCAAGGGTGTAGAAGCTATGTGATGTGCCAATGGTGTATGCAGTTGAACAAAAGAATCTAATGCTTGTGTAGGTCTAGAGGCACCTTGCTCAAGATGTAATAACTTGGATTGAATATATCTTATCTCTTGTATAAGGGCTATCACATCAGGAGATAAAGATGTACTAGTTGTAGCTGGTAGCATAGACATAGGTTGGGCTACTATAGGGGTTGTTGAGACATATATGCCCCCATAGTATCATGTGAAATTGGGTACTCTAAAGGAATGGAAGACTCAACTTGTTTAGACTTTTTGGTTTCCATGATAGATTGTAAAATAAAAGTAAGATCTTGGGGCCAGTCTTGGAGTCTTTCTCAAAAAAATTATAAGATCAAATCTTTGTTGAAGAAAACTTCATTATTAATAATTGGTGGAAGTTGATCAAGATTCTGATGTGGTGGATCATGAACACTAGTGTTTGTATCATCATTATTATTCTCATACTACTCATCATCAAAATTATCCTCATTGAAATTGGTGTAATCTAGATGTGTAGGATTTATATCAGGAGTCTGAGCTAGTTATTTATCCATGGTATATGGTCGAGTGGAAGGAATCTAAGTGAATTTAGGAGGGTTGCCACTAAGTCTTGTACATTGTCTTAAAAGAAGAGATGTAAGGAACGTAGGTGGCATAAGGAAAAGACCTTGGATAATAGTAAAAAATGTTAAATAGATATAATCTAAACAAGTAACTTGAATATGCATAAAAAGGATATGAAGCTCACAAACATGTAAGGTGATACCTCAAGAAGCACTAGGACTTAGTATATGCAGCTAGGGTTTGAAGGATGATTATTTCAAAAATTACTATGAAAATTTGAAATTCAAAGTGAATTTTTGAGTTAGGTGTGCAAGTAAAAAATTATAAATTTATTGGAAAATTTGTGATATAAAGAGACCTATTAGATACAACTAGGGGTTTGAAAAATAAATATTTTTGAAAATTACTATTGAATTTTAACATTTAAGGTGAATTTTTGAGTTAGGTATGCAAGTAAAAAATCATAAATTTATTAGAAAATTTGTGACTTTTAGAGACCTAGTAGATACAACTAGGGTTTTGAAAAACAAATATTTTTGAAAATTACTATGAAAATTTGAAATTTAAAGTGAATTTCTGAGTGAAATATGCAACTAAGAAATTAGAAAATTATTGGAAAATGCTTGATTGAATATGACCTAATAAATATAACTAGGGTTTTGAAAACTAGCGAGTTTTAAAATTTGAAGTGAATTTTTGATTTTAATATACTAGTAAAAAATCAAGAAATTATTAAAAAATTACTAGGAAAATACTAGGACTTGATATGGACAACTAGGGTTCAAAAGAAAATTATTTTAAATTTACTATAAATTTTTAAAATTTAATGCTAATTTTTGATTTTATTATGCAGGTAAAAAATTAGAAAAAATAGGAAAAATCAGTAGGAAATTTACCCTAGGGTATATAGGGTTTTTATGCACAAATGAAGTAAGTCAAGTTCACCAAATTATTTAAAATTTTTAGGAATATTGGTGTCTTATTCCTAATTTAGTTAAAGGGTCTAAGTAATAAAATCAATAAATAAATATGCAATAATTAAAATACTAATGTGTATAATTTGGTTGCAACTTGAACTTTTCTAAAAATAGTAATAAGGGTAAGAAAACAAGACTTAGCTATAAACTGACTGATATGACTAAGACAGAGGCTAGAATTTACTATGCAAGACTGAGACACTATCACAAATCAAGATCTGGCCTTCATTCAGTGAATAGATAGGATCACAAAAAATAGGACACCTTGATGTCCAATGCTATAATCCACCTCTACCACTATTTTCAAAAGATGTCAGCTTTTTGGGTTTTATTCACCAAGTCTGTGTGACCCTGCCTGTGAAGTTTTGGTAGCTAGAAGTCTATAGAAATTATTGTAGAGATGATTTTTATTCAAAACCTATACTCCATTATGCTTTGAGAAACTTTGAGAAAGAGGGGGGGGTTTGTGTGTGTAATATTCACTTAATGTATTTCCACACCCCTTGTGTGGGCACACTGCCTACATACTTATACTTTAAAGAGGGATCAAGCCATATGTAGTTCTCCCACTTAATGTGCTTTGTGAAATAGTGTGTATTAAGATGCAAAATACTAAAATAGGTGTGCTTGAGATGACTAGGGACTAGTGTAAGGATTTGAATAAGCTAGAAATAGTATTGGATGGATGTATTCAAAGAATGGGGAAATATGATTGAGTAGTCTTGCTTACTTTTGTGATATTTTCCAACCCCTTATAAATGAACTTTGAATGGGATTTTATAGGGATATATTGGTCATGGGTTAAATGCAATCATGCTAGGCCAACATAATGAAGAAGATGAATAAGAGAAAATGGTAATTTGGGCTCAAAATGTGATAGGATAAGAGTGCTAGAAAGGGGACACCCTAGGGTCCAACGCTATAGTCCAAGTTGGGTGCTATTATCTAGAGGGTATGTGACCTAGGGGGATTGAATAAGCATGGGAAAAGGGTCCCAACTAAGCTAGAATGAGGTCTTGAAAGCCTATGGATGATTGGGAATCAACAAAAAGCTACCTGGAAGGGTCATGAAAAGAAGTAGGAGGGACCTATGGAATGAATGTCACAAGTCATACTCAAGTTACCAATTTTCACATTTTGTATGACTATAATAACAATGTTTGGCTAAACGATTTTGGCTTGAATACAATGATTTTAGGAAATAATAGAGGGAAAAAGAGGGGTAGGTGTGGGCTTTGGCTGAGAGGCCTTCTTTTTCTTTATTGATTATAAATGTAGCTCAAATAAATTTGCTCCCTTCCTTTTTATGGAGGATCTCTTGATAACTCTAGGGGGAATAAAAGATTATGAAATATTAGTGGTCTCATTGGTTGTCCCATAACTATGAGCTTTATAGATAACACTGTTGGGGATCAACCAACAATAGATTACACTTGTGAAAGCAATGAACGCGGAACTAAATCAGATAGACAAGTAATTAGAATGAGATAATAGCAAGAACAAGAGATACAAGAAACCACCCTAAAAACTTGTATTAACAAACTCTTTACAAAAGGAATACAATTGAAGAAACTTCTTTCTTCCACACCTCTCCTAGATGTATAGATCTCTCACTAGATCTCTATTCCTCAAGAGCTCTCTCTCTCAAGAACAATCAACTCCAACAAACCTAGATTGATTCAATTCTGTACTATTCTTCAACATACCAATTCTACAATTAATTCACTACAAAGCTAAGAAGATCTAATTTTACATATAGAATTAGGAGACTTGAGCATGCACTTCCAACAAACAGTTAAGCCTCTTAAACAAGGGCTCTAAAAATAATATTACTAATAATAGAGATGCGAGCTTAAGACTACAGCTTAAACTCATCATGTAAACACTCACTTCTGTCCTCGAAAATAGCTTCCTAGATGCACAGGTAACCGATGTCGGTTCCTGCTGCTTGCCTGTGACCGCCGCCAGCCGACCTACTGCCGACATCGGTGCCTCTGCAACTGCACCTAACCGACGTTGATCGCTCATGACCGACATCAGTGTCTGTGTAGACCCAAACCTATTAAAGTATGCTCCTTGGTGAGGCTTTTAGCTCCACACCCTAACAATCTCCCACTTGGAGATAAACAACTGCACCAGTACCTGTACAACAACATCTTCTAGTTGCTCCATCTTCAACTCAATCATGAAGAAAGACCAACAAAAGTTGAATGAAGATTCAAATTCTCCTTTGTAACCAGCTTGGTTAACATATCAGTAGGATTCCTATCCGTATGGATCTTCTCCAGCTTCAACTCACCATCTTCCAATACCTGTCGTATGAAGTGATACCTTAGCTGTATGTGTTTTGTTCTTGAATGAAAGGTTGAATTCTTAGCCAAATGGATTGCACTCTGACTATCACTATACAATCTACAACTCTCATGCTCCCTACCAAGCTCATCCATGAACCGTGTCATCCATATCATCTCTTTGCTAGCCTCTATGGCTGCAATATACTCTGCTTCCGTAGTTGACAAGGCAAAAACCTTCTGCAACTTAGATATCCAGCTAACCGCCATTCCACCTACAGTGAAAACATAACCTGTAGTGCTCCTCCTGCCATCCAAATCACCTGCCATATCTGAATCTACATAACCATGTAGAGAAGTATCTGAACCTCCATAGCACAAGTGCCTACTACTGGTTCCTCTCAGATATCTAAGGATCCACTGAATTGCTTTCCAATGTTCCTTACCTAGATTGGCCATATACTTACTTACAACTCCCACTATTTGGGTAATATCTGGTCTAGTACACACCATTGCATACATCAAACTCCCTACTACGGAAGAATATGGAACATTACTCATGTACTCTACCTCATCATATGAATTAGGAAATTGTTCTTTACTCAACTTAAAATGTCTAGCCAAAGGTGTGCTTATCAGTTTAACATCCTGCATATTGAACCGTTTCAACACCTTGTCCACATAATCTTCTTGAGACAATATCAACATGTGATTTTTCCTGTCTCTCTTAATGCTCATGCCAAGGATTTTCTTTACTGCTCCCAAATCCTTCATAGCAAACATTTGAGCTAATTTCACTTTAAGCTCAGAGATATCCTGCATGTGAGATCCTGCAACCAGCATGTCATCTACATACAACAATAGAATAATATATCTACCATTATCAAATCTCTTGAAATACACACAGTGGTCTGATTGACACCTACTATAGCCATGCTCAGTCATAAACCTATCAAATTTTAAGTACCATTGCCTAGGAGCTTGCTTGAGGCCATACAAGCTTTTCTTCAACCTGCACACAAACTTCTCCTTACCCTTGACCTCAAATCCTTCTGGCTGTTCCATATAAATTTCCTCATCCAAATCTCCATGAAAAAATGCTGTCTTAACATCTAGCTACTCAAGATGCAAATCTTCAAAGGCAACCAAAGACAATACAACCCTTATAGAAGTCATTTTAACAACAGGAGAAAAAATCTCACCAAAGTCGATGCCTGGCTTTTGTGCAAATCCTTTTACCACCAATCTGGCCTTATATCTCATTTGTCCATTCTCACCTTCTTTCAACCTGTAGGTCCATCTTTTCTTGAGTGTTCTCTTACCTGCTGGCAATTCAACCAAATCCCATGTTTGGTTCTCTCTTAAGGACTCCAACTCCTCAACCATGCCACGCTCCCACTAACTCTTGGACTCCACCTACATTACTTCTTCAAAACTCTCTAGTTCTCCACCATCAGTTAGCAATAAATAGAATAAAGAAGGAGAATATCTAATTGGAGGCTTACTCACCCTTTTTGACCTCCTGATGGGTGTCTGAGACTCATTCACAACACGCTGTCCACCCAAATTCTTTGACAATAACCGACCTTGGTCACCTCCAGACCTGTTACTGGCTGACATCAGTTCTGTCTGACCGACCTTAGTGCCTATCCTACCGACGTCGGTCTCTGTACGGCTGACACCGATTTTTGTACTGTCGACGCCGGTTCCTAACCTGCTGATGTCGGTCTCTGTGTTTTCTTGCAAGTGATTATTTCTTTTTCTCGCGAGCTCATATTGGACCTTCACCTCATCCAATTCAGCATTGCTCTGCTCAGATTGATTCAGCTTCCTTAGCTGATCACAATACATCACTCTTTCATTGAAAACAACATCGCAGCTCCTAATTACCTTGTTAGTTTCTAGATTCCACAATTTATAACCAAAATCATCTAAGCCATAGCCAATAAATGTGCACCTCATAGACTTAGCATCAAGCTTCTTTCTATTTTCTTTATCTATGTGCACAAAGGCTTCACAACCAAAAACTTTGAGATATGAGAGATCAACCTTTTTACCTGTCCATGCCTCTTTTGGAATACCACCATCTAGAGCTGTAGAGGGTCCTCTGTTAATCAGGTACACTACGGTGTCAACAGCTTGTGCCCAAAACTATAAGGGCAAACTGGCATGCAATCTCATACATCTTGCACGCTCCATTATTGTCTTGTTCATCCTCTCAGCAATTCCATTCTACTGAGGTGTCCTTGGAACTATCCTTTGCCTATGGATTCCATGCATATAACAATAATCTGTAAACTTATGACTGCAGAACTCACCGCCATTGTTAGATCTTAGGCACTTCAATCTTTTACCTATTTTATTCTCAACCATAGCTTTCCAAATCTTAAAAGTCTCAAATACATCAAATTTTCTTCTAATACAATAGATCCATACCTTCCTTGTAGCATCATCTATGAAAGATACATAGTACTGTGATCCTCCAATGGACGCAACCTGAGCTGGTCCCCACACATCTGTGTGAACAAGCTGCAACTTATGCCTCTTCTTAGTAGACCCAGTCTTGAGAAAACTAACCATTTTTTGTTTTCCAAATACACAGTGCTCACAAAACTCTAGATCTATGCCTTTTAAATCTGAAAGCATACCTTTGGACTTAAGAATTGACATCCCCTTCTCACTCATGTGGCCAAGCCTTGAGTGCCACAATTTAGCATCCACATTTGAAGTAGATAATATAGAAGGAGATTTGTTAGTAACACAATTACACAAATAGAGAGTACCTTCTCTCTTACCTCTGGCCATAACAAGTGCACCCTTGGTCACCTTCCAAGATTCTACTGTGAGAGTTACTGTATAACCCTCATCCCCTAACTTTCCTGTAGAAATCAAATTTCTCTTCAAGCTAGGAACATGCATCACATCTCTCAACACCCATATGTTGCTATTCAGCATCTTCAGCTGCACTTTACCTTTGCCAATTATTTTACAGGGCTCATCATCCCCTAGATACACTATTCCAAAATCTCCATGGATATAGTCACTAAAATATTCCCTGTTAGGGGTAGCATGAAAATATGCACCAAAATATAACACCCAAGATTCTATATTATTATGCAGAGAGAAAATTAAAGCATCTTGTGCAATACCTACAACCTTGGCTTCTTCCTTTCATTCGTGCCGATTGTCCTCCTTAGGCTTTGACCAACAATCTCTGCTTATGTGCCCCATCTTTCCACAATTCCAGCATTGTGGCCTTCTGCCATTTATGGATTTAGATCTGCCTTTCCCCTTAGATTTGGATCTTGATATGCTTTTCTTGCTCTTCTCTTTTTGCCTCCCCCTGCTCTGAAAACTTAAAGCTTTCCTAGATTCTCTTCTGTGCTTTTCCTATGAATTTCCTCATTCAAGATAACACTAACAACATCCTCTACTTTCAAAATATTTGATGCAGATGCAGTATTACTTACTGCCATTACTAAGCCATGCCAGCTTTCAGGCAAAGAACATAATATTAAAAGAGCTTTTATTTCATCATCAAACACTATATTGACTGAACATAACTGATTCACAATTCCATTGAAATCATTCAGATGAGTAGAAACAGATCCACCTTCATTCATATGCAAATTAAATAACTGCTTCATAAGATATACCTTATTAGAAGTTGAGGGTTTTTCATACAAATTTGCTAACGTAGTCATCAACTCTACCGTAGACTTTGCCTGTGATAAATTAGATATCACAGTGGATGCTAGACTCAGTCTTATAGAACCCAGAGCCTTTCTGTCAAGAACTTCCCATTCTTCATCTTCCATGTCTTTGGGCTTCTTTGCAACACCACCTAACAGTAAGTAGAGATCTTTCTGATACAGATAATCCTCTATCTGCATTCTCTAGTGTTGGTAATTTTTGCCATTGAACTTTTCCATTCTCAGTTTACTTTCATCTGCCATTGCTTCTCCCACTCAAACAGAAATCCCTACAGAAACCCCTGTGAGAACCTGTAATCAATATGCACTATACAGATTTGAACCACCTGTTAGTGAACCTGAGCTCTGATACCACTTGATGGATATCAAGCTCTAATACCATTTGATGGATATCAAGCTCTGAACCTACAACCAAGGCTTTGATACCACTTGTGAAAGCAATGAATGTGGAACTAAATCAGATAGACAAGTAATTAGAATGAGATAATAGCAAGAACAAGAGATACAAGAAACCACCCTGAAAACTTGTATTAATAAACTCTTTACAAAAGGAATACAATTGAAGAAACTTCTTTCTTCCACACCTCTCCTAGATGTATAGATCTCTCACTAGATCTCTATTCCTCAAGAGCTCTCTCTCTCTCAAGAACAATCAACTCCAACAAACCTGGATTGATTCAATTCTGTACTATTCTTCAACATACCAATTCTACAATTAATTCACTACAAAGCTAAGAAGATCTAATTCTACATATAGAATTAGGAGACTTGAGCATGCACTTCCAACAAATAGTTAAGCCTCTTGAACAAGGGCTCTAAAAATAATATTACTAATAATAGAGATGTGAGCTTAAGACTATAGCTTAAACTCATCACGCAAACACTCGCTTCTGTCCTTGAAAATAGCTTCCTGGACGCACAGGTAACTGACATCGGTTCCTGCTGCTTGCCTGTGACCACTGCCGGCTGACCCACTGCCAACGTTAGTGCCTCTACAACTACACCTGACCGACGTCAGTCGCTCCTGACCGACGTAGGTGTCTGTGTAGACACAAACCTGTTAAAGTATGCTCCTTGGTGAAGCTTTTATCTCCACACCCTAACAAACACTCTAATAGGGGTCAAGTTTATTCAAGTCTGACCCATACTTAGACTAACATGGGAATGGTTTAAGGCTATGGGTTGCCTATATCTAGACTAGACCTTTAAGATTTTTTATGCGGCTAGCTCCTTATATTTTCAAAATTTGAACCTTTATCTCTAAAACCTAATAAGTGGATGGGATGAAAAGGGTCAATAAGTTTGCATAAATTAAAACCTATTCTAAGCTATTGTGATACACCAAGAATTTATCAGACCCACTCATAAGCTTGGAATCTTTAACACACTAATGAATTATGAAAGAAAATAATGCAATACTTACTATGATTCTATGCAAGAGTATTTCATATAGAGGTCTGTTTGATACACTCAAACTAGGGAGTGATGAAAATAAGGTCTGGTTAAAGAGACTTAAGTTTAGCTATCTGCTATATCTTTGAGAGATCAATGTTAAGACACCCTATATGACTTGCAAATTTTTTTTTTAGCACTTAGGTTGAGTTTGGACATAAAAAAGGAAGATAACATTCATAGTTTCATATTAAACAAATATAAAACACTAAATATAGATTAGAAAAGTGATTTCAAAATTCTCTATTCACTACTCCAAGAGGTGTCGAATATAATTCTGATAGAGTCTAGTCATACCAACCTAAGTGATCCAAAATAATACATTGAAGGCTATAATTATAGTATAAATGAATCAAGAGATTTTGGCATTCAAATAGTGGAGGAAAACCCTTCAAATCAAGGAGTAAGGTGGCAACCTTTTATTGTCTTTTACATGTGTGTCTTGATCAATAAATAGATATCTTGTTGTCCTACTAATCCTCAATCTCCTCTCATTGTCTAAGAGTGTTTCACTAGAGACAAGGGTTTGTTAAATGATGATAAAGTATGTTTAAGCAGAATCAATACCCTTAACTTCCTCTTTGAGTATCAACTCACCACCTCAAGACCCTAAGTCCACTCACCATGATCATGAGAATCAAATCCTTAAATCTTGATACTAACAAACATGCCATGGCTTAGGTGGAAGAGTAATTTCTTTGTTGATGATGGACACCCTTAAATTTATTTCATATTTGTTCCTTTCCCATATCTAGATCACATGTCCCACCTATAGTTAGAAAACTAATTTAAGGACATTAGTTTTCCTATAGTCTTTATAGTAGAACATACCCATTGATCATTTAGCACCTTCCATATTATAATAGGTTCAAATAAACCTATTATATATTTGTGAGGACTAAGAATTCATATATGCACATATCCTTTTTTAACCTCACAAAACAATCACAAGAAAGAGCCTTGTAAGCTTTAACTAATCAAATCAGAGATCAATATAAGCTCTAATGAAACTCCCTTATGTTTTCCATGCTTGAATGTATCAACTAAAATTATCTATGGCATTTGAATGAGCTTTATGGCATCAAGAAAACCCTACAAGACATTCATTTCCATGGTTAAAAATGGATTCTCAACCTTTGTCAAAAACTCTAGGCTCACCTTCACTCTAATTGGCTATCAAAATATGACTTGGCTCATTGACACATTGACCCAACTTGCTCCATCAATCTACCTATATATGGATACCCAAAAGCTATTGATATTTTACCAATCAAATGCACTTATGCCACTTGTCATACACCTATTCACCCTTGATATTTTCTTACCATTTAACTCACACTCACCATTATATCTAAGGGTATGATGCAATGTAAATTGTTGATCAACTACGACCCATTATTTAAAAGCTAAAAACTAGTCCATGGTCTTAACATTGATGTCCTCACTCCCAACATTTGACATTCACATAACTATTATTTATGGTCATGTGACCATCAAATTTAATATCAATAGGATTATCTTGCTCTATCTTTAAATTTGATGTTTGTGTGACCACTATTCATCATGTTCTAGAATGTGATTAACATCCCATAGACCATCAAATTTAAACATAGATTTTCACTCAAGATTTAATTTGACATTCATGTGAATGTCCCATGTTTTAGGTTTATTTTAATCAACTTTGATGGCTTAGATCTTGAAGTGTGAGAATCATGAAGGCATCAAAATTTTAAAAGATGTTCTTATGGTCAAAAGGTTCAAACCCATTTGATCCACTGGTCCTAGGAGCTTTCAAAGAAAAGATATTCTAAGTTTAATAAGGTTGGTCCATCACTGCTTCTACGTGACATCCTGGTGATGATTGATCTCAAATGACTAAGTATGGGGAACTTATCAAAAATAATTAGAAGCCCATGTTTGCATATGGATAACTCCATTTGCACTTTGGTAGAGGACCTCAAACTTGGTGTGCAACAACTTGGGACTAAGGTGAATAAACCCATGTGGTCACCTTCCTCTATAATAACCACACATGTGAGATATAGCTTTGTGAAGATGCTTACTTGGCTCCACTATAACCTTTTGAGAAAATGGCTATGTGAAAAAACATTCAAAAAGTGGTTGAGAGACCAACTTTGGATTTTAATAACTTTGGATGCACTTAGGTGAAGGACCTGAGATTTTGTGTATATGATCTTGGCATAAAAGTGAACATAACCATATGACTAATTCTTCTTGACTCATCAACAGATGTGAAATCTAGCCTTAACAAACTACCCACTAGTATTTTCTACCACTAGACTCAAAATGTTAGGATGAATACAATGAAGAACTAGATGAATACCAAGAGCTTCCTAAGTCATTCCAAACACTCTTAACACCTTATAAGGGCTCTAAAACTCTAGACCATGTTCTAAATGTTGAAAAACATATGAGAACCTATATGGTCTCTCTTACTTACTTCTTCATCAAACCATGCAAGAGCTTCTTATGTGGGCCAAAATTTGTCAACATCTTTGGTGACTCATAGGGAAGCATGCCTGTTATGTTTGGAGAACCCAAACTATGTGCCAATATTGCTCAAAAGAAAAGTTACTTACAAAAAGAAATCACTTAACTTCTAGAAATACTTCATGGAGAAATAAGGAGATAAAATAATGATGAAGCAAAAAAAAGAAAAGAAACAAACTAAACTATAAATAGAATGACTAAAAATGGCAATGTGCATTAACACTTGGAGGAAAATAAAAGATCTATCTACTTATGTACATGAAGTGAGATATGGTACTAGTAGAAGAAATTGAGATATTTCTCATTGATAGGGATGGGGAGTTTCTCTCCATTTAATTTGGAAAGCTCAAAAACATTTTTCTCTTTACATCATGTGATGACATAGGGTCCACTCTAAAGACTATCAGACTTGGAGTGCTTTCCTGGTTTTGCACGATCCTCATCCCATTTGAAGACTATGTCAACTTACTAGAATGTCTTTGTTATATCTATTTTTTCAAAGGTCATCTTAACATATTGTTGGTTATACCACATGGCATCATCCCTTATTTCATTTAGCTTTCTTAGTTCATTCATCCTAACCTCCAATGCATCACTTTCTAGAAGCTCTAGTTGGTGTATAAGTTCTAAAGTTGGAAGATCAAAGGAAATGGGTAGCCTTGCTTCTCTTCCATAAACTAAGAGATAAGGGGAGTTACCAATGGCCTTCTTGGGGGTGACCTTGTCAGTCCATAAGGTAGTATTCAATTTTGTGTGCCAAGACCTTTGATTATCTTCCATCATTGTCTTAATGATCCAAATCAAGTTCTGATTAGTAGACTCAGTGAATCCATTACCATGTGGATAATAATTAGATGAAGATGTAAAATAGATACCCTACTCAAGATCTAACTCAAATACCTTTGTACTACTAAATTCCATGGAATTGGTTGATATTATGGTGGATGATGCTCCAAAATGGGTGACTAGGCTTTCATAAAACTCAAGAACAGAGTTATTATTTGCTTATTTCAAGGGGACTACTTCCACACACCTAGTGAAGTATTCTATGGCTATCAAGACCACTTATGGCCAATACTGGATGGAGGGTTAATCATGCCAATGAAGTCTAAGCCCCATTACATGAAAATTTTCTCAATTTGAATAGGCTTCAATGGCATAGCAGGTAGCTTCTATTTACATATAAACATGGCACATTTTGAACACTTCCTCACCCATTCATGTGTATCTCTAAATAAATTGGGCCAAAAGTAACCAAATTTGTTGATTTTTGTAGCTATGGTCTTGGCTAAAAAATGGCCTCCTTAAAGATTGTCATGGAATTATTAGATAAGATTATCAAATTGGTTAGTTTTAACACATCTTAAGAGCATACCTCCAATGTCAATTTAGAAAAACACTACATCAATCAAAATGTATTGTACTGATTACAACCTAAAGTTTCTTCTTTATGATGCATTGAAACCCATTAGACACTCTCCCATTTAGAGAAATATTGTAATGTTCTATGTCCAACTGGATGGAAGAGTGTCTTCATCTTCTTATTGGGTGTCTTAGATTACCAAGATTGTCTCTTTTTCTTCTCTCACATCATTATCAAGATGTTCACATAATCCCTTTCCTCAAGATAGCTTCGTGACCTTGACTTCAATGTCATATTCCATACACTTGGTTACCCATCTATCTCTCTTTTCATTAAAATCCCCATTGAGGATAAAATATTTCACACTTGGGTGAGCCACCATTAGTATGATCTTACTATTTGAAACTAGATGCCTAAATTTCTTAAAACTTATAACAACAACAAGAACATGATTTTCAACAAAGCTTTATCTTTCTACATAACCTACTAGATCTTGGCTAAAGAAATCAATGGGTTGATCTAGACCTTTATTATTCTACTACATGAGCATGGAAGAGATTACATCTAACGTGGAAAATACATATAGATATAATTCCTTGTTGAAATATGAATTTAACAGAGTGGGGGCATGAGATATGTCCTCCTTGATGGCCTCAAAGCTCCTCTTTCCTTATCTTGTTCATGTGAACTCTTTACCTTTTCTCAACATATGAGTGAGTGGCTTGAACATCTATGCAATGCTTGGAATGAATATCCTGATGAAGTTGATCTTGCCCAAGAAGATCTGTGACCCTTTATTATGTTTGGGTAGTGATAGAGCAAGGATTGACTCTATCCTTTTTGGATCAATGTATAGACTAGCTTAAAATACCACATGTTTCAAAAGTCTTCCCTTGTGATCCAAACAAATACACTTATTTGGACTCAAAAAAACCCTAAACTATCTACATCTATCAAAAACAACTCTCAAATGTGTTATATGATCATTAGGAATCTTTGATAAAATTGTTATATCTCAAGGTGAAATAAATGATATCATTCAAAAGACCTTGAAAATCAACATCCATTGCTATTTGGAAGGTGGATCTAGCATTTTAGAGTCCAAAAGGAATTTTATAATATGCATAGTTACCACATTTTATACTGAAGCTAGTGTTATGCCTATCTTCTTCCTTCACCATGATCTGATTATAGCCGACATAGCCATCAAGTAATGAGAACCTTTGAGAACCTATAACCTTTTACAGAATTTGATCCATGGAGGGAAGTGGGTAATGATCCTTTAGAGACACATTATTGAGGTCTATAAAGTCAACACAACTAAATCTCTCCATTCTTTTTTCTCGCTGGAATAAAGTTTGCTACCTAAGAGGAATGTTTAATTGGAAATATTATCCTAGATTCAATCAATTTGTAGAGTTCTCTTCTCATGAGATCCTCCACTCTTAGGTTGAAAGTATTATACTTATACCTAAATGGATTGGAATTACTTTCTAATTTAATGGTGTGTTGTACAAGCTTTTGGTTAAATCCTTTAAAGTCTTTGTATTCCCATGCAAACATATCAATTTTTTTTTATGTATATAGTAACAAATTCATATAGTTTTTCGATTGTATTGACCCTTCCTAGGTTTAAAAACTTGCCCTTAAATATCTCTACCTTTTTATAGTGTTCCTCTTTATTTGAGATTCATTCCTTCCCATTTCTTACTTGGTCATTTTAATTGAAGAGGCTCTCCAATGTCACAAGTATTTTGGAAAGCTTGTTTGATCTCAACCACACTATTTGATCATCATTTTGATTTTGGAACTTGTCTTGGTTCTTATGGAAGATCTCTACCTCTTGCATTAGAAAAAATGTGATTTGATCATCATTTTCAAAGACTTTTCAACTCACCTCATTGTTAGGTATAACTAGTCTACATATAATCCTAAACTTATCTTGGCCTTGGTTGCTTTTGACTCCTTCTACTATCTCATATTGGGTACTAATGGTAGCAATCCTATCAACATGCTAGTTTGATTCTCTTGGTATGAATTGGATATCAAATTCCAAGAAATATTCCATGAGGTCCCAAACTTGATTCTTATAGGCTTTTATATGGTGACTCTTGATTGCACTTAGGCCTCTCACCTATTGCACTACAAGTTTGCTATCACCCTTGACCTTGAGGAGTTGGATACCTCTCTTCCTTGCTTCTTGCAAACCATGAAAAAAAGTTTCATATTCAATTGCATTTGAGGTTAAAATAAATTAGAGTCTTACATTATAATTGTAATTTTGACTTGAGGCTGAAACCAACATGTCTCCCACTCTACTTCCATTCTTTGACCTTGAGCCATCAAATAACAAAGTCCATATACCATGATCATGAGGATAAATTACTTAAATATTGATACTAACAAACATGCCATGCCTTAGGTGGCAAAGTACCTACTTTGTTGATGATGGAAATATTTAAAATTATTTCATATTTGTTCCTTTCCCATATTTGAATCATAGGTCCCACCTATAGTCAGAAAACCAATCTAAGGACATTGGTTTTCCTATAGTTTTTATAGTAAAACATATCCATGGATCATTTAGCACCTTTAATATTATAATAGGTTAAAATAAACCTATTATATCTCTATGGGGACTGAGAATTCATATATGCATGGATCCTTGTTCAACCTGGTGAACTAGTCATAAGAAATAACCTTATAAGATTTAACTTATCGAATCAAAGATCAATATAAATTCCAATGGTACTCCCTTATGTTCCCCATGCTTGACTACATTAGCTATAATTATCCATGGCATTTGAACAAGATTTAATGACATTGAGAAAACCTTGAAAGACCCTACTTTACATGGTCAAAAATAGATTATTGACCTCCTTAAAAAACCCTAGCTTCACCTTCATTCTAATTGGCTATCAAAATCTAACTTGGCTCATCAACGCATTGACCCAACTCACTCCATTTATCTACTTATACATGGATACCCATAAGCCATTGATCTTCTACTAGTTGAATGCATTTGTGCCACTTATCACAAACCCATTTACCCTTGAGATTTACTAACCATTTGACTCACACTCATCATTAGATCTGAGGGTATAATGTAATGAAAACCATTGATCAAATGAGACCTATTATTTGAAAGTCAGAGGCTAGTCCATGGTCTTAAACATAACATCCTCACTTCCATTATTTGACATTCATGTGACCACCATTGATGGTCATGTGATCGTAAAATTTAAGCTCAATAAGATAGTCTTGCTCTATCTTTATATTTGATGTTCATGTGACCATCATTCATTATTCCATAGAATGTGATTGATTTCCTACAAACCATCAAATTTAAACATAGATTTTTTCCAAATATTTAATTTTATGTTTGTATGAATGTCACATATTATAAGTTTATTTTGATCAACTTTGAAGGCTTGGAACTTGAAGTGTGAGAATCATGGAAGCATCAAAATTTTAGAATATTTTATTAAGTTCAAAAGGGATAGAACCATTTGATCCATTGGTCTCAGGAGATTTTAAAGCAAATATATTCAAATTTCAAGAAGGTTGGTCCATAACTTCTTCTATGTGATGTCTTGGTGATGATAGAACTCAAACGACTAAGTATGGGGAACTTAGCAAAAATGCCTAGAATCATAGCTTTGCACATGGATAACTCCATTTTCACTTTGGTAGAGGACCTTAGACTTGGTGCATAGTAACTTAGGACCAAGGTGAACAAACCCATTTGGTCACCTTCCTTTGCAACTACTGCACATGCAAGATATATCTTCATGAAGATGCTCACTTGGCTCCACTTGAACCTTTTGACAAAATGGCTAAGTGTTAAAAAACATGTAAAAAGTGGCTTAGAGGCCAACTTTGGATTTTCATAACTTTGGATGCACTTGGGTGGACTTAAGATTTGGTGTATATATTCTTAGCATAAAAGTGAATAGACCCATATGACCAGTTCTTGACTCATCTACATGTGCAAGATTTGGCCTCATAAAACTACCCACTAGTAATTTCTACCACTAGACCCAAAATGTTAAGATAAATAAAATGAAGAACCAAATGAATACCAGGAACTTCCTAAATCATTCCAAGTAATCTTAAAACCTTATAGGGGCTCTATAGCTCTATACCATGTTCCAAATGTTGAAAAACATGTGAGAACCTACAGGGTCTCTCTTACTTGGCAATCTTGGATCCCTTTCTAAGCCTTAGATCTGATTCTTCATCAAACCATGCAATAACTTCTTATGTGGGACAAAATTGGTCAATGTCTTTGGTGACTCATAGGGAAGCATGCCTGCTATGCTTGGAGAGCCCATAATATGTGCCAATCTTGCTCAAAAGAAAAGTTACTTACAAAAATAATTTTCTTAACTTATGGAAACACTTCATGGAGTAATGGTGAGGGAAAAAAATGATAGAGAAACAAAAGGAAAAGAAACAAACTAAACTATAAATAAAATGACTAATAATCATAATGTGCATTAGCACTTGGAGGAAAAGAAAAGATCTATCTTCTTATGTACAAGAAATGAGATATGGGACTATTAGAAAAACCTAAGATATCTCCCATTTTAAAGGGATGAGGAAGTTCTCTCTATTTAATTTGGAAATCTCAAAATCATTGCTCTCTTTATAACTTGTGATGACATAGGGTCTACTCCAAAGACTATCAAACTTGGAGTAATTTTTTGGTTTCACACGGTACTCATCCCATTTAAGGACTATGTCACCTTGATAGAATGTCTTTGATGATTATATTTTATAAAAGGTCATCTTGACCTATTATTGGTTAGACCACATGACATGCATGGCATCATCTATTATTTCCTCTAGCTCTCTTTATTCATTCATCCTGACCTTTATTGTATCACTTTATAAAATCTCTAGTTGGTGTGCAAGTTCCAAAGCTAGAAGCTCCAATGAAATAGACAACCTTGATTCTCTTACATAGACTAAGAGATAAGGGGAGTCATCAATGGAATACTTTTGGGTGACCCTATTGGCCCATAACATAGTCTTCAATTTTGGGTGCCACGATCTTTGATTATATTCCATCATTCTCTTAATGATCTGAATTAGGTTCTTATTATTAAACTCAGCTAATATATTACCCTATAGATAATAATTAGAGTAAGATGTCAAATAGATACCCTGCTCAAGAGCCCACTCACATACCTTCATGATTCTAAATGCCAAAGCATTGTCTAATATTATAGTGGATGGTGGTCCAAAATAGGTGACTAGGATTTCATAGAACTCAAGAACAAATTTCTCATTTGCTTCCTTCAAGGGGACTGCTTCCACCCACCTAGTGCAGTAGTCTATGGTTATCAAGACCCACTTATGGCTAGTATTAGATAGAGGGTTAATCATGCCAATGAATTATAATCCCCATTGCATGAAAGGTTTCTTAACTTGGATAGGCTTTCATGGCATAATGAATAGCTTTTATTTCCATATAAACATGACACATTTTGAACACTTCCTCACCCATGCATGTGCATCTCTGAATACATTGGGCTAAAATTAACTAGCTCTGATGATTTTTGCAACTATGGTCTTGGCTTAAAAATGGCCTCCTTGATGATTATCATGGAATTTTTTGAAAAGCTTATCAAATTGGTTAGTTTCAACACATCTTAAGAGTATGCATCTAATGTCTTTTTCCATCAATTAGAATGTATGGAATTAATTATATTATGAAGTGTCATCTTTATGATGTATTGGAACCCATTGAACACTCTCCTGTTTGGATAAATCTTACAATATTCCATGTCTAGTTGGATGAAATGTGTCCTCATCTTCCTGTCGAGTGTCTTGGATTACTAGGATTGCCTCTTTTTCTTCTCTCACATCTTTAGCAAGATTTTCACATAATCCCTTTCCTCAGACTAGCTTCATGACCCTAACTTCAATGTCATATTCTAAACACTTGGTGACCCCTCATGCTCTATTTTTGTTCAAATCCCTATTGAGGAAAAAATCCTTCACAAGTGGGTGAGCCACCATTAGTATGATCATACTATTTGAAATTAGATGCCTGAATTTCTTAAAACTTTTAACAATAACAAGCACATGATTTTCAACAAATCTATATCTTTCTTCATAGCCCTCAAAATCTTAGTTGAAGAAAGTAATGGATTTATCTAGACCTTGATTATTTTACTGCATGAGCATGGTAGATATTTCATCTAATGTGGAAAAAGCATAAATATAGAAGTCCTTGTTAAAATCTAGATTTTATAGAGTGGGGGCATGAGATATGGCCTCTTTAATGGCCTCAAATCTCCTCTTTCCTTCTCTTATCAATGTGAACTCTTTGATTTTTTTTAGCACATGAGTGAGTGGATTGACCATCTCTACAAATCTTAGAATGAACCTCCTAATGAAGTTGATCTTGCCCAAGAAGCTCTGTAACCATTTCCTATGTTTGGGCAGTGATAGAGCAAGGATTGCCTCTATCCTTTTTGGATCAATGGATAGACCAGCTTTAGACACCACATGTCCCAAAAGTCTTCCCTCATGAACTATAAAATGCACTTATTTGGATTTAAAGAAACCCCAAACTATCTACATCTATCAAAAATAGCTCTCAAATGTGTTAAATGATCATTAGGATTCTTTGAGAAAATTGTTATATCATCAAGGTAAACTAAAACCATATCATTTAAAAGACCATGAAAGGTAACATCCATTTCTCTCTAGAAGGTATATCCAGCATTGGAGAGTCCAAAATGGATTTTACAATATGTATAGGTACCCCATTTTGTAGTGAAGTGAGTCTTATGCCTATCTTCTTCCTTTACCATGATTTGATTATAGCTAGAATAGCCATCAAGTAATGAGAACCTTTGAGAACCTACCACCTTTTGAAGAATTTGATCCATGGAGGGTAGTTAGTAATGATACTATAGGGACACCTTATTGAGGTCTCTAAAGTCAACACACAATTGAATCTCTCCATTTTTTTCTCATTGGCACAAGGTTTGCCACCCAAGAGAAATGTTTAATTGGAAATTTTATCCTAGTTTCAATAAATTTATAGATTTCTCTTCTCATAATATCCTCCTCTCTTAGGTTGATAGGCCTCTACTTTTGCCTAACTAGCTTGGCAATGCTTTTTAATTTAATGGTGATTTGTGTAAGCTTAGGGTCCAACCCTTTATAGTCTTTGTATTCCCATGCCTATATATCATACAATTTTCCCTTAAAGATCTCTACCTTTTTATAGTGCTCCTCTTTAGTTGAAATACATGCCTCCCCATTTCTTACTTAGTCATTTTCATTGAAGATTCTCTCCAATGCCACAAGTCATTTGGGAAGCTTGTTTGATCTTAGTTGTACTATTTGATCATCATATTTATTCTAGAACTTGTCTTGGTTCCTATGGCAAAACTCTACCTCTTGCATTAGAAAACATATGATTTGATCATAATTGTCAAATACTTGCCAAATCACCTCATTATCAAGTACAACTGGTCTACATATAATCTTAACCTTATCTTGACCTTGGTTACCTTTGAATCCTTATACTATCTCATATTAGGCACCAATGGTAGCGAGCCTATTAGCATGCTGGTTTGCTTCTCTTGGTATGGACTGGATTTCAAACACTATGAAATATTCTATGAGGTCCCATACCTAGTGCTTATAGGATTTTAGATAATGAATCTTGACTATACTTATGCCTCTCACCTATTTCACTATAAGTTTGATGTCACCCTTGACCTTGAGGAAGCGAATACCTCTCTTCCTTGTTTCTTGTAAACCATGCAAAAGATCTTTATATTCAATTATATTTGAGGTGAAATTGAATTAGAGTCTTGTAGTAGAATGGTAATTTTGACCTGAGGGTAAAACCAACATGGTTCCCACTCTACTTCCTTCTTTTAACTTGAGCCATCAAAGAAGAAAGTCCATATATCATCTTCTTTTTGAGTTGTGCTAGTTAAGAAAGGTATTGCAACACCTTCCTCATGCATACAATACACTCCCAAGTCTATCTTTTCAATGATTTTGTATGGATTAAATCCATGGTTATCAACTACCCACTCATCCAAGTATAAATCTGAGATGCCTTCTAAATGACTATGGGGTTCTTATTTAATAACCTCTTCAACCTCCTCAAATATGGCACAATTAGCATTTGCAAGATTGGGCATGTAGGGCTCTAGGTAGAACTGGCTATAGGCTCAAACTTGATGGTGAATTTGATCCTATATGTGGTTATAAAAATCATGTATGGTCAATTATATGACAAATATCCCCCAATCTTAGTTTTAAAGTCCCTAGACAAGAATAGGGAAAAATAGGGGGTAGGTCTACCACCATCACATCTTGAGTAATGACACAATTTGGACATGCAAACAAAGTGATCTAAAGATATTTTAATATGCCTAATGTCTTAGTAGGGGAGCCATATAATTGAATAAAACCTTTCTTGTTAGGTACATATTTGAGCCCAAGTTCATCTACTATGGCTTTAAGCATCATTGAGGTTGAATCACTTGAGTCAATCATGCAACTGTGCACCAAACAATCCCCTATGATGACTAATAGATAAAAGGGGAGGCTTTACAACCTTAGGAATAGGGAAAACATTTTTAGGTTGGATTATACTTGGAACTTGATTGGGAAATTGGCCAGGGGCTTGGTTAGGCTAACTATTATTGATGAAAATAATGTTTACTTTATCAACTGTGCTTTCCACCTAAAAAAGTTTAGAGAGCTCTTTATGGAGAAACTCCTTTTTCCCAGGGATATATAGAGCATCATACATGGACATAGTTACATTATCCTTCTTTAAATGATCCAAAATATTAAAAGGAAGAATAGTACCTTTGGATTTCCCTTTAGAGGTGGAGGCATCACTTGATATTTGAGTAACATGAGGAATGAAAGGGGACATTTGTTGCTATCCATGGGATTGGGGCACTTGTTAATTTATAGGATATTTAGTAGTTACATCTAAAGAAGTGGGTTGCTAACTAGTCTAAAGAAGTGATGTATAAACCTTAGGTTACCCCAAGCTATCTTCCAACATCCTTTTCTTAGCTCTTGTCTAAGCTACAACTGATTCATTTATCCTCTGGGCTTGTCCCATATTGGCTGCTACATTCTCAAACACATATTCCCCTTCTTGGAAACTCATGCATGTGGTATCAATGGGTGCTCTACTCATGCTTCCTTGTTGCTAGCTTTGAGATTTTGATTGTGACATGTAAGGTAAATTATCTTGACTCATTTGGGGGGTTTGTGGTGGAGGAGGCATCATGTCATGACTCTAAAATGAAAGAGCATGCTACCAATCAGGTCTTGATATATATTTCTAGTAGTGGCCATTTATATCTCATTGGATTGTCTCTCTAACTACCATCAACCTTTTTGGGAATAGTTTTTCTAAGTTGGCACAACAAATCTATAATTACTTGGAGTATTAGGATTGAATTACCTTGAATGAAGATTATACCCTTGTCCTTGCTGATTAGTTTGATAGGGTGGCTTATTGTACTAAATTTTTTGATTATTATTTTGGTATGACCTATATGGTGGAGCTTGTTACCTCTCCATTGCAACTAAATTGTTGTTCTAGAATTTGAGGAGACTCTCTATCTTCCCTAATCTATTTGTTTTCTTACCTTCTATTTGATAAAACTTTATTGATTCTAAAATTGGAGTAATAGTTGGATTAGGAGGATGTATTTTTGGAAAGAGAGGCATTGGTGTCCTTAGAGCCAACTTGCCTACTTATATGAGGCAATTTTTAGCCCTAATTGCTACTTCAATATCTCCAAGTAGGGTATTCCCTCCCATGGATTGAATCATTACATCTACATTTGAGTTAAGAGCCTTCAAATAGTATATAAAAACATAGTTGGGCATAAGCTTGATTACCATAGGAATTCTATCCCAAGTCTTTTGGAACATGTAGTTGAAATCCACCATGAACTCATTAGGAAATCTCTTGATTATTGTGAGCTACTCTATAAGTGAAATATGATCACTCTTATCTTCAAAGTGCTTGCACATGACCTCTCCAAACTCATCCCAGCCATTGAGTGATGTGGGGAGCAAAAATATATACCACTGGAGTGCTTTCCCTTTGAGAGAGGTTGCTAAAAACCTTATTGCTACAATTTCTTGAGTTATATGATGCACTAAACAAAGTTTAGCAATATCAACAATATTGTCTACAAGACTAACTAGATTTTCTCCTATATAATAGGTAATAGACTTTAAAGTTGAGACTGGAATATCATGCCATTGAGTTAGATTCATAAGGGTACCACTATTGAATGAGATAAATACTTGCCTCCTAGGAATGACCACATGAGGTATGGGGTTTATTACAGTGTTTGGCTAAATGATGCTAGCTTGAATAAGAGGTTTTCAAGCAAAAATAGAGGGAACAAGAGGGGTAGTCATGGGATTTGGATGAGAAGACTTATTTTTCTTTGTTAACTATAAATGTAGCTCAAACAAATATGCTCCCTTCCCTTTTGTTGAGGATCTTGTGATAACTCTAGGGGCATAAAAGATTATGTAAGATTAGTGGTCCCATTAGGAATGCTAGAACTATTAGTTATCTAGATATCACTTTAATAGGGGTCAAGTTTGTTCAAGTCTGACCCATACCTAGACTAACATGGGAATGGTTGAGGCTGTCAGTTGTCTATATCTAGACCTAACTTCTAGGATTTTTTATGAGGCTAGCTCTTTAGATTTTTAGAGTTTGAAATTTTATCTCTAAAACCTAAGAACTAGTTGGAATGAAAAGGGATAAGAAGTTTGCATAAAGTAAAGCCTATTCTAAGCTATGGTGATGCACCAAGAATTTATCAAACCCAGTCATAAGCTTAGACTCTTTAACACACTAATGGATTATGAAAGAAAATAATGTAATGGTTACTATGATTCTATGCAATAATATCTCATATAGATGTCTATTTGATACTCTCAAACTAAGGATCGATGAAAATAAGGTTTGGTTAAAGACACTTAAGTTTGACTATCCATTATATCTTTGAGAGATCAATGTTGAGACACACTATATGACCTATAAATAAGATTTTTGTCACTTAGGTTGAGATTGGACATACAAAAAGGAAGATAACCTTCATAGTTACATTTTAAACAAACATAGAACACTAAATATAGATTAGAAAAATGACTACAAAATTCTTTATTCACTACTCCAAGAGGTGTCAAATATAATTCTGGTAGAGTCTAGTCATACTAGCCCAAGGGATATAAAATAATAGCTTGGATGCTATACTTATAGCATAAAGGAATCAAAAGAGAGGGGATTTTGGTATTCAAAGAGTGAAGGAAAGCCCTCCAGATCAAGGAGTGAGGTGGAAAACTTTTATTGTCTTTTACATGCATGTCTTGATCAACAAATAGATTTCTTGCTATCCTACTAATCCTCGAGCTCCTCTCATTGGTTGAGAGTGTTACACTAAAGACAAGGGTTTGTCACATGATGATCAAGTATGTTTGAGTAGAATCAAATCCCCTAACCTCCTCTCTAAGTATCATCTCACCAACTTGAGACCTTAAGTCCACTCATCATGATCATGAGGATCAAATTCTTAAATCCTAATACTAACCAACATGTCATGCCTTAGGAAATAGAGTACCTACTTTGTTGATGATGGGAACCCATGCATTTATTTCATATTTGTTCCTTTCTCTTATTTGGCTTAGAAGTCCTTCCTATAGTCAAAAAACCAATTTAAGGAAATTAGTTTTCCTAGTCTTTATAGTAAAATAGACCCATGGATCATTTAGCACCTTCCATATTATAATAGGTTTAAATAAACCTATTATATATCTACAGGGACTGATAATTCATATATGCATAGATCCTTATTTAACCTAGTGAACTAGTCACAAGAAAGAACCTTGTAAGATCTAACTTATCAAATCCAAGTTTAATATAAGATACAATAGCACTCCCTTATGTTCCCCATGCTTGACTATATTAGTTAGACTTCTCCATAGAATTCAAGCAAGATTTAATGGAATCAAGAAAACCCTACAAGACCTTACTTTCCATGGTAAAAAATGGATTCTTGACCTCTGTTGAAAACCCTGGGTTGACCTCCACTCTAATTGGATATTAAAATTTGACTTGATTCATTAACGCATTAATCCAATTCACTCCATTTATCTACCTATGCATGGATACCCGTGAGCCATTGATCTTCTACTAGTTGAATGCACTTATGCCACTTGTCATACACTCATTCACCCTTGAGATTTGTTGACCATTTGAATCATGTTCACCATTAGATCTAAATGTATGATGTAATGTATACTATTGATCAAATGAGACCCATTATTTGAAAGTTAATGGCTAGTCCATGGTCTTAAAATTGACATCCTCACTCCTATCATTTGACATTCACATGAAAATCATTGATAGTCATGTGATTATCAAATTTGAGCTCAATAGGATTGTCTTACTCTATCTTTAAATTTGACATTCACATGATCATCATGCATCATTATATAGAACATGATTAACATCTCATAGACCATCAAATTTAAATGTAGATATATTTTTTATTTAGATTTAATTCAATGTTCATGGTAATATCCCATGTTGAAGGTTTATTTTGATCAAATTTGAAGTCTTTGATCTTTAAGCACATGAATCATAAGAGCATTAAAATTTTATAAGGTGTTCTTAAAGTTAAAAGGGATAAAACCATTTAATCTACTGGTCTTAGGAGATTTCAATTAAAAAATATTCAAAGTTAAAGAAGGTTGGTCCATAACTGCCTCTACATGACATCTTGGTGATGGCTGAGCTCAAATGACTATGAGGAACTTAGCAAAAATTCCTAGAAGCCCATCTTTACACATAGATAACTCCATTTTCACTTTGGCAGAGGACCTCAGACTTGGCACATAAAAACTTAGGACCAAGTTAAATAAACCCATGTGGTCACCTTCCTTTGCAACTATTGCATATGTAAGATATAGCTTTGTGAAGATGCTCACTGGCCTTCACTTGAACCTTTTGAGAAAATTGCTAAGTGTTAAAAAACATGAAAAAAGTGGCTGAGAGGCCAACTTTGGATTTCCATAACTTTGGATGTGCTTAGGAAAAGGACCTAAGATTTGGTGTGTATGATTATAGCACAAAAGTGAATAGACCAATATGACCAATTCTTCTTGACTCATCCACACATGCAATATCTAGCCTCAACAAATAGCCCATTGGTACTTTCTACCACTAGACCCAAAATGTTAGGATGAATACAATGAAGAACCAAAGGAATACCAAGAGCTTCCTAAGTCATTCCAAGCACTCTTAACACCTTATCAGGGTTCTGTAACTCTAGACCATGTTTCAAATGTTGAAAAACATATGAGAACCTACATGGTCTCTCTTACTTAGCAACTTGGACCCCTTTATGAGCCTTATATCTAATTATTCATCAAACCATTAAATAACTTCTTATGTGGGACAAAATTGGTCAACATCTTTGATGACTCATAGGGAAGCATGCCTGTTATGCTTGGAGAACCTAGACTATGTGCCAATCTTGCTCAAAAGAAAAGTTGCTTACAAAAAGACTTTGCTTAAATTTTAGGAACACTTCATGGAGTAATGGGGAGGGAAAATAATGATGAAGCAAAAAAGGCAAAGCAAAAAACTAAACTATAAACATTGACTAAAAATATCATTGTGCATTAACACTTGGAAGAAAAGAAAAGATCTATCTTCTTACATATAAGAATCAAGATATAGGACTAGTAGTAGAAATTGAGATACCACCCATTGACAAGGATGAGGAGGTTATCTCCATTTAATTTGGAAAGATCAAAAGCATTTCTCTCTTTGCATCCTATGATGACATAGGGTCCACTCCAAATACTATCAAACTTGGAGTGCTTTCTTGGTTTTTCATGATCCTCATCTCATTTGAGGACTATGTCACCTTGCTAAAACATCTCTGATGAAGCTATTTTATCAAAGGTCATCTTGACCTATTATTGGTTAGACTACATGACATGCATGACATCATCTCTTATTTATTTTAGCTCTCTTATTTCATTCATTTAGACCTCCATTGCATCACTTTCTAGAAGCTATAGTTGGTGAGCAAGTTCCAAAGATGGAAGCTCCAATGAAATGGGCAACCTTGCTTCTCTTTCATAGACTAAGAGATAAGGGGAGTTATCAATGGCCTTGTTGGGGGTGACCCTATTATCCCATAAGGTAGTCTTCAATTTTGTGTGCCAAGATATTTGATTATCTTCCATCATTCTCTTAATGATCCAAATCAAGTTCTTATTAATAGACTCAACTAATCCATTACCTTATGGATAATAATTAGATGAATATGTCATATAGATACCCTGCTCAAGAGCCACTCACATACCTTCATGTTATTAAATGCCAATGTATTTTATAATATTATGGTTGATGGTGCTCCAAAATGGGTGACTAGCCTTTCATAGAACTCAAGAGTAGAGTCTTATTTGCTTCCTTCAAGGGGACTACTTCCACCCACCTAATGAAGTAGTTTTTGGCTATCACGACCCGCTTATGGCCAACATTGGATGGAGGGTTTATCATGCCAATGAAGTCTAAACCCCATTACATGAAATGTTGCTCAAATTGAATAGGATTTTATGGCATAATGAATATCTTATATTTCCCTATAAACATGGCACATTTTGAACACTTCCTCACCCATGCATGTGCATCTCTGAATAAATTGGGCCAAAAGTAACCAGCTCTCTAATGATTTTTGTAGCTATGATCCTTGCCATAAAATGGCCTCCTTGAGGATTGTAATGGAATTAATATAGAAGGTTATCAAATTGGTTAGTTTCAACACATCTTAAGAGCATACCTCTAACATATTTTTCCATCAATCAAAATGTATGGCACTAATTCTAGCCTGAAGTGTCTTCTTTATGATGCATTGAAACCCATTGGATACTCCCCTATTTGGAGAAATATTGTAATGTTCCATGCCCAATTAGATGGAAGAGTGTAATCATCTTCCTGTTGGGTATCTTGGATTACCAAGATTATCTCTTTTTCTTCTCTCACATCTTTAACAAGATGTTCACATAATCCCTTCCCTCGAATTAGCTTCCTGACCCTAATTTCAATGTCATATTCCATACACTTGGTGACCCATCTAGCTCTATTTTTGTTTAAATCCCTATTGAGGATAAAATCCTTCACAAGTCCTATGGGAAGCATGTTTGATCTCAACTATACTATTTGATCATCATATTGATTCAAGAACTTGTCTTGGTTCCTATGGTAAAAATCTACCTCTTGCATTAGAAAACATATGATTTGATCATCATTGTCAAAGAATTACCAACTCACCTCATTTTAAAGTAGAGTTAGTTTGCATACAATCTTGAACTTATCTTGGCCTTGGTTTCCTTTGAATCCTACTATCTCATATTGGGCACCAATGGAAACAAGCCTATCAGTATGCTGGTTTATTTCTCTTGGTATGGATTATATTTTATACGCCAATAAATCTTGCATGAGGTCCCATACCTAGTGATTATAGGATTTCATATGGTGATGCTTGAATACACTTAGGCCTCTCACCTATTACACTATAATGTTTCTATCACCCTTGAACTTGAGGAGTTGGATACCTCTCTTCCTTGCTTCTTGCAAACCATGCAAACAAACTTCATATTCAATTGTATTTGAGGTGTAATTAAATTAAAGTCTTGTATTAGAATGGTACTTTTGACTTGGGGGTGAAACCAACATGGATCTCATTCTACTTTCATTCTTTGACCTTGAGCTACCAAAGAACAAATTCCATATACCATCTTCTTCTTGAGTAGTGCTAGTTAAGGAAGGTATTGCAATACCTTCCTCATGCATACAATACACTCCCAAGTATGTCTCTTAAATGATGTTGTATGGATCAAATCCATGGTTATCAAATTCCCACTCATCCAAGTATATATTTGAGCTGCCTTCTAGATGACTATGGGGTTCTTATTCAATAACCTCTTTAACCTTCTCAAATATGGCATAATCAGTGTTTGCAAGATTGGGCATGTAGGGCTCTAGGTGGAATATAGATATAGGCTCAGACATTATGGTGACTTTAGTCCCAAACCTAGTTCTAAAAACCATATAAAACCAATCAAATGATAAATATCCCCCAATCTTAGTAGTAAAGTCTCTAGACAAGCATAGGAAAAAATAGGTGGGTAGGTTTACCACCATCACATCATGAGTAATGACATACTTTGGACATGCAGCTAGGGTGATCTAAAGATATTTCAAGATGCCTAATGTATTAGTAGGGGATCCATCCAATTGAATAACACCTTTATTTTTAGGTATGTAATTGAGCCCAATTTTGTTTGTTATGGCTTTAGGCATCATTATTGTTGAAGCACATGAGTCAATCATGTAATAGTGCACCAAACAATCCCCTATGATGACTGATAGATAAAATGAGGGAGTATTTATAAATTTAGGAGGAGGGACAACATATTTAGGTTGGCTTGTCCTTAAAACTTAATCGAGAAATTGGATAAGGGCTTGGTTAGGCTGACTATTATTGATGAAAATAACATTCTCTTTATCAGCCATTCTTTACACCTAAGAAAGTTTAGATAGATCTTGATGGAGAATCTCCTTTTACCTAGGGATATGAAAAGCATCATACATGAACATAGTTACATTAGACTTATTTAAATGATTCAAAATATTAAAATGAAGACTAATACCTTTGGATTTCCCTTTGAAGGTGGAGGCATCACTTGATATTTGAGTAACATGAGGAATGAAAGGGAACCTCTGCTACTATCCATGGGATTAGGGCACTTATTGATTTATAGGATATTTTTTAGCTACATTTAAAGAAGTGGGTTGTTGAATAGTCTAAAAAAGTGATGAAAAAGCCTTAAGTTGGCCCAAGTTGTCCTCTAACATTCTTTTCTTAGCTCTTATCTAAGCTATAATTGATTCATTTATGCACTGGGCTTGTCCCATATTGTCTCCTACATACTCGAACACATAATCCCATTCTTGGAAATTCATGCATGTAAAATGAATAGGTGCTCTACTCATGCTCCCTTATTATTAGCTCTAAGCTTCTGATCATGACATGGTAGACATGTTGTCTTGACTCACTTAGGGGATTTATGGTAGAGGAGGCATCATGTCATGAGTCTAAAATAAAAGAGCATACTGATAATCAGGGTCTTGATACATATTTCTAGTAGTGGCCATTTCTATCTCATTAGATTGTCTCTCTGACTACCATGAACCTTCTTATGAATACTTGTTCTAAGTTAGCACAATAAATCTAGAATTACTTAGAGCATTAGGATTGTATTTCCTTGACTAAGGATTTTATCCTTGTCCTTACTGATTGGTTTGATTAGGTGGCCTATTTTACTAATTTTTTTGATTATTATTTTGGTATGGCCTGTATGGTGGAGCTTATTGCCTCTTCATTACAACTAAGTTATTGTTCAAGGCTTTGAGGAGACTCTCTATATTCCCCAGTCTATTAATTTACTCACCTTCTATTTGATAAAACATTGTTGATTCTATAACTAGAGTGACATTTGGAATAGGAGGATGTATTTCTAGAAAGAGAGGAATTAGTGTCCTTAGAGCCAACTTACCTACTTGCATGAGGTAATTTTCATCCCTAATTACTACTTCAAAAGCTCCAAGTAGGGTATTCCCTCCCATGGATTGAATAATTACATCTATATCTGAGTTGAGAGCCTTCAAATAGTATAGGAAAACATAGTTGGGTATAGGCTTGATTACTATAGGAATTCTATCCCAAGTCTTATAGAACTTACAGTTGAAATAAACCATGAACTCATTAAGGAATATCTTGATTGTTGTGAGCTACTCCACAAGTGAAAAATGATCACTCTTGTCTTCAAAGTGCTTGTACAAGACCTCTCCAAACTCATCCTAGCTATTGATTGATGCGAGGGGCAAACATCTATACCACTAGAGTGATTTCCCTTTGAGAAAGGTTGCTAACAACCTTATTATTACATTTAATTGAGTTATATGATGCACTAAACAAAGGTTAAAAATATCAAGAATAAGGTCTATAGGAGTAACTAAATTTTCTCCTATATAATAGGTAAGAGACTTTAAATCCAAGACTATAATATCATCCCATTGAGTGATATTTATAGGGCTACCACCATTGAATGAGACAAAGGCTTACCTTTAAGGAATGACCATATGAGGTATGGGGTTTATAATAGTGTTTGGATAAATGATACTAGCTTGAACAAGAGGATTTCAGACAATAATAGAGGGAACAAGAGGGATAGGTGTGGGATTTCATTGAGAGGCCTTATTTTTCTTTGTTGATTGTAAATATAGCTCCAAAAAATCTACTCCCTTCACTTTTAAGGAAGATATTATGATAATTATGAGGGGCATAAAATATCATACAAGAATAGTGGTCCCATCAGGTGTGCTAGAAATGTTAGCTATCTAGATATCACCTTAATAGAGGTCAAGTTTATTCAAGTCTGACCCATACCTAGACTAACACGGGAATGGTATAAGGCTATGGATTGCCTATATCTAGACCAGACCTCTAGGATTTTTTATGAGGCTAGGTCCTCATATTTTAAAAATTTGGACCTTTATCTCTAAAACCTAAGAACTAGATGGGATGAAAAGGAACAAGAAGTTTGCATAAAGTAAAACCTATTATAAGCTATGGTGATGCACCAAGAATTTATTAGACCTAATCATAAGCTTGGAATTTTTAACACACTAATGAATTATGAAATAAAATAATGCAATGCTTACTATGCTTCTATGAAACAATATTTCATATAGAGGTTTGTTTGATACACTTAGATTAAGGAGAAATGAAAATAAGGTCTAGTTAAAGACACTTAAGTTCAACTATCTATTATATCTTTGATAGATCAATGCTAAGACACATTATATGACCTACAAAGAATATTTATAGCACTTAGGTTGAGTTTGGACATACAAAAAGGAAGATAACATTCATAGTTGCATATTAAATAAACACAAAACACTAAATATAGATTAGCAAAATGACTACAAAATGATCTATTCATTAGTCCAAGAGGTATCAAATATAATTATGGTAGATTCTAGTCATGCCAACCTAAGGGATCCAAATTAATAGCTTGAAGGCTATACTTATAACAAAAAAGAAGCAAGAGAGAGGGTATTTTGGTGTTCAAAGAGTGGAGGAAAGCCCTCTAGATTAAGAAGTGAGGTGGTAGCCTTTGATTATGTTTTATATTCATGTCTTGATCAAAAAATAGATCTTTTGATGTCTTGCTAATCCCCAAGCTCCTCTCATTGGCTGAGTGTTTCATTAGAGACAAGGGTTTGTTACATGATGTCAAGTCCATTTGAGTAGAATAAAAGCCCCTAACTTCCTCTCTGAGTATCAGCTCACCACCTTGAGACCCTACATCCACTCATCATGATCATGAGGATCAACTCCTTGAATATTGATACTAACAAACATGACATCCCTTAGGTGGTGGATTACATGATTTGTTGATGATCGGTACCCTTGCATTATTTCATATTTGTTCCTTTCCCATATCTAGATCATAGGTCCTACCTATAGTTAGAAAACCAATCTAAGGACATTAGTTTTCCTATAGTTTTTATAGTAAAATAAACCCATGGATCATTTAACACCTTCCATATTATAATAGGTTCAAATAAACCTAATATATCTCTGTGGGAATTGAGAGTTCATATATGCATGGATTCTTATTTAACTTGGCTAACCAGTCATAAGAACAAACCCCATAAGCTCTAACTTATCATATCAAAGATAAATATAAGCTCCAATGGCACTTGCTTATGTTCCCCATGCTTGACTATATCAACTAGACTTCTCCATGGCATTCGAATGAGCTTTAATGACATTAAGAAAAACCTACAAGATCCTACTTTCCATGGTAAAAAATGGATTCTCGACCTCCATAAAAAACCCTAGGCTCACCTTTGCTCTAATTGGCTATTAAAATCTGACATAGCTCATTGATGTATTGACCTAACTTACTCCATTGATATGCCTATGCATGAATACCCATGAGCCATTTATTTTCTACCAATTGAATGCACTTTTTCCACTTATCATGCATCCATTCACCCTTGAGATTTACTAACCATTTGACTCACACTTGGCATTAGATCTAAGGGTATGATGCAATGTAGACCATTGATCAACTAGGACTGATTATTTTAAAGCCAATGACTAGTCCATAGTCTTAAAATTTTTTTCCTCACTCCCATCATTTGATGTTCACATGATTGTCATTGATGGTCATGTGATCATCAAATTTAAACTCAATCATATTATCTTTCTCTATCTTTAAATTTGACATTCATAGGACTGTCATTCATCATTTTGTAGAACATGATTGACATCCGACATATAATCAAATTTAAATATAGATATATTTTCACCCAAGCTTTAATTTGATGTTCATGCAAACATCCCATGTTTTACATTTATTTTGATCAACTTTAAAGGCTTGGATCTTGAAGTGTGAGAATCATGGAGGCATCAAACTTTTAGAAGATGTTCTTAAGGTTAAAAGGGACTAACCCATTTAATTCATTGTCCCAAGAGATTTTGAAGCAAAATTATTTGAAGTTAAATAAGGTGGGTCCATAACTACTTCTATGTGATGTCCTGGCAATGACCAAGCTCAAATGACAAAGTATGGGGAACTTAGCAAAAATGCCTAGAATCCCATCTTTGCACATGTATAACTCCATTTATGCTTTGATAGAGGACCTCAAACTTAGAACATAGCAACTTGGGACCAAGGTGAACAAACCCATATGGTTACCTTCCTTTATAATTGCCACATGTGTGAGATATAGCTTCATAAAGATGCTTACTTGGCTCCACTTTAACCTTTTTAGAAAATGACTAAGAAAAAACATGTAAAAAGTGGATGAGAGGCAAAATTTTGATTTCCATAACTTTGGATTTGGGTGAAGGACCTAAGATTTGGTGTATATTATTTTTGCATAAAAGTGAATAAACCCATATGACCAATTCTTCTTGATTCATCCACATGTGTGAGATATAGCCTCAATAGACTACCCATTGGTACTTTCTACCACTAAAACCAAAATGTTAGGATGAATATAATGAAGAACTAGAAAAATTATAGGATCTTCCTAATTCATTCCAATCACTCTTAACACCTTATAGGGGATCTAAAACTTTGGACCATATTCCAAATTTTTATGAGAACCTATATGGTCTCTCTTAATTAGCAATCTTGGACCCCTTTTCAAGCCTTAGGTCTACTTCTTCATCAAACCATGCAAGAGCTTCTTATGTGGGCCAAACTTGGTCAATAAGAAATCATATAGAAATGATTTTCTTGGTTGGCCATTGTCTTCCTAATTTGGGTAGTTAAATTATAGGAAATGATTTCCCCAATAGGAGGAGTGGTGGAGTCATTTATGATCATGGACAGGAGTGGAACCCAATTCTAATCCACATGGCTAGTGTCTTTTTCCCCATTTAACCTATTCATCATGGTCATCCCCATCCTAAACCATTTTTTGAATTGGGTGATGAGGGTTTGATTGATTTTAGACTTGCAAATGAATTTCCTCAAGTTTTATGCCTAGCTTCTCAAGACCTTTTTGATGTTGTGTGAGTCAAGCCATTGGGTCACAATTTCTTTATTATAGACAATTTTAGGCATGGGTAAATCATAGTAGGTCTATAAGGCTAACCTGGCTATAAAGGTGATATCATTACCTAGATTGAATGACTTGATCATATTATATATATGTTGAGAATGGATAAATATTTGGTAGACTAAATCCACATAGGAGAGTATTTTTGGGTTGGATGCATCTTTATGTAATCCTACAAAATTGAGTGCCAAGATGTTAGACCTTTATTTTACAATACTAGGATCTTCCTTATCATTATTGTCCTAGTTCACCATCTTCTCCACATAGTAGAATAAGTCATTGTAGTGTTTTTACTCTGTGGCCAATACAATGGTATTAAAACTAGTGTCTTAGAAGATCGTGTTTATCCCATATGAAAAGAGAAATGGGACCCATTTTGACTTGGTGATTCTGAACATTCTTTCTTCAACCATGGACTTCAAATTTTGATTGATGATCTTATATATTGTCTTAATAATGGATCGATGCATAGAAGTATTATAAAAAATAACACAAAATACTTTAGAGTTCAACAAATAAAAATTGAAAGTGAATTTAGATCCTTGAGATTATAAGATTTGAACTTTAGATTTTAGAATTTTGAACTATAAGATATGAGCCATAAATGATAAGTATATTTTACTTGATTTGAATTAAATATGGGGTGGCTCTTTAGTTTTATTCCAATCTCTTCAAAAACTCACATTTAAGAATTAGCCAATCATCACTCTCAATTTGTACATGCATCTTCCCATCATAGGCTTGACATTTCCCTTAAGGTGACTTAGCTTTATAACCATCAAAATGAGACTTATCAACATTTAATTTGCACCAATAACTAGTGATTTATGGACAAATATGTGAGTTTTAGTTGTCATAATCGATAGGTGTTTGATACTTGGCATTAACCTATGTACCTTAGCTTTTTTACTTTGAGTATTGGGTTACTTAGGTGTGCTATATGATATTCTGCCAAGTGACACCCTTTAACTGGCTCACATCTCTTTTTGATTTTGTATGATTTGAACCCTTTTTTCTTTAGGATGATATAGTCTTGGGACCCTTACTAGTTTACCAAGTGGTAGGCTTTCATTAGATTTCACAGTCATGTAACTTTGTTATATATAAATCTAGATGGACCTACGTATTATGACACTTTACCACATGTCATATTTTAATTGGATCACTCTTCATTGGGTTATACATCTCCCTTTGATCAAGTATTATCATGAAGTATGGGGTCCACATTCATTATCCTATTGGTCCTAGCTACCATGTGGCTTCCAAGAAGCATCCATATATTCAATATTGGGTGATTGAGTGATAGGTGTTACCTTATCATGTATTTTTAGTGTTGTTAGAATTGAACTTTAAATCTTAGCTCCTAGGGGACAAAGGGTGTGACTGAGTGCCAAGTGTCATGATATGGTTGAATCACTCTATCATATAACTTTAAAACAAATAAGGGTTTTAAAAGGCCATGACTAGGTATTATGTGGCATGCTCTGATTAGGTTGATCTTCTTTATAAGTTGAAAAAAATGATTAAATGATAAGTGGCATGTTTCCATGAAGTTGATTGACTATAAGATTTGAGAAATGATAAGATCATTAGGAGATCAAGACTTAATGCTGAGTGGCATGTTGTGATTGAGTCAATGAGTAGTAGACCTTTATAATTTCTCTTTAAGCTAGAAATGCCATGATCAAGTGTCAAATGGTATACCCTCATTAGATCATGGGGTGGAAACCTTTCATAATTTCCTTTGAACCCAAAATACTATGATTTTATGCCAAGTGTCACATTTTGGCTGAGTCACGAGGTCACAACCATTTTTCAAGGCTAAATAATATGTGACTACATCTCAAAATTTGTATAGTTAAGTGACTGATGCATGTGATGCCTCTACATGTCGATTAAGGCTGAGCTAGTATTAATTTCCTATATGATAACACAAGATGAAAAAGTTAGTGATTCATGCGATAAAGAAAAAATGGATAAGCTCAAATTCCTAAATCTCAAGTATGAAATTTGACCTAGACCCTCTTTTAAGACTTAAAATCAAGGTACATCCTAGCAATGAATATGATTTTGACATAGCTAAAGAAATACTATGGTTCATAAGCCTTAATTAAGTGATTTTGATCTTATTTTTAGGAACCCTACCTTGGTTTTTGGATTGTAACCCTTATAAGATCACTTTTTAAACATGGTAGATCATTAGAAAATTGATGAACTTTGAAATTTAGGGAAATATTTAAAAAAGGTGCTCGTTAATATTTGTCATGAACCAACATGTTTTAAAAGCTTTTATAACCATGTAAAGGGTTTTTTATCATATATAATAAAGAAAAGGTATGTCCTAGGGTAAATGACCCAAAATTTCATGGGGTACCCATTTTTTGGAAAATGGGGGGCATATTGAACTCGACAAATGGAAACCTCTTTTAGAAACATAGAAATATGTTAGAATTCATATATCCTTGTTTAGAGTTTAATGATTAAGTAATCACCCCTTGGAAAATGTAGTAAGTATTATAATTAGTTCTCTAGAACTAAGTTGAAGGATTAGAGACTGAAAACCTTAAAATAATTCATACTATGTGTGTGATTTGAATTAATTGACCAACATGCCTTTGGGTTTCAAGATTAATAGATTTAAAAGTGATGGCTTCAAACATAGGTTCTGGGTAAGCATTTTTAGATATATATAGTGATTCTTAGCTTTAAAGAGGATGGATTGGGCATTGATCTACTACCTACTAGGCATCTATAACCCCAATAGAGGTACCTTTGGCTCCACTCTAGGCCTTTCTCCATTTCCATCCAAGTGTCCATAGCACCGGTGGAGTTTACCTGAGTCACCTTCAAAAGAATGTATACTATAATGTCAAGTCTATTTCTACTTGATTTACATGTTTTTTTTGGGGCAAACCCTTAGAGGTTGGGAACCAATTTTTAGCTAGTTTTTAAGGAATTTTAGAACGTTTGTTCAAGAACCATTTGCTTTGCATTGAATGAGTTCTACCCAAATAGTCTTGTGATGTGAAATTAAGTGTATGTATGGATCTTCAAAATTTTAAGACCTTCATCTAGTCAAACATATGTCTGTTAGCCCTAGATTATAATCAAAATAAAAACACATATTCCATAAAATGATAACTTTATTACCAAACTCTTCTAGATTTCCTAAATTAACATATGGCATGATTTCTTACTTTGGATGGATATATACTGAGTTGTACATAATCTTTAACACCCTAATTCCTTAGATTTCAAACCTTGGGATAAATGTAATAGAAAGTTGAGACCTTGACCAAAGGGCTTATTAATAGGTGAAACAAACACACAACTACTCTAAGGAAAGAAAAGGAAAAAAATAAACACATAACAAGAAAGTAATGCAAAAAGAAAACTAATATACTCATACCTACATCTAAACTAAATCAACTCATAGTCCTTGGGTGGGGGTACAAGGGGTAGTTGAGAAGTAGTGACTCAAGTACTATCCATTTATCTGTAGAGCTAGGTCATTTCCTTGTAAATATTTTAGTCTGAAGGTGTTATCACATAAGATCTTTATGATTTGATATGGCTCGATCCAAAGAGGCACAAATTTTTCATGATAGCTTTTTTTTATGAGATTTAGCCCATAGTAAGACCAAGTCTAATATTTAGAACATTTTAATTTTAGCCTTTTGTTAATCTACTTTTTGACTATGTCTTAGTGTTCACTAAAGTTCTTAAGGGCTTCATCTCTATCATCCTCCATCTAAATGATATTTAATATTTTGGATTGGACTCCTTCATCATCATCCATGTATTCATCCATAAACTCATAAGTAGGTAATTATAATTTAATGGGAAATATTGGTTGCTACCCATATACTAGTAATAATGGAGATGAATTCAAGGCTTGTTTGTATCTAGTTTGATTTTCGTAGAGATCATATTTTAATAATGACTACTACTCCCTTAGTTTCTTATCCACTATTTATTTATTTCATTAATTAGGTTTTGTTTATTGACTCTTCAATACCATTCTTGTATGGATAATGATTGGAGGAAAGCTTAAAAATAATCCTATTTTCATAGGCACATTTTATGAATTTTATAAATTGGAAAGTCAAACCATTATCACACGCCAGAGATAAAAGAGTCCTAAATATAGTTATGATGTTATCCTCGAAGAACTTGATGACATCAATTAATCTACAATTCTTAGTGGCAATTGATTTAGTCTACTTGGTGTAATAACAAGTGGTTGTTAATATGATTTTTTGGCCTATCAATGAGTTGGGATTGATGAATCCAATGAAGTTTATCACCCATTATGAAAATGACCTAGTTTTAATCACTAATTATAAAGGCATGGCTACTTTTACTTATCTACTATTGAATACTTGACACTGGTGACATGCTCAGACATGAGTATGTGCATATTTGAATATGGTAGGCTAATAATAGCTTGCTCTAAGAATTGTGTGGGTAGTGGTTTTTCTCGAAGGGTGTCTACTTCCTATTTTTTCATGGAAATTATTTAGTATGTCCACAAATTGTTAATTAAATATGTATCTAAGGTAGATGCCTTTATAATTTTTCTATAGATCACTCTTTTAATCATGAAATGTGATCTCTTGATTTTGAGTGCTCTCTTTTTCTCTCCTTTTAATTATAATGGGCAAGTGTCATTAAACAAATAGTAGATGATGTCTTTATACCATCCCTCACTCAAAACCTGGTCTATTTCCACCTGTAAAACATCAATTTAAGGATTAATCTTGGTGATTAGATAAATTAAACCTTAGCCTTGTACCATATTATTTGACTTGATCTATATGTTGTATTCTTAGATCTTAGTCATCCATTTCCCTCATATTTCTCCCAACTCATTCTAGTTAAGCATAAGCTTAATGGTGGGGTTAGGTATAATGGCATGAGTTTTGTTTCAGAGGATATAATGTCTGAAATTATTTACAAACTTTACCAAGGCATATGCTTGCTTATCTAGGAATGGGTATTTTAGTTTTGCATCCTTTAAGTTGATACACATGAAGGTGACTGGATGTTCTTTTTCATCTACTTTCTACATTAAGATGACAATAATCATGTGGTCAAAAGTGAAGGAATAAAGCTATAAGTCTTTATCAAAATCCAAGTTAATTAACATGGGTTGCTTATACTATAGCTTATTTAATGTCTTGGAAATATTTATTAGGCTTGAACATCTACTTAATATTCACATCCTTTTTTAACATGGCATTTAGAGGTCTGATAATTTCATCAAAACCTAAAATGAATTTCTAAGTTAATTTTTTGAAAAACAACTTTAATTTATTTTTACTATTAGGGAAATCAACCTTGAAAATAGAATTAATCCTATTAGGGTCAATAGACATACCATACTTCATGATTATGTGTCCCAAGAGCTTACCTTCGATTAGGGAAAAGATACTCTTATTAGGGTTTAGAGATATACCAAAGGTTCTACACTTCTCCAAAACTTGTTAAAAGTGTATCATGTGGTCTTTCCAATTTTTATAGAAAATAGTTAAGTCATCCATATAGATAATTATGCACTTATCGATCAATCGTTGGAATTCATGGTCCATGGAACACTAAAAGGTATCCCCAACATTGATAATTCCAAAAGGCATCCTTCTATAAGTGAATTTTCCCCACTTGGTTGTGAAGGTAGTTTTTATTCTATCTTCTGTATTAACTGGTACCTAGTTATAACAAAAATAACTATCTAATAAAGACATCATCTGAGAGCTACTAACAATTTGAATTACCTCATCCAAAGAGGGTGATGGTAATTATCCTTTTTTGAATATCGATTGTGGTTCTAAAATTTCATGAGAGTCTGATCTCACCATTTTTCTTTTTGATTAGGACCAAGTTAGCTACCCATGGTGAGTGTTTGATTGAAAAAAATATCCTCACATCCAATAAATCTTTACTTATTTATAAATAAGAAATTCTAGCAGTAGGTTGATGGGTTTTTTCCTCTACCAAAATATTTTACATGATTCCTTTAAAGGGATCATATGAGTGATAACCTAGGTGTCAAAGACTTTGAGGTATTTGTATGACCATACAAGGACATCCTTTAACCTAAATAATATCTTAGTGGACTAAGCCACTTATTATTTGGTGTAGACAATCCCAATGTTAATGTGTTAGGGATTTCTTGATGAACCTAGGTTAATTTTCTTTTAATCTTTTCCACTTGCTTTGGGTATTTTGTGATCATTCATTGTCTTATCTTGGTCAAATATACTCTTTAGAGAGACTAAAACTTTAGGGATTCTATTCCTCTTTATCTAAATTATGCCATCATCATCAACTTCAGTCTCCTTCATGGATTCTTCATATTTCTTGTCAATTACATGTGACTCAAAGACTTCAGAATTAGTCATGAAGTTGATGATTTGCTTATCATCATCAAATACTTGAAAGTTATTGATGTTATATGATACATAAGGGTAAGATATCATCTTGACCATGATTTTTTTAGTTTGAGGGCCTCAAGTGGGATTAGATTGGCTATCACAGAGGCTAATACATTTAAAAGCTTATTTTTATCCTTGGGCATTGAGGCAATGTTAAATGCTTCAAAGCTTTTGATTTAATCCCCTGCTCAAAATTTATATTTCTTTATATAAGAAAGGTTACATTGATATTGGCTACATGCCTGATTGATGATTAAATCTAAATCACATCATATCAATAATTTACTTACCTTATCTTTTATGGGAAATTAAAGTCCTAAGATTAGGGCCTCATATTCTATAAGATTATTGGTGGATGGAAATTAAAATCTATAGGATGCTAAGTATTACATACCAACTAGATTGTTAGCATGATACCACCCCCAAGCCTTGCTTGGATCTCACACCATTGAAGTACATCATCCATAATACTTCATCCTTAGTCATAGGACCACTTTCATTAAAGACAATAGTATTAAAAGCATATATACCCAAGTTGGTAGATTAGAAATTCACCTTCTTATTCTTGGCATTGTAATCCATTATTATAAACTTCATCCTTGGCTCTCACTCGATTTAGATTTGATTAGGCATGCCCCTCCAAGCTAACCATATATGCGAGAAGTCTATGGACATATATCAATTTAAGAATTTTGTCTAATCTCTACTTAGTAACATCCCATATGCTTCTAGGATTTCCATGACCTAAATGTCGAAGAACTATTAAATCTGAGGTTCATGAGATAGTTGCATATGAATTTTCATAGTTATCCTACCACTTTAACCTTCAACTTGTACAACTAGATGAATTTTTTTCAAACATAATTGGATTTAGTCCTAACTTTTCATAAATACCTATAGGCATTATGTTAGCAGATGTTCTAGAATTGAGTAAGCAATTATGTATATTCTTTATAAATATTATAATAGTTAACATAAATAGAGGAACCTCAGCTTTAATTTTATACATCACCACATACTAATTTGTAGATTTATCATTACCTTTATCTAATTTCTAAGTTAATGATTTGAGTAGTAGATCACATTGCTAAGTGATTTAAGAAGCTCATTCAAATTAATGTTGGCTTTGATATTCTTCATATCTTCGATAATTTTTTATTCACCTTTGGACTTATTTATGGTTAATTCTATAGTAGGCTGAGTATCCTTTCACTTTGTAGGAGGATCATTATTGGTTTGATGATTAGGGGGAGTGTCAACTTTGTTAGGAGGTGTGGAAGTTGTTGTAGGTTCCTTTTGGGATCTATTTTGGTTTGATGATTAGGGGAGTGTCAACTTTGTTAGGAGGTGTGGAAGTTGTTGTAGGTTCCTTTCAGGATCTATTTCTCAAGGCATAATTACTTTTTTAATATTATTGGAAAGCATGGATCTTGTCTATGTTACTTTTGGGCTTGTTTTATTCTTGGTTAGGAAACTCATAAGTTTTGAACATGAGGGCCATTTTAGAGGGGTTAGACCCACTATTAGGTGCTCTTACATTTCCTAAATTACAAATATTTCCTTGGTTGTTAGGGATAATGTCATAACTTTCCAATTCACCTTAGAACATCTCAAAAGTGTTTCAAAATTATATACAGTCTAATTCTCCATATTAGGCCATGTTATGGACCCTACACCAATTAAGTAAGGCTAATTTATAGATATTTATGTCAGGAATCTTATTGGCTTAGGGTTCATTATTGTTGTTATTATTGTTATACATGTTGAAAGGCCTATTGTAATTTTGAAACATGTAATTTATGTTAGAACCTTCTCTCATATTTCCCATTTACCTTTGTAAGTTTAGAAAATCACTACCTAGTTTTTGAACCATCATTTTAATTGCTTCTAAATCTCCTTTCAAATATTTGGGCTTAGTGCTCTGGACTGTGTTCTAGATAATGTTGTGGGTGTTAGAATTATTAACAAGGATCATGGATTGGTTGTTATTTTAGGGATGAGATCTAAAATTAGACTAATTGAATGATCCCAATTATTGGCTAGGAGATACATGGTTCAATGTAACTAATTGAGGCTAGGTATTTGATTCAAGGTAGACATATTCTAATTTGCATTTGGGACTAAATTTAAAGTAGGTAAAGCTAAGTTGATGTTTAGGATAATAAAATAAGGATGCCCATATGGGTTTATTTTCTCATTAATGTGTATGGCCTCTACATATGCATGTAAGAGTGTATTGATGTTTATGGCCTTTCATAAAAAGATAACATTCATTATATTTAGAGTGTTCTTATAGATTTCAAGCATTAGGTTGTCTATAAGATGGTAGGGGCCTGTCGTGAGGCTATACATATTTTGAAATTTGGCTTTGAAAACTCTTATGAGTTCATTCAAGTCTCACTTCAAGATGATGAACTAATGGTAAATGATTCCAAGACTAATGATACTTCCAAATAATATGATGAAGGAATCATTAAACTAATACCATCTTGTGATGGAGTCCTTTGGTAAATTTAGGAACCAATCATTACCTAATTCCATAAAAGTGAATGGGAAGAGTCTACAATCTGTCTTCATGAATGATGTTTAGATGTCAAAGGGTAGCCTTGAAAGACTTGATATGATCTTTAGAGTTATACCCCTAGATAGATTGAAGAGAAGGAAATATCTCTCTAGGTTTCTAGGCAAATCGTGCACAAGGATGAGCACATTCATGGAGAATCCTCCTAACCATGCCATGATTGGCTAGATGTGAAACAAAGGATGTAGATGTAGGCTTACTATAGAGGAAGGGTGGGATTTAGATCTTCTATGTCTCCCTTTATCAACTATAGCTTTAAGATGGGCTTATAAATATTTAAGGGGAACTCTACTCTCAAAATGAGATTTGGCTTAGATCCTAGGCAACTCTAGGGTGTGTAAGCAAAGATCTATGCCAAAAAATCATAATACCATAAAGGCTTATTGAATTTTCCAAAATAAGGTGAAGGTCAGCCTAAATTAACATAAAAGAACCCTACAAAAAGGTCCATAATTAAGTTGAGTGGACTTACTTACCTTTGTTGGCTTGTATCTTTTATAGCTTTAGACCCTACTCAAATTTGTTAGAAAATTGGTTTAATCCTGCAAAGATCAATGTTAGATATGATATTTTAAACAATCCTTAGTGTATCAAGCTTGTAAAAGTGCCATAGAGTGAAAATTTGAAAATAACACCTTAAATATACATGAATATATTCTATCTAGACTTTAAGAACCCTTGTCCAATGATATTTTACATAATAATCTTTTTGGACACTGATCTTTGCACTTATTCATTGCAAACTCAAAATATTTAGTTTAAATAGTGTAGAAATTTACACATATGAACTAAACAAAGCTCAATATATTTAAATATTTCAATGATATGACCATCTTTAGCCTTTTAGATTAAATTTAAATAGATTAGAAGGGTAATGCCAATAAATCATTGGGTTTGAGTCAATATTTAAAGGATCTCTTGGAATAACACTTTTTTATAGGGATATTTTAAAGGTTTCAAAGCTCTTTTAGAAAATGAGAAAGAAGCACAATGTTTATTCTAAGCTTTTTGTATTTTAAAACAATATTCTATATTATAACCAAAATACACTATCATTTACTCAAAATGGCCCTCCTTATAATGCCAACTCTTCCCTATTGATGTATGTTTGTGTCAAGGACATAATGCAAAAAATAGAATAACATTTCCCAGATTGTAGTATAGGTAATAGAAAACCTTTAGGCTTCACTCAGTTTTGCTAGAGAGATCTTGTGGTTACCACCTTTTCAATCTATAAGCAAGCCTCACTATAAAGACATCAAGAATATGGTAATGACACAGTCTACATAAATTTTATTATGATGTAAATTATTTTGTATTTAACAATATGGTTCCAAACTCTTAAATAAACAAATGGATATGTACAATGACTACTAATCTAAAGTGACTCATTGTAAGAAAAGATCAAAGAAAAAGTAGGGTAGGGTAGAAAAGAAAGGTTTCTTTACAACAACAAAGACCAACAAAACCTCTTTAGTTCTTCTGATAATAATTAAAATAAAACTAATAGCTATGAGATCCTAATGATTAGACCCAGAATATCATAAGTGCAGTGAGGATTATAGGGTGAATATAATGCGCATATTTGAAAAGGATGCTTTAAAATGTTATCTATAATAAATTGCCGTAATCACATCCACTAGTAGAGTAGGAAGAAAATAGAGAATGCATAACAAATTTTTTTAGCCTAGCTAAAAGCATAAACTAACAAGATACATTCAAACTACCAATGCCAATTTTTAACCATTAAAAAAATCAGATCATATATCATTAACAAAGATTGAGAAACAAAAATGCATGAAAATAATGAAAAAACAATGCGTTAATTACAAGAATTTCCTTTCTCTTGTCATTAATTTCACAAAATTCTATCTCTAAATTGTAATGAAGGGGGGAACCCTATATATAGGCCATTTGAATGCCTCAATTGGTTATAAAAATAATCTAACAATGTGACACATTTTAGTAGACAAGGTATCCCATGTCCTAAACTTAGAGAACATTCCTCACTCAAAATAAGGGAATATCTTATAATGAAATTTGAATGACCTTGAGACATGATTCCTATTTAGATGGGGTCCAATATATGGATAATTTATTCTTGAAGAGATGGGATATGATCCGATTGGTGTAGTGGATGATGAAGCTCTTTTTATAAAAGAAGATGAAATGCTAGTGCTAGTTGAGGAAGAAAATGTATTAAGAGGGGTTGACAAGGTGGTGGCTCCTATGATGGTATCTTGTTTTTGGGCTTCAAATTTACCTTTCCAAGTTTCATAGCATTTCCTATAATCGCTATCAATTAATTTAAATCAATGATAGGCTCCTTTAGTAGTTTGGATATGAGTCTAACCATTGAATAATGTTTGCTTAGGAGAGGTCCTATAGCTTTGTCGATGGATGCAACCTTCTCTATCTTTTGTTTGGAATAAGATGCCAAATATAACATCTATTATATGAAGGTCACCCCTCTTGTTGTGGCTTGTTTTTATAAGTTTACCACAAAGTTCTAAATCTAGGCCTTGAAGGCATCCTTATGACAATGGAGCCATCTTTATTAGCAAGGTGCATAATTTCAACATCCTTCAATATGGTGATGAGTCTATCACCTTGTTGTGTGAGAGACCAACCAAATGAACTTATTCAATTCATCCACTAGTTTAGGAATTTCCTCTTGCCAATAACATAGGATTGAGCAATGCTCAAGTCCTCAAAGGGAATCAAATTTAGGTCCTCAAATTTTTTCATTTTGATCAACCTCATCAAGTTGATTATTTTACTATTGTATCCCCCATATGTAGCTTCTACCTTAAGTAATTTATTATATATTTCATTTCCCTTTACCTTGTATTGAGCTAAGGTATTCAGCATGTCAAACATCTCTTTCATGACCTATTCTAATTTTTATATGGTCTGCTATGGCAAGGTGGCCTTGTGTTACTACTCTAAATACATTTTTCTTTATTTCACTCCATTAAGAAATTTAGCAACCACATCCATAGTTGCTTGGATATCTGAGAGGGGGTCCTCATACTACTATTGTTGGCCTTGCTTGGCCTTCTTTGTCTTAGTTAGTTCAAACAAGGTTTCCTCTAACTCATACATGATTGTCTAGTCTAGGTGGGTGATCTTCCTCTTGGTCACCCTCTTCATTTCCCCAACCTCTTTGTCAAATTTCAATGTGCCTTGTGGGGGGTCCATTATGACCAAATTTAAGTTCCTCTTTGTGGCCAATTGCATATTCTTAATCCATGTCTTATATAAAGAACCAATTAGGGAATATAATGATTGAGGCAATGGCTAAGTTAGAGTTAGCCCTTAGAAGGTAGATGTTTGGGAGGTATTAGTGGTCATGTCTAATATAAACATAGAGCTATGGGATGAAGTATCACTAGTGCTAGTTGAAAAACTAGTAGAGAATAGGGGAAATTATGGGATGATGATAGTGGAACTCTTCTTAGGAAATTGTGGACTAGGACTAGGCCTGAATGGAGGAAAATTGGACATTAACAAAAATATTAGGGTGGATGATATGTTGAAGGGGGTCATAGTGAGCAATGGCATGGTCATAGGCCTAATTATAGGTTTGGTGAGAGGCCTATAAGATAAGAGGCTGATATGACATGGATTTGAGGTTGACTAAATATGATTAAGGGTTTCTTATAGAGGAAAGAGGGAGGTAAGGAAATAAATTTCTAGTCTATAATACTTTACCCTTCTCTGGTAGGTGGAAGGGGAGGTAATGGCTGACTTGAAGTTGTTAGTGTAGGAGTTATTATCACCTCCTTTAAAGTTATTGCTTATGTAGAGGTGACACATTATATTTGGGATAGGATGCTAGATGAGATGAAGCCTTCATAAATTTCTCCCCTGAACTATCTCCTCCCTTCTCCAAAATGAGAGACAATTCCTAGAGTATTCTTCAACTGAGTTGTGGATCTACTGGGCCTTCTTTTCCAAAACTAGTAGTATATATTGGAGATGTTGATGCTCTATCTTGAGTATCCTATTATTTGAACACCAAAAAAAGATCTACACCATCAAGTATTCCTTTCACCCATGTGATGTTCATAGCCTTCAACCTATGCTTAAATTCTACATCATTAGCTACACTAAGGTAGAAATGGTCTCCATCCTAGGGACCATGATGATATGTAATACAGAGAGATTCCCTATGTCTAATGTTTTGATTGGATGTCAAAGGAATAGGGTCCCATTCCTTATTGGTATCCTCTTCCAGATTGAAAATGGACCTATGTTTGGTAGTAACCATGGTTGAGTGCCAATTCTCAACTTTAAATTGGTTGATGTTGGTTAGTTAGGGATGGGTCGATCCCTTGTTATTTTTTGCATAGTTCATCTGCTCTTGTGAGTAGTTAGAAGGAAATCTCCTACTCATCCAACTTGTATGGCACTATGGTGGGAAATCTATATGGGGTCATCTTGATTCCCTCAACTCTTATTATAGTTTAATTAGGGTAGTACTAGTAGGTGCCTAATGTGCTAAGTGTTTCTCTAATCCTTTCATGGGTGGCCCTATCAACAATCAGGTAGAATTCTTAGTAATGGCCTACATCTCCTACCTATACCTATAAATTATAACCTTCATGAAGACATGGGTCATGATCCATTTCAATTTTGGATCCTAATTTGTAAATTGAGGTAACTTTAGAGTAACACATATGGCATCAACCAAGTAGGACATCATATAGAAATGATTTCCTTGGTTGGCCATGGTCTTCCTAATTTGGGTAGTCAAATTGTAGAAAATGATTTCCCAAAGAGGGGGAGTGGTGGAGTCATCTATGATCATGGACAAGAGTGGAACCCACTTATCATCAACATGGCTAGCATATTCTACTTCATATAACTTGTTCATCATGGCCATCCCCATCTTCACCCCTAATCTGAATTGGGTGATGGGGATTCGATTGATTTTGGACTTGCAGATAAACTTCCCTAGATTTTTCATCCAGTTTGTCAAGACCTATTTGATGTTATGTGAGTTGAGCTATTAGATTATGGTTTCTTGATTATAAATAATTTAGGCCTGGGTAAATCATAGTAGGCTTAGAAGGCTAACCCATTTATAAAGGTGATATCATTACCTGAATTGAATGACTTGATCATATTATCTATACACCAAGAATGGATGAATATTTGGTGGACTAAATCCACATAGGGGAGTACTTATGGGTTGGATACAACTTTGTGAAATCCCATAAACTTGAGTGCCAATATGTTAGACCTTTCTTTTTCAACATTGGGATCTTCCTTATCATCAATGCCATGGTCCACCATCCTCTCCACATGGTAGAATAAGTCATTGTAGTGTTTTTACTTTGTGGCTAATGTAATGGTATTGAAATTGGTGTCTTAAGAGATTGTGTTTGTCCCATATGAATAGAGAAATGGGACTTTTTCTTGGAGGCTCTAGACATTCATGTTTTAGCCATGCCTTTCAAATTTTGATTGATGTGATTATATATTATCTTAATTCTAGATGGATGCTTAGAGTGCTTCAAATTTCAATAGATAATGATTGAAAGTGGATGAAAATCCTTAAGATTACAAGCTTTAAACTCTAGATTTTGGAACTTTGAACTATGATATATGAGTAATAAATGGTATCTTTTACTTGTTTTGACTTAAATCTAAGATGGCTCTTCAGTTCTATTCTAATAGCTTCAAAAATTCAATTTTGGGAATTAGCCAATCATCACTCTGAGTTTGTCCATGCATCTTCCCATCATAGTCTTGAATTTTCCCTTGAGGTAAATTAGCTTTATAACCACCAAAATGAACCCTATCAGGGTTCAATTTGCACCAACAACTAGTTATTCATGGATAAATATGTGATTTTTAGGTATCATACTTGACACATTTTTGACAGTTAACATTAACTTGTATACCTTAGAATTTTAATTTGAGTATTGGGTTACCTGGGTGTGATACATGATATTTTTCCAAGTGGCATCCTTTGATTGGTTTGTGTCTCTTTTTGATGTTACATGGTTTGACCCCCTTTTGCTTTGGGTTGACATAGTCTTGGGACCCCTACTAGCTCACTAAGTGGTAGGATTTCATTGGCTCACATAGTCATGTAGCTTTTTTATATGGGAATTTTGATAGACTTACCTATTATGACATTTTTTTATGTGTTATCTTTTGATTAGATTACTCTTCACTGGGTTATATAGTTCCCTTTGATCAAGTATTATCATGAAGTAAGGGGTCCATGTGTCATATCCTATTGGTCCTAGCTACTATGTGGCTTCCAAGTATCATACAACTATTCAAGATTAGGTGAATAAGTGAAAAATGTTACCTTATCATGCATTTATAGTTTTTTTAGAATTAAACTTTGCATCTTAGCTCTCAAGGTGTGAAGGGTGTGATTGAATGTTAAGTGTCATGATGCGATTGAATTATTATATCATAGATATTTGAAAGCAATTATGGTCTCAAAAGGCCATGGATAGGTACCATGTCACATGCTATAATTGGGTAACTCTTATTTATAAGTTGAAACACAATGATTAGATGAAAATGGAATGTTCCCATTGAGTCACTTGATCATGAGATCTGAGAAAGAAGTATGATCCTTAGGAGATCATGAATAGATGCCAAGTGGCATGTTGTGATTGATTTAATAGGTAGTAGACCTTTATAGCTTGTCTTTAAGATAGAAATGATATGATTAAGTGCCAAGTGGTAGATCCCCATTAGATTGTGGGGTGGAAAACCTTTCATACTTTCCTTTGAACTTAAATAATTATGATTGAGTGCCAAGTGTCACATTATAGCTAGGTCACTAGGTCATGACCATTATTGAAGTCTAAAGCTTATGCGACTAAGTCCTAAACTCTATGTAGTTGAGTGACTAATGCATGTGATGCCTCTATATGTTAATCAGGGCTGAACTAACATCAAGATCCTACATGATGACACAAGATATGAAAGTTAGTGATTCATGAAATAAAGATAAAAGGGGTAAGCTCAAATTCATAAATCTCAAGTATAGGATCTGACTTGGACCCTCTTTTAAAACTTAAAATCAAGGTACATATTAGCATTGAAAATGATTTTGACATTATTATTGACCAATTTTTTCCCAACAGGTGCTTGGTTCAAGCTTTAGGTTCTTCGGCTTTGGTTCACTTGGCATTGGCGTACAATGATTGAACCACTTAAACCATTGAACCATTTTGGTTCAATGGCTTGGTTCAAGGGTATACCCAAAAGGTCAAGGGGCAGCTCAAGTCTAGAAGCCCTTGCGAAGGGTATGGAACACTTCAATAGAACACTTCAAAGGGATGTTCTAACTTTCAGAATTTCAACTAAGGCAAAGTCCCAAATTCCTTTAGACTTTTTGTCTAAAGGAATTCATTCAAACAAAAAGTCTGAAGGAATTTGGGCCGCAGTTCAAAACAAAAGGCTGGGGCAAACATCCGCAGATAAAAGTCTGCAGGAGAATGTCTACGAACAAAAGTTCGTGGGAAAATGTCCATGGATAAAAGTCTATGGGAAAATGTCTACAGACAAAAGTCCATAGAAAATGTCTGTAGACAAAAGTCTGTGGGAACCCAAGAATTAATATGGAAGGGCACAGTGACCGGCCGAAGGACCCCAAAGGGCAGGTGCCCTTACAGGGGACTCTCAGCCAAATAAAGGGGCACTTTCAAAGGCTGAGGGGTCACCTTCCCTTCAGGAAGGTGATAGGAAGGGACTTCAAGCAAAAGGACCCACCAAGAGGGCCGAGGAGGACAAAGCTCAAAAGAAATTGCCAAAGTGGTGACGTCTTAGAAGCTGTCAACTTTAAGGAAGAAAATTAGCCATTGGTTTTCAAAGCGATGATGGCCACGTGAATGTCAAAATTAACACAATGAAATAGCCATTTGATTTCAAACTAAAAGGATGCCAACCATGAAAGGAGGCCCAAAATTGTAGTGACCTACCCAGAGATAGCCCCGAGGGCAAAGGAGCTAGAAGAGACAAAATAGGGAAAAGACAAAGTCCCAAGCATGGAGCAGGCAAGTAGTCCAAGTGGCAAAGGGAAGCGTCAATTTGAAAAGTTACTCTAGCAGGTGAAATAGTAGCTAAAAATTGACCATTAGAAGATGCAAATAGCCAATCATACGACCCTTTTTTATTCATTTCATATTTATGAGCAGACAAGCTGTGTAGGTGCCTTCAAGAAGTAGCCTCAATTAATGAGGAAACAATGCAGCCATGTCAAAAAGCACCTAAAGTCAAAGCTAGGGTCAACACAACATTTATTTTTTGGGTAGCTTGCTCTTCCCATGAGGGGATGCAAATAGGCCACTTGTAAAAAGGGGCACCAAAAGGCCTCCTTTCTTCTATATATTGAGGACTTGTCATTTTGAGAAATCATCTTCCACATTTGTAAGGCATAACCCTAACAAAATTTTCACCTGAATCAATAAACACATTTTTTACCTCTATCTTGGATAGATACTTCTGTGTATGTCTTGAGTGTTAGTTTGTGTTTAGTCATTGTTTCTTAATGCTTTCATAGGTCCAAAACCAACATATCTATTGTCTACAAGGTGCCATTTCTACAAATGACAAAGAGAGCAATATCTGAAAGTGCAAAAATAGAAGAAGCCACTTGTAGTGTGCATTTCATAGCACCTTTGGTGAATCTCTGTTTCTTGTAATTTTTTCATTAAAGCCTCCCTGCCGAGTTTCTTGCAACCTGGTCCTTCTGCCAAGTCTAAAGTGTATGTATGTGTATGTCTGATTTAAAGTGTGGATGTGAGAAGGTCAACTTGTTTTGGTGCATCACCTCTTTAGAGTATTTTGTTTTCTTGTAATCTCTCTCCCTTTTCATCCGCCCATTATATATCTATATATATGTATGTGTTAGCACTTGCTGGAATGAATATGATGCATCAAAGGGAGCTAGCCCTTATCTAGAGACTCTCCCCTCTAGCTTCACTGGTCCCACAGGTGAGAGGGGAGTTTCCATAGTTGCGTGAAGAAGGTAGGAGCTCAGCCTCTTGCCAAGGGTGTAATTTTCTGCATCAACAATTTTTGGCATGCTTGGTGGGACACAATTTGACAATTTAGTAAGGTTTCAAGATTGATGCTGGTCCTGTTACAACAAATCAAGGATTTTTAGCATCTAGTGACTCCACTGGTAAGAGCTTCAGTTTTCCAATCAAGACTAGTTTCTTAACTTTCTAAGCTTAAAGTCACCACAAGGTCTACTTCTAAAAGGGTTTTCTTTGATTTCATTGAGTTGCCTTTGAACTCAGCAAAAAGACTAATGTTTGAGAAGACCTATCCTTATTCAACAAGCCACCCTTTTAGACCTATTGTAAGGGATGCATATGCAATAGAGACATAGTTACATCCCATCCTAGCTATGGCTCCCACATTAGCTCCTCTACCTATCATAGAGAAACCAGCTACTATTCCATCTAATGAGCTTCATAAAGTTAAGAGTCTATTGCAGAGCATGTCAAATGAACTTGTAGCTCTTAAAAGGTAGCAAGCTCAAAGCAATAGACCAAATTAGGGATACCAACATTATGGTCAATCCCCTAGACCCCCTTTCCAAAACTATAATCAAGGACAGGGTCAACTTCAGACCAAACCATTTCAAAACTACAACCCGAGCCCCTCTTCATCATCTAAAGTCATGGTGCCTGTTTAGAACAATCTAGTATAGGAACAACCAAGTTGTTCGACCATGGGATATGGTCAAGAATAGGCTATTTATACAAATGAGATGATGATTTATTTATAGAATGTAGATAATCAAGTAGCCCCTCATTCCCAGGTCTTTGAGGCTCCAATGCAACCCAGCATGAGTAGTAATCAGGCCCAACATGATTCTACCCTCATGAATCATCTAGAAGGGGAATTTTATTTAGTGAATTATGTAGGCGCTATAGACAATCAGGCTGACAATGTTGCAGCCAACACAAGATTCAAGAGAAGAGCATTGTGAGAAGCCCAAGCAACCACCCAATCAATAGCTGTAACTTCTCCATCACACTCAAATCAAAAGGCCCCAAACTTTAGATAGCTATTTGTACCTTTAGCCCCTCAGCCTGCAGTTCAAGTTAGAATTAGCCCCTAGTTAAAATTGAAGGAAGGTAGTCCTCAAGTCAATATAGTGGACCAAATGAAGAAGATACATATGAACATCTCCTTATGGGATTCATTGTCTCTACTAGGACAAAAGGACATGATACAAAGAGAATTACATGAGCTGGATCGATAAGCTATCCCAGTGAGCACCAAAAATGTCTTAATGATGAATGGACAGCCTTCCACTTTAGGTCAGGTAAAGAAGGAAGAGAAAATTCCTCTTTTCTATGTGTCCTTGGTTATAAGGGATTTCTTGGTGCATAACTGCATCATTGATAGTGGGGCTAGTACCTTAGTGATGCCCAAGTATATAGCTGACAAGATGGGACTAAAATTTGAAGAGATGAATAAGGGAGTCTTGCAACTAGATGGGACACCTACAAAAATAGTTGGGATTTTGAAGGGTTTAAGCTTGACATTGCATGCTTACCCAACCTTCTCAATTCCCCATGATATAGTGGTAGCAAATGTTCCTCCTTATTTCACAATTTACTTGTCCAGGGACTTCACATCAAAGATAGGTGGCTATCTAGCAACGAATTAGTCCTATCTAGTTTTTAGAACCAAGTATAGGACCAATGTAAAGATCAAATCTAAGCCACTCTACAAGGACCATCTAGAACCATATTCACCCAAGGTAGCAAACATCAGTTACACCATTATCGACCCAGAAGAGTCTTAGACAGACCAATCTCCATCCTATACTCTTGAAGGAGTTGTAGACCTACTCTTGGATGAGTGGGGAAATGATAACTTCAAGCATGATCATTACAACTTCATAGAGGAGGTAGGCCTTGGAGTCTACTACATACACGAAGAGGGTGCCTTCATACCAAATATAATGAAGGCTAGCCAAGAGGACCTAGGTCTATGGCAGTTATACTTTGACGGTTCTAGAAGTAGGCTGGGAGCTGGTGGTGGAGCAATGTTAGTCTCCCTTCAAAGGAGAGATACTTTTCAACTTTCCATTTCCAATTTTATTACACAAGCAATGTTGCAAAATACAAGTCCCTTATCCATGGTCTAGAATGGGCAAGAAAAAGAGGGATCAGGGAGTTACAAGTTTTGGGAGATAGTGAGCTGATTGTAAATCAAGTGAAAGGCTAGAATCTGACCAAGAATTCTTTGCTAAAGTCCTACAAGCATAGGGTCTAAGACTTGGTGGAAGATTTCCTCACTTTCAATATCACCTCCATTCCCAGACAATAGAACAAACAAGTGAATAGGCTAGCAACAATTGGTGATCAGTTCTATGTTTCTAGGCAGATAAGTTGAGACTATGGTTCACGCTACTTGAAGGTGATAGTTTCAACCTCCATCCCCGACAACATTTCAAATTGGTAGGTTTTCTAAAATGACCAACAAATAGCTTTCTTCTTACAGGAGGAAGCTGAGTGCACAACATAGAACTAGGTGAAGCTACAATAGCAATATGGCAACCAGATTGTTTAATTAAAGAATAATAAGCTCCCTAAAGGTTTGGTCACTCTTGAGAGCATCTTCAATGGAGATGACCGATTGAGAAACAACAAGGCATGCATCACAACTAAGGAGGAGAATTATGAAAGGGTTGAGATCTTCAAGGACAAGCTACTTGCACTTGGAAAAGTCTGCACGGTTCAAGAAAGGTAGGATTTCATTTTGTTGTGTCAGGAGTTTGCTGATGTTTTTGCATGGGATTACAGTGATTTAAAGGGCTTCGACCCAAGACTCACCCAGCACACCATCAAATTAGAAGAAGGCACCAAGACAATCACACAAAAATAGAGACTTGTCAACCCAATGATTGAGCCTCTCATGCAGAAGGAATTGGCCAAATTGATTGAGTCTAGGATTATATTTCAAATCAAACATTCCTCCTGGCTAGCCAATCTTGTTCCTATTAGAAAGAAGAATGGGGAGATCAGGCTATGTGTCAATTTTAGGGACCTTAATAAAGTCTCTTTAAAAGATCATTATCCCCTCCTAAGCATGGAGTGGATCCTTTAGAAGGTAACAAGAAGCAAGCATTTCTCCCTCCTGGATGGTTATTTAGGGTATAATCAAATTTTGGTGTAAGGCTGTGACTAGCACAAAATGACCTTCATTACTAAATAGGGAATGTTTGCCTATAAGAAGATGCCATTTGGGCTGGCTAATGCTGGTGCTACCTTTCAGTGAGCCATGGACATGGCTTTTAGAGGCTTGATAAATAATAATGTGCTGGTATACCTTGATGATGTGACGGTGTTCTCTAGGGAAATGAGCCAACACATGCAACACCTCAAGTAAATTTTTGAAAGGTGTAGGGAATTTGACATCTCTCTTAACCCAAAGAAATGCATGTTTTTTGTTCATGAGGGGAAACTCCTTGGCCACATTGTGTCCAAGGAAGGCTTATCCATTGACCCTGAGAGAGTTCGTTCTATCCTGGAGATGTCCCTACCTAAGCAAAAGAAAGGCCTACAGAGTTTCTTTGGTAGGATAAATTTTATTCAGAGATTCATTCTAAATTTCATAGAGATAGTCAAGCCACTGACCTCTATGCTGAGGAAGGGTGAGGAGTCAAGTGGACAACACAAAGGAAGGACATATTTGAAGCCATCAAGTAGGCCATAACTTGGGCTCCTACTTTGATCAACCTCGACTTCAACAAAGACTTCAACCTCTACACTTTTAGCAATGAAGAGGTGATCTCTGCCATGCTTACCCAAGTAAATGGTGATGACCTTGAATAACCACTTGCTTTTTTTAGCCAAAGGCTAGAAGATTTTAAAGTTAGATACACGTATGTAGAGAAGAAAGTCCTAGCAGTAGTACAGAGCCTAAAGAAATTTAGGCATATGCTATCCAATAGTAGGATTCACCTCATGGTTCCACTTCCTAGCATCAAGGATTTCTTGACCAATTGAGACCTAAATGAGAAGAGAGTGGGGCGGATCACCAAGGTGATGGAGTATGATGTAGACATCAAGATCACCAAGCTGGTGAGGGGAAGAGGCCTGTGTGAACACCTTGCTTTAGACTTCAATAAGAAAGGGGAAGACAACTTACTAATTCATGATGCAGCTACAATAAAAGAACTAGCTATCATAAAGGACTGGACATCAGACCTGAGGCATTTCCTTCTCACTTGTGAGTGCCCATAGAGTCTTGATAAGACTGAAAGAAGGTACTTTAGGCTCTAGTCTCTCCCTTATGTTTTGGTTGATGGATTATTGTTTAGGAAGGATCTCTTTGGGGTCCTTCTAGGACGCATTGACCCAAACCAAGCTGATAAGGTACTGTCTAAGTTCCACGATGGGCTAGTAGGTGGTCATTTCACTCCTAAAGCTACTATAACAAGGATAATGAGAGCTGGCTATTTTTGGCCTACTCTTTTCAGGGACACCCATGCCTAGGTAAGAAAGTGCCAGAGGTATGCACTTTTTGATGGGAAACAATAGTTGGCTACCATGCCTCTATAGCCTATTTAGGTGGAAAAACCATTCATGCAGTGGGGCCTGGACTTCATAGGGATGATTAATCCTCCCTCTAGTGTTGGACACAAGTGGGTCCTAACCACCACAGACTATTTCACAAGGTGGGTGGAGGCTGTTGCTCTAAAGGAGGCAAATGAAAGTGTGGTCTTGGAATTTTATGAGGACCTGGTGATGAGATTTGGAGTCTTGGCCACCATAATCTCAGATAACACCTTAGATTTTTTGGGAACCAAGACAAGTGAATGGGCACTGAGGTATGGTATATATCTCAACACTTCATCCAATTATTACCCATAGGGGAATGGGCTAGCTTAGTCCACCAACAAAAATTTGATTAGGATCATAAAGAGGACCATGGAAGAAACTCAAAGGACTTGGCATGCCAAGCTGAAAATAGCTCTATGGGCTGATCGAATCACTCCAAAGAGAGCAATTAGAAATTCTCCATATACGCTCATGTATGGAAGGGAAGCTAGGCTTCCCATCTCACTTGAATTGCCAGCATTAGACCTCACTCACCAGCTGCAATTAGAAGAAGGAAGTAGCATGGAGGTCAGGCTGTGTGAGCTGATGGAGCTCCAAGAAATAAGGGACTGGGCTATGGCTTCTATGACTAGCTGCCAACAACAAACAAAGAGACACTTCGACAAGAAATCTTCATCAAAATATTTCTTTGAAGGAGACATTGTCTTAAAATGGGATGAAGACTGAGCTAAGCCTAGAAAGCATGCAAAATTTGATGCCCTATGTAGTGGCCCATACATAATCACTCAGTGCAAGCAGCATAATGCATTCCAACTCTCTAAGTTGGATGGTGAAGAACTACATATCCCAGTTAATGGGATACATTTGAAGCATTGCCACTGAGTCTCCTTTCATCTGTATATATTTTCCCTTGTTTTCTTTCCCTATTTTCCCTAAGTGTTATTTGCACAAGTAGTTTTCTTAGCTTTGTGTGTGTTTTTTTTCACTTGGGGTAAATCTACGTGTTTGGTTCTAAGATTTATCAGAGATATTACTAGTTTTTAAGTTACCATATGACTCTAGGCCCAATGTACTACAAGGCAACTGTTCTCTAAGCATAGCAGGCATGCTTCCCCTAGGAGTCACCAATTTGTTGACCAATTTTTGCCCAATAGATGCTTGGTTCGAGCTTCAGGTTCTTCAGCTTTGGTTCACTTGGCATTGGCATGCAATGATTGAACCACTTGAATTGTTGAACCATTTTGGTTCAATGGCTTGGTTCAAGGGTATGCCCAAAAGGTCAAGGGGCAACTGAAGTCCAGAAGCCCTTACAAAGGGCATGAAACACTTCAAAGGGACATTCTAACTTCTAGAATTTTGACTAAGGCAAAGTCCCAAATTCTTTCAAAATTTTTGTCCAAAGGAATTCCTTCAGACAAAAAGTCTGAAGGAATTCGGGCCACAGTTCAAAACAAAAGGCCGGGGCAAACATCTATGAAAAAAAGTCCATGAGAGAATGTCCGTAGATAAAAGTCCATGAGAAAATGTTCATAGACAAAAGTCCATAGACAAAAGTACATGGGAACCTAGAAATTAATCTGGAAGGGCACAACGACCTGCCGAAGGACCCTGAAGGGTAGGTGCCCTTACGGGGGACTCTCAACCAAATAAAGGGGCACTTTCAAAGGCTGAGGGGTCACCTTCCCTTTGGGAAGGTGTTAGGATGGGACTTCAAGTAAAAGGACCCACCAAGAGGGCTGAGGAGGACAAAGCCTGAAAGAAATTGCCAAAGCGGTGACTTCTTAGAAGCCATCAACTTTAAGGAAGAAAATTAGCCATTGGTTTTCAAAGCGATGATGGCCGCATGAAAATCAAAATTAACACATTGAAATAGACATTTGATTTCAAACTAAAAGGATGCCAACTATGAAAGGAGGCCCAGAAATGCAGTGACCCACCTAGAGATAGCCCCGAGGGCTGAAGGAGCTAGAAGAGACAAAATAGGGAAAAGACAAAGTCCTAAGCATGGAGCAGGCAGGTAGTCCAAGTGGCAAAGGGAAGTGCCAATTCAAGAAGTTACTCTAGTAGGTGAAACAGTAGCTAAAAATTGACCATTAGAAGACACAAATATCCAATTGTGCAAATCTTTTTTCTTCATTTCATATTTATGAGCAGACAAGCTGTGTAGGTGCCTTCAAGAAGTAGCCTCGGTTAATGTGGAAATAATGCGGCCATGTCAAAAAGCACCTAAAGTCAAAGCTAGGGTCGACACAACATTTATTTTTTGGGCAGCCTACTCTTCCCATGAGGGGATGAAAACATGCCACTTGTAAAAAGGGGCACCAAAAGGCCTCCTTTCTTCTTCTATATATTGAGGACTTGTCATTTTGAGAAATCATCTTCCATATTTGTAAGGCGTAGCCCTGGCAAAATTTTCACCCGAATCAATAATCACATTTTTTACCTCTATCTTGGATAGATACTTTTGTGTATGTCCTGAGTGTTAGTTTGTGTTTAGTCATTGTTTCTTGATGCTTTCATAGGTCCAACACCAACATATCTATTGTCTACAAGGTGCCATTTCTATATCTAACAAGGAGAATAGTATCTGAAAGTGTAGAAACAGAAGAAGTCACTTGCAGTGTGCATTTCACAACACCTTTGGTGAATCTCTGTTTCTTGTATTTTTTCCATTAAAGCCTCCCTGCTAAGTTTCTTGTAGCCTAGTCCTTTTGCCAAGTTTGAAGTGTATGTATGTGTATGTCTGATTTAAAGTGTGGATGTGAGAAGGTCGACTTGTTTTGGTGCATCACCTCTTTAGAGTAGTTTGTTTTCCTATAATCTCTCTCCCTTTTCATCCCCCTATTATATATCTATATATATGTATGTGTTAACACTTGTTAGAATGAATATGATGCATCAAAGGGAGCTAGCCCTTATCTAGAGACTCTCCCCTCCAGCTTTGCTGGTCCCACAGGTGAGAGGGGAGTTTCCATAGTTGTGTGAAGAAGGCAGGCGCTCAGCCTCCTACCAAGGGTGCAATCTTCTACGTCAAAAATTGCCAAATCAATACTATGGTTTAGAAGACTTAATATTAAGTGATTTTTATCACATTTTAAAGAACTAGACCCTAGTTTTTGGATTGTAACCCCTTACAAGAGCACTTTTTAAACAAGTGGAATCATTAGAAAATTAATGAACTTTGACATTTAGTGAAATATTTAAAAAAGGTGTTCATTAATATTTATCATGAAAAACATGACTTTCAAGATTTTACAACCATACAAAGGGTTTTCTATCATATGGAATAAAGACAAGGTATGTCTTAGGGTAAATGACCCAAAATTTCATGGGGTCCCCACTTTTAGGAAAATGGGGGGTATGTTGAACTCAACAATGTACATGCTTAGAACTTATAGGGGAATAAGATAAGTGTATTTTAAGCATCATGAGAAAGATAGTAAGTCTAGGTCATCAACATAACACTGGTCAAACCATGAGATAGGCCAATGGGCACAAGATAGAGTAGATACGAGACTTCCAAAAGTGGGAAAGGTCTAAAACTAAGAGGAACATGTAAGGTATAAGTTTTCCAAGTGTAAAATACTAAGGTGATATATAATCCATAAATCTAATCTACACCATTCTATTCATCATTTCATTTCTAAACTTATCAATATATGCCATACTTTTAACCATCTATTGAAGAAGGGCACCAATTTCTCATGGAATGTTGACTGCCAAGAAGCATTCAAGAAATTAAAGGAGTATTTGGATAATACCTTAATATTATCTCCACCTACATCTATAAAATCCTTATTTCTCTATATTTCAGTGATAAAACATACATTAGGGGCACTTCTTGCATAACATGATGATCAATGAAAGAAATAAACAATTTACTATTTGAGTAAGACATTGGTTGTTTATAAGCACAATTATATGACAATAAAAAAATCCTGATTAATAATAGTATTTACATCTCAAAAATTATGACACTACATGTTGAACAATAATACCATTATTATATCCAAGATTGATCCACTTAGATACCTCTTATCCAAATTTTCATTAACTAGCCACATGGCCAAGTGGGTAATGTTATTGAGTGAGATAAACATTAAATATTCACATTAGATAGTAATCAAAGGCCAATTTCTAGTAGATCAAATTGAAGAAGCACCAATACTAGATTTTAAGCTACTACTTTTGGTTTCCTAGATGAGTCGATCTTGATCCTAGATGAATCCTGTAGTGAGTCATAATAGTGGCAATTATTTTTTGACAATTCCTTCACCTCTCATGGATCTAGATCCAATTATTTTTTCATTACATATTAGGGAAATCTCATTCCCAAATATTTTCATATTATTTTCCCTTATACCAATAACATGGTCAAATATGAGGCACTCAATTATAGATTACGTCTTATAATTTAATGGAATATCAGGTAGTTAGTTGTTTATGGGGATTCCAAACTAATTATTAATCAGACAATAGACTAATATCAAACTAAAGATGAAAATATTGTTCCCTAAAAAGGTTTGGTAGACACTCTTAAGCAACACTTTAAACACATACAATTTGAAAAATTACCAAGAACTAATAATAAGTCAATAGATGCAATAGTGATGACTGGTTCTTTGATAGACATGGAAGATCATGCTCAAGAATACCATTTTCTCATTGAATATCTCCTCAGCCTAGCATATTATTATCCAAAACCATAAATGGTATGTGATATTATTTGTCCCAATCCCCATTTGTACCAAGACCTATTTTCCTTCCTCTAAAACCATATTATTCCACCACACCTTTCCAAAAACCAATAGAAATCCTTTATTTACAATGCCTACTATTATAGATTACTTGGAAATACTCTATATTTTAGAGGTTATGATGAAGATTTGCTTTGTTGTTTAGCTTTGGTAGAATTTGAATCGGTGCTTAAAGGCATACATAAAAGGATTTGCAAAACCCATATCAATATGATGGTATTTGATAAGAAACTCCTTTGTATTAGTTATTATTGGCCTACCATAGAATTAGATGCATGTGCATATTTAAATAAATTCATGGCATGTCAGCAATATGGAAATATAATTCATACTCCTTCTTGAGCACTTCAACCAATCATTACTCCTAGGTTGTTATCAATGTGGGGACTTGATCTCATAGGGGAGATTAATCATACCTCTTTTAATGGACATTTTTAATGCTTTAGATTCTCAATTCAATATTGTAATGAGTTTGATATCTTGAGATATATAGTATTTTCTAATTTGGTAATTATCAAATCAAATTCCTAGTAGTGTAATTAGACTATATATTTAGTATATATATAGGGACCTATTGATTTTGAATTAGGATATAGTGATGCATGAAAATATGCAAATAGGATGGTCAAAGAGGGTTAAACAAATGGTCGTAAAGTGAAAGATACATAAAAGAGTAACACTATAAGCTTGGACACCTATGTCATAGTTGGACACTAGCATTGACATTAGTGTCCAAAGTGGACACAAGTGTATAGGGGATAAAAAGATATAAATATTATGAAATAAAAGATATGTATACATAAAATACATTATAAAAAGAGTAATAAATTAACATATGGGCCCAATGGGTAGGTAAATCAAGTGAAATAAGATGGAACTAAAGAGGTCCATAAGAGGCTACACCATTAGATATCCAATCCTCAAACAAGATATGTATACATGCAAGGAGGTTATAAAATCATGCTAAAAATTTATTCTTGTAGCAAATATGGGTGTTTATGTTACCCCCTTTAGTAATGCATACAAACTGAAATTACTAGTTTAAAAGAAAAGAAAATGCATATCATGGTGTGGAAAACACACCTTGTCTTTGCTTGAGATTTCCTTGAATATTGCATTTGAAATTTACATGCAACCAAAATCATGCCACATATTAATCATAATATGTAATATGTATGTAAACAATAATAAAAAGTAACATAAAATGAACATGAATAGACTACACTACACTTACGTATGTATCTTGTAGTAATTGTTCTAGTGTATTAGAAACTAGAGAAGTAGACAAGGGGTTTACAACCTCATCTATATTCTAGTTAGGAAGATAAATTAACTTACAAGTTGTCAATTAGGTTTCACCATAGTGGTACTATCCTTATAATACCAAAGATTTGGGAGGTGATAATACCCCTAACGATGAATAGGAAGAGTGGTGCTTTGGATGTTGAGAGTATCATTTCCTGACCAACACAACTTGAGTGTAAATTATATGTATATATAAATCAGTATAGGATGAGTGATGTAATCAAGCTCACCAAAAAACTTTGTGATATTATATGATTTAATCACTCTAATCTAACCAAAATGATCAAACCACTGTAGATAGGTAAGGCTCAATACAGTTTGTAATAGTCCAACTTGGGTATTGTACCTTAGGTGTTTGAAGAGTAAATAGTATGTAAATTAGTTCCTTTTAGTAAAAATGATAAGACATAAATAATAAAAATACACTAGGACTAAACACTCTTGCCTAATAATAAGGGTGAGCATAACACTATAATTAAAATAAAAAAAATAGAGATAAAGACAATACAACTTTCTTACCTCTTTTATTGAATTTGATGCATACTTATTGGAATAAGAATGTTCATATTTGTCCCATGATGATTGGAGTATTATATAAATGATTTTCAATGATGGTATCATCTCTTCAATAGTCACTTATGTCTTGGTGTGAATCTTGGCATCAATTAGGCATTATAACACTACTCTCAAAGGCTCCAAAAAGGTATTCCAATAGAATAACATTACACACAAAATATTGTTCGAATATGGTGTTGGGAATTATATTTATATCTCAAATAACTAAGTCTAACCCTAGGGAGGTTAGGTTAAATTATAACTTGGGTTGAGTCTAAATTAACCTAGGCTAAGTTAGTCTAAGTCTAGGTTGGGTCAAGGCACTCATGAAATCTTGACACTTTAGTTTTAGATATTTGTGAGGCATAAAAACTCACTTTAGATATTTGTGAGGTGTGATTCATATTTTTGAATATTTAAGAGATAATAAATCACTTTATTATCTCATTTGACCTTTGACTTCATATTTGGATAAAAATTCTATTTTTGGTAAATGAAATTCACTAATTTGATTTGAAATTTTTGTTTAGGAAAGTTAATTAAGATTTTTAATGTAATTAGTCTTGATTAGTGTTTTTTTGATTTTAATAATTATTTTAAATGTTTTCATTTAATAGCTTGATAGGCCAAAAGTGACAAATTACTAGGTTATAATTTGACTAATGTTAAAACTAAACTAGGTTAGTGATGCATACAAGATAAGATACCAAATAAGCTAGACTCATCATGTTTCTAGCTAATTAAATCATTTACATAGATAAAATTATGTAATTTAGGTGATTTTTAGACTTAGGATTATGTCATTTCCTAGAAATTGAACTGAATCCTAGTTTAAGTATGAAAGTAGCCAAAACTAGGTTTCTATAGTTTGCCCCTAATTGAGAAGACATTACAAGACATAAGTATAATAATGTATTTTTAAAGAATAAAAAACTCATTAATCCAAATGGTTCATGACCCAAAGGGTGGTTTATAAGCCCTTGATGCCCCCTTAAGGAAGCAGGTAGTAAAATTAGAATCATCAAATGTTCCTTCAAAATGAAGAAAATGAGATAATCTAGTGGTAATGGGGTTTGAATTATTGAATTTACCAAAGGTGTTTATAAAAAATAATGGTGGTAGAGTCATTTATTTGACTAAAAGTGGTTATAATCAATAATAAAGGGTGTGACACTAGTTTCTCCTAAGGCAATTATAAGCAGTGGCATGGATAGATGCCCCAATAGGGTGGTGGAATGGGTATTGATTTTCCCAAAGGTGGTTATAATTAGTAATGAAATGAGAAACACTAATTTACCCAAATGTGGTTATAATTAGGAATGAAATGGAAAACACTAATTTTCTTAGAGGTAGTTTTAATCAAGAACAAAAAGTAGGAAAATACCAATTTGCCCAAAGATAGTTATAATCATGAATGGATATAAGAAAAACTAATTTGCCCAGAGGTAATGATAATAAAGAATGAAAAGTAGGAAAAACACTAACTCGACCAAAGGTGGTTATAATTAGGAATGAAAACAATTACCTCAGAAAGATAAGTGGGGCATGCAAAAATAATGATTTTTCCAAAGGTGGTTATAATCATTAAATTGGTTAAAAATAGAATTTTCATCAATGTGGAAATTGGCAAGGGTAGGTTATGTGAAAAATTCATAAAATGGATTTACGATGATTTGGAAAAGGATAAAAACACATTTATATCCTAAATGTGAGTTTGAAGATTCACATTTGAACAAACATGCGATATAGGCTGAAAAATAAAATTGCATTGTTAAATAGGTCTTAGGGGAAGCCCAAAAAGATGGTTTAGGTGCAATGCAACTAAAAAATAAGGAGCATAGGATCAAATGACGTGCAAAATGGACCACAAATGTGAAAATACACTTCTTAGAGTGTACAAAATGGAATATATGCAATGAGATTGAGAAATGTAATTAAACAAAATACTAAACAATACATGAGAGACCTATTGAATTGGTAAAAGAGCCACCCAAGAAAATAAGGGGTGAGAGAAACCACAAGTGTTAGGTAGCATAAAATAGCTAAGCCCATAAAAATAAACTAACCTATTAACCCAAGTGGTTAAAATAACTAACCAAGGTGCATAGATAATATACCTTAGTCAATAACCCAAGGTATTTAAAATAATATGCTAACACCCTCCCTTAATGACTAAACCAAAAACAAGACCAAGTTTATCTCTTATTTTATGAACTTGTCTAAACTAAGTGGTTTGGTCATTATATAACCTGGCTACTTTGTAATGGGGTAGTTGAATAGACTGATGTCTTCATTTCTAACCAACTGTTAGATGTAATGATGGTGAACCTCAATGTGTTTGGTCCTATCATGGAATAATAGATTCTTCACCATCTTCAAAACACTTTGGTTATCATATAAAATTAGAGTAGGCTTCAATGACTCAAACTGAAGATCCTCTAAGATTTTATTTATCTAAATAGTTTCACAACCTACACTGTCCATAAATTTATACTCTACTTCTATTCAAGATAATTCCACTGTAGTTTTAAGTTTGATCTACCATGAGAAAACACCTAAACCAAGAGTGAATACATATCCTGTTATAGATATTATTGAATCCACTGATCCTACCCAATCCGAGTCAGAACATCTTGAAAGCTCAAAATCTACAGACTTATCATATAGTATGCCAATGTCAAGAGTAACTTTGACATATATTAATACCCATTTTTAGCTAACTAATATAATTGATATGGTTTATACATGAAATGAGATAGAAAACTCATTACAAAACAAATATTCGATCTAGTGGTAGTGAGATAAATGAGACTACCCACTAGCTATTGAGACACTATTTCATTAATTAGAGGTGAAGAAATGTTAGTTAACATTTTAGCTCCAACTTCCATAGGTGTGTGAGTTGGATTAAAATACATCATTCTAAACCTTTCCAATAATGATTTGGCATACTTATTCTATGACATGAATACAACACAATCACCTTTCCAAAAATCAACACCTAAATAATATTTTAATAGTCTTAAGTCTATCTATCAAAAGTATAAAAAATAGTATCTTTCATCTACTAAATGAAAATAACACTATTCCTAGTGATGGCTATATCATCAACATATACAATGAGAAATAAGATATCATCATCAGACACCTTTACATAGAGAGTTGGTTCAAAGTTACAACTTTTGAAACTAGACTCCCTAAGGTATGAATCTATCTTCATATATCATGCTTGAGGAGCCCTATTTAGCCCATACAAGGAGTTGATCAACTTGAAAACAAGATTTTCCTTACCAATAACTTGAAAACCCTAAGGTTGAAACATGTAGATTTCCTCCTCCAAATCTCCATCCAAGAAAGCACTCTTGACATCCATTTGGTGCACTTACCATCCAAACTGAGCAGCAATAACAACAATCAAATGAAAAATTACCATTTTACTAGGAGAAAAAGTCTCCTCATAGTCAATCCCTTCCTCTTGTGCATAACCTTTTACAACAAGTTTGGATTTGTGTTTATCCAGGGAACCATCTACTTTGCATTTTACCTTGTAAATTCATTTACAACCAATGGATTTCTTTCTTGGTGGTAGCTCCATGAGCTCCCAAGTCTTATTTTCATCAAGGAATCATATTCCAATTTCATGGATGATTCCCACTCATGCTTTCATTTGGCATTTGAAAAAAAATTAGGCTAAAATACATGTGAAACAATAGTTAGATCAAAATTATCATGCTCACCTCTATTACCAAACTGCTTTCCTGATCTCAATCTTCTTCTTTCCACACCTTGTGGTAAGTCTCTTTCCTTTAGTGCTTCCATTGTGGTAGAATACCACTTTGGCTTCATTGGTTGTTCTATTGTAACCTCAAAATAACCTGCATTAATTCCCTCCCTAGAATCTGATTCCACTAATGAACTAGAATCCTACTTAACTTTCACACCACAACTTATAATATAATCATTAAGAGAAAATAATTACTCAATATTTGAAATTGTATTAGTTGTTATGAAGTATGGAATCTATTCATTTACTATGAAATCTCTATTTACCACAATTGTTTTAGTAGAAACATCAATTAATCTATAGGCCTTTGACTACTCATTGTACCCAATAAACATATATGCTTTGCTTTTTGCATCTAAGTTACTTCTCTTTTGACTAGGAATAACTACAAAAGCTACACATCCAAAAATTTGGAAAGAACTTACATCTAGAGTTTGACCTAACCAAGCCTCCTTTAGATTCATATTATCCAATGCTTTTTTAGGACTACTATTGAGGATGTACATCATTGTATTCACTACTTCTACCTAATATCTATATGGGACATTTCTACTTTGGACCATACAGTGAACCATGTCCATCACCATCCTATTTTGCCTTTTCACAGCTCCATTTTGCTTCAAAGTGTAAGGGTTAGTATAATATATATGTATGCATTTATTGGCATAAAAATACTTAAATTTATTTGATTTTAACTCACCCTCATTATCAATTCTGAGAGATTTCACTAGTCATCCTTGCCTATTTCTCAACCATAGCTTTCCAAGTAAGGAAGTTATAAAAATAATCATATTTCTTCATTAGAAAGTATACCCACTTTTTCCTAGAGAAATCAAAAACCAACAACATAAAATAATAGGCTTTAGAAGGGGTAAGTGTCTACATTGGACCATAAAAATTTGCATGTACCAAATCCAATACTCCCTTAGCTCTTAAAGCTTTACCAACATCAAATGAACTCCTAAATTACTTCCCCAACTAACATCCAATACATACATGGTGACTATCATGAATATAAGGAATCCCCTTAACCATCTTGGTCTTGCTTAATGTATTCAAATACTATAAATTCAAATTCCCATACCTTTCATGTTATAGTGAACTTATGCTATCAATCACTGCAAGTGCACTTTCCTTTGCCCTCTATGGATTTACAAGCTTATACAATATTTTTTCACCAATCCCAACAACAATAATCTTGTTATCTGTGGTAGTGATTAAACATTGTTGTCCTTGAAACTTTACAACAAAACAAGAGTTTCTAGTGATCTCACTAATGTAAAGTAAATTTTTGTTCATGTCTGGCACATACCTAACATTCTTAAATGTATATCAAATAGTACCATCAAATATAATTTGAACATTACCATATCCTTTCACAAAGTAATCTATACCATATCCCAAAGATACAAATTCACCACTACTATTGTTTTCAAAAAATCCACATACCATTCCTTATGTCATGTATAATGGTGAGATGCCCCTGAATCAAAGTACCAAGCTTAATCCACCATAGAAGTACCAATAGAAGCCATGAAAGCAAATCAAGGGATGATTCCTCACCTTCACCTTTAACTACATTCACATGATGAGCTTTCTTTCTAGGGTTAGCCATATCCTATTATCTTTTCCTATAATTTTTCTTAAGGTGACCAGGTTGCTTACAATAATTTTTTTTCACTTAAGATCTCTTATTAGAACCACTTGTCAAGTTTTTATCAGAGAACTAGTAATTTTACCAAACTACTTACCCTTTCCCTTGATTAAGAATGCACTCTCTATAAAATTAGATGTAGACAACACTATTTACTCCTACCATCACTCCTTTTAAAATAGCAATGTGGAAATTTTTTCAAACTCTAAAGTTTGTGTCTCAAAAATCATGTGCAAGGACTCCATAAATGACTCAAATGAAGTTGGAATATTCTGCATAATTAGAGTAATCAAATCTTTCTCATCAACAAGCTTCTACACTACCTTCAACTGATTACTGATGTCCTTGATCCATAATAAAAAATAAAAAATGGAGCCACCTTCCTACATCTTAGTAGAAAATAATAGAATATTGAAATATAATACCCTATTATCTTCAGATGATTGGTATTTAGAAGTAAGACTACTCCAAAAAATTGATGTAATGGTTGCATTTCTGACCTCTAAGATTAGATTATCCGTTAGTGGTATTTTTAACAACATAAGAGCCTCCCTATGATGTTTATCATAGTCATCATAACTAGTGGTAGGCCTCTGATATTTATCAAGCACTATTTGATCAAGGTTTTGATATTCACATATTATCAAAACCTTATGACTTCACAAACCAAAAGTTTTGCCTATTAATTTTTATGAATCTGGAAATAAGAGGTGTTGTAAACTAGCCATTTTGGCCTAGTTTTTCTAAAAAATTTATATACTAGAAAAAATATAATGAATTTACATAAAATTACTCCTACCCATAGACTCAAATCATAAACTGGTCAATACCTCTAATTTTTAGCAAAAAAACACCACACTGTTTGGGAAATTTTTACTTTCTTGTCTTTAAAAATACCAAAAATGGACAAAAACAATTTTATCTAGAGATATACAATTCTAATTTAAAAAATTCATTTTTTGCCAACATACAGATTAAAAACCTATAAAATGATGAAATTTTCACCTTCCAAAACTTTTTTGAGATAATTAGTCACCAGTAAGTCCCCAATAACCCTTACAAGCTAAATTTTTGAATTATTTCAATTAAAAAATTAAAATTAATTGAAATATTAAAACTTTAGATTAAAAATTTCATAAAAATAATCAACAAAACACAAAATTAGCTTACCCATAAAACTTCAAATGTAGATTTTGGGAGAAATACTTAGCCAAATTGAATTTTGTTAATTCTTATCATTTTCTCTCAGGAAATAGAAAAATTTAGACCCCTCACTCACCACAAATAGTACTCGAATGAAAATCTAGTCACTTTTCAAAATGAATGTAAAAGGCCACTTGAAAAACATAGGAAAAATAAAAATAGATGTGTGAGCCTCTTATGCTACCTCCTACCACTTTTCCTTTGTTGAGATAGGTCTCCTGATACTTATCTCCTAATTACTATCTTTCCCTCTAGTCATAGAAAAAAAATTCTCTTCACGGCTCTCCATCGGGAGCTTCACGATCTTTCGTAACAAGACCATTCCTCTCTTGTTTCACAAGCTTCCTAAATTGAAATCTTTGATTACCATATTAGATTCAATAAAGAGATTGAAAAATGTAATTAACCAGCATACTAGACAATACATGAGAGGCTTATTAAATAGGCAAAAGAGCCACCCAAGAAAATAGGGGGTGGGATCAACCATAATCCTTGAGTAGAATAAACTAGATAAGCTTGTAAAAATAAACTAACCTAGTAACCGAAGTGGTTAAAACAACTAACCAAGGTGCATAGATAATATACCTTAATCAATAACCCAAGGTATTTACAATAATATGCTCACACTTTAGGTCATATGGGTAAAAATTAAAATTTTTGGCTATAAATTCACCCTTGGGGTGAAAAATAATTCATTTTCACCCTAGCCTATTTATAAATTTATCTCTAGTTTTTTGCATGAATTACTAAGAGAAAATTTCCTGTGAAGGAGCACGATGACATGTATCAGAGTAAGGGAACACAAAAAACCAATGCATGATGGGGTACTGGTAAGTAAACCTAATGTTGGTAATTAATTATTATTAATAGTATTTAATGTACTTTTAAAGCTAAAAAATGGTGAAGTCACCATTTACATGTTAGGGCAAATGGCAACTTCACTAAGGAAATCAACAACTTCATACAAAGTTATCATTTTGAAAAATGGTGATAATGCAAAAAAATGGTATAAATCACCAAAATGATAATTTATCCCACTTTTAGGTGAATTCAGCATTTTCATGAAAATGAAAACAACAATTTCACCTAAAAATGTGCAAAAATGCCTAAATAGTAGCTTTGTTTCGAATAAAATGGTGGCTTCACTTTAGGAGCCAAAAATAACTAATTTGAGGACCTATAATGTGTCCAACCTTTAGAAGAGGGTCAATTAGATAGAGTAGGTTATTCTTAGGCTATATTAGCAATATGCAGTTAGGCTAACACTAAATTTTTTGATTATAAGAGAAATTGGTCATGCTTACTTATCATGAGAGACAATCTCATTATTTGCAGATCCCACAGATATGGATTGAGGGCATGGTGGGATTCCTAAAAATATTAGACCTATATGACATGGCATGGATTTTGGTTATTTTATATAATTAAGCTTATATGAGTGTGAGAGTATAATGATGACATAGTGAGCTATCGACCTTTCACTTGTTGACTGAGGAGGTCACTATCACAGTTGAGGATACCTAGCATATCATTAAGCTATAAATGCATGGGAGATGATTATTTTGGACACCACCGACATAATAATAGGTATTTATTGATGATTTATGAATCTATCATGGTATCCCCATGGTTTAGGGGAAGGTGGATATAAACTTGATCCAGACCTACACTGGTATTTAGCCAAATGATCTACCTACTAAGGATCCTTCATCACTAGCCTTGATTGATTAAGATATTTTTATTCTTATGGCCATTATTAGTGACATATTATTACCTGATAATAGTGTTTATTAATTCCATATGGGTATGGATGGCATGGTTAGGAACATATTGGATGATTCTACATGGTTTGGTTGGGACCAATTTTGTTTGCACATTTATACAAATATTTACACCTAATAGCATATTGGGGTGGGCATAGTATTAGAGACTACACACTTATCATGGTCTAGGGATTGAATCAAATTATGATCTAGTGACCATTCAAGATGTGTATGACATGGGATCATGATGAACATTGGCCTATGATTGGGTTTAGACAAGAGTCAATCAGTATGGGTATAGAGGAGACATCCCATTCTATCATCAGATGCTTGATGATATGACATCATAATTTTTCATCTAGAGGATATACCTAACCTATTGGATATAATAGTTTAGGGATGGATGGTACATGGGTTTCTTGACTAGCATATGTTTTTTTACTAGGAGGTAGTCACATATTCTAGAGTATCACCTAGATCATATACTTAGGTATTTTGGATACACATAAGATGTATCTGAGGGGCCATAATGGTTTACTCATGTCATGTGAGAGATTTTTCAAGATACTCTAGTGATCCTAAGGAATGAGTTTTTAATGAGTTATCTCATCTTACTATAGGTTGTCCAGGCCTATGTAAGATGAGTTATAGATGTAGGGCTTACTCTATCTTTCATGCACTGGTGGGTATAGGTGTGCCCTTTGAGGCAAATAGATCCATTACCAGTAGGGGGTTGGGATCCTATAAATATCAAGGATATGGAGGATAATAATTTGAGTGACAAAAACAACACCTATAAGGAGAGTGAGGCTGAGGCTAATGATAATGATGATGGTTTGGATAGAGGAGATAGTGTAGGAGATAAATATGAGGGCCCATATGTGATGATATTGGACCCTAGTTTAGTAGTGGTGGTAGTGGCATAGGTTGACTTAGGTCAATTAGGGCCTTCAAGAATATAGGTAGATGTTAATATATGTTATTGTTTTTGGTATTGAGGTACTGATGTTGTCATTGATGTTAAAGTCAATATGAATGTCATTAATGTCAAAGTCAAAATTGAGGCCATGCATGGTGAAGTGGTATGTGACAAAGAAGTATTATGATTTTTTTAAGGTAACCTTTTATATCTTTGTTGAGATATAATTTGAAGGCAACATGTTAATTCTTCTAAGGTTGGTGACATGTCAAGGACAAGATCATGATATAAGGTAAGCATACGATTGAGCACTAGTCTTGAGGAACATTATCATATCATGATCATGTGTGTGAAGATGGCGGTCTAGTAAGATGAATACACATAGGTATGAGTGGATGTTTAATGACGACCAATAATAAATATGTAGTTTTGAAAGACTCATGAAATTTTCAAGACAAACATTCAGGGGTATGGTCTTAAGTCTAAGCATGCAACTAGACTAGCCCTAGACTCTACCTGACCTAATAAGAAGTCTTGAGGTGTTATAATGAATGCAAATCATTGGTAAAACATGTGAGAAGATTTTTAATTATATTTAAAAATATTCATAAGGCACATAAGATTTAAAAGGAGGTTTATAGGTTAGTTCTTACCTAAGACATATACTTGAGAGACCTAATGAGAAGGCATAGGCCTAGTAACATGTTGAGGTGAGTAGTATGAGACTTATGTGAATAAGGTTATTAGTATGTTAGCATGGTATGAGGTTTTATGACATGAGTATTAGGTATTAAGAGTAGTGAAATATTTTTAAAGGTGTGTTCAAGGTTTAAATATGACTGACAGTTCAAGGCCTAATGAGCAAAGAGACCTAATGTGGCCTAATGAGCAGTCAAGTTCAATTCCCAAGGTACTATAGCTTATGAAAGCATTATAAAAGGTGTGAGAGGTTTTTTTAATTTTTTTGGCAAAGTTTTTGAGGTTAATTCCTAAAGGATAAATCATGAAAATTGGTGTTGAGCTTTTTTGTGTTTATAGAATGAGGTGTTTCATACCTGAGAAGGAATTTAATATGCTCGTTGGCACATGAAAAATTTGAATGAGGATCCAATAATTTCATGGTAATTGGGGAGGGGTCCTATATTGAATTTTATGGCATTTTTTTGAGTTGAGGGGCAATTATTAATGAATGATTGCTAAGAATGAAAGGGAGTCTAAACCCTTCTAAAACCCTCATTATGACATGATATGGAAGATCTTGTTGGAAATGGCTCATAATGGTTTTGTTGACCTAGTTTGATGTTTGGAACATGTATATAACTATTCCATGTTTTTTTAGGTGGAATTTTTTTGTTAGAAGAGTGAGTGGAAGATATAGAAAAATCCTTATTTTTCAAGTTTTTGATGTAGCAGGTAAAGTTGACTAGGTCAAAGCATGCAAATGATTGGAGGATGATGTGTGATAATTTTAGTTTGTGATCATGTAATTTTTTTATTAGGTTTAATATATTAAATATGATAAATTGGTCATGGAAGTTAACCTATCCCTAAATAGGCCTAATGGGGAAAATAATGAGAAAATTAGGCAGAAGTGAGAATGAGATTAGGGATGGGTTGTAGTGGATTAGGGATGGATAAAAATACATGGGGTAATTATTAAATACCTATATATCATATCACCTCTAATTATAAGTTATAGATATTCTCATAAACAAGTAAAAAGTTGTATTGAAAGTGACCTATCTAACATAGTGAGGTCTGTATAGGGTGAAGGCATGAAATTTGTCTAAAAGACTAATATTGATATTAAAACTCATAATATATATATTTAAATGTGTTATAAGGATGATAAATGATGATATAAACCTATTTTAATTTCATAAAAGTGTTTATATAGGTGTTCTAAGCCTTGATCTTTATGACTATGTTTTTAGAGGTACAAACAGTTTTATGTGTATGAGTGAGAATGATGTTCCTAAGTATTTTTTCATATATTTTAAGAATAAAATGCACATAAAGTTGTTATATATGTCTGAAATTTTAATTTTAATACATTTTTATTCATTATAAATTCTTATGAAGATGTGAAAATTCAAAAGTTCTTGATTGGGTTCTTAAGACCTGTGTGCAGTTCTGAGTGAGCATATGAAGATGATCAGTTTGAGGTCTTTTGCCTTATATTATGAAATATAATGTAATTGGTGATGAAAATTAAGTAATTTAGGCTATATTAATGTGATTTTTTTGGGTTTATGTGTAAAATTTTAGTTTATGCTTTAGATTTTCAAGACAAACTTTTTAGAAGTAATAAGGCTTAGTGGCGAGTAGACATAATTGTGCGGTTCAAGGAGTGAAATGAGATAAATGGTGTTAGGGACCTAAGGTGATATTATAAAGGGTATAATTAAATTTTTTATAAAGTGTTTCATGTTTTTTTTTGAGGCTCATTATTTTCCAATATTGTCAAGGTAAAACGTGTGCCTTGAGAAGGCCTAATCGCATTAGGTCTCTATTAGGCCTAAATGTGGTTTTTGTCCTTATGGGTGGTGACTGACCTATGTAATTGGTGTTTCAATTGTGAAACATATTTTTTAAATATTATAAATGTGATATAATTATGGATATATTCTTAGAAAACTAATATGGGAGAGAGCAAGAGTCAAGTATAAATAAAAGGTCTAATAGGCCTAATTTGACTAGTTAGAATATTGAGGACATGAGCGAATGATTTAAAGTTTGAGAAAATAGGTAGAGGGTGTGAATATAATAATATAGGTATGGTTAATATGTCATTAATTTATAAAAAAAATTTAATAGGTGATGAGTAAAGTCATATGACCTAATTCTGCCAAGAAAAGGGTTACTTGAGCGAGAAGGCCTAATAGGTTATTTGAGAGATATAAGAGTGAGAAGAGAAAAAGAAGGTGGTCATATTTAGTTGATTAAGAAACATGTATCTTAATTTTATCATATGTTTAAGATATCTTATTTTGTGCTGATTTACCTAGGGGGTTGGTGCCTCCTTACAAGTTAGTGCTTGCTAAAGGACTAGTTCAGTTGGTGCCTAACTAGTGAGGGGTTGGTACTCCTTATGGGTCTGGTGCCTCACTAAATTTGGATTAATTTATTATAATAATATATTAAAAAAATGTGTGTTAGTGAATTTTATACCCCAATAGGGTTTACCACATATCTTCTATGTTCTTCTATTGTTTGCTTTCATATATGCTTATTTATGCATTGGTTAATATATGTATATAAATGAATGATTCATAGATGTTTAATGAAATTGAATGATTGTTTTAGGGAAAATAAATCACCCCCTATTTATTATCTATAATTAAAAAATTAGATACAATATATAGGGCCTTTTGGTATGTCCATAATAATAAGGGACACTTGTATGCTTGAGTAGGAGGTTAGTGCTCAGGTACATGAGGTGGTAGGTTTATAGCATCAATTATCTAACATATAGGGCACCCTAGACATGAGGAATGATGATATGATGAATATAAAAGTAGATATAACTTTACTAAAGTTAAATATATCTAGGATGGTGTAGGTATAGGACCAACTCATAGTAGAGAAAGATCAAGGCATTAGTTAGTGTAATTAGGCATTAGCCATAGTAGATATACTAAGATGAGAGTGAGCTATGGCTTGAAGAGCTAGTACATAGTTTGGGTTCTCATAGATGATTCTAGAGAGCCTCAGGGTTAAGGATGAGGCATGTCATTATAGGTGAGCTAATGAGTCTACCATGACTAGAGAGTAATATGTCATTACTTTTGAGATCTGGGATGCACAAAAGGCAAAGAGCAGATCTAGTTGGTCTCAGACTAGGACTCATGTTGTAGGTGGCTTGAGCCAATCAATTCATCAGTCATGACCACCACCACTAGGAAAACTAAGGCCACTAGGGTTGCCTCTAGTTACAAATCCCATGGATACATAAATCCATAGTTGATTATAAGGATCTAGGCATTTTAGCACAATTGGCATTGTTTTGGGCCTTATGGTATTATACTCATTGTATCAACATACTTATGTATTTTTGAGACACTGTTGTGATATATATATATATTTTGTATATAAGACATTTGAGATACATTAACACTCAGTTTTGGGTCCTTTGAGGATGATGCATATGTATATGATGTTACTTTGATATATATATATATATATATATATATATGATGTTATGCTTATTATATTGTTTATCTCATGTTTAAAATTGATTAACAATGTTGATGTTTAACATTATGTATGCTTATGTATGATTGATTCATGCTTATGATATATTTTATTGGTTATAATTTGATTATATTTTATGACTTATATGGATGCTTATTCAAAGATGCACATCTATATAAACACATAATAAATTAGTTGTTACTCTTATTACTCATATATTTAGGCATGTGTTATGGTAGTTGGCTGAGCTTTGATATATTGAAGATATGCTTCCATTGAATTGCTAGAATAGAATATGTGAGCACATTTTTGCTTTATCTTGTGATATTATGCATGATAGTTATGGATAACTAAAATGACAATATATACCCTAAGCATGGAAAACTTAATTTAAATGCTAATATAAACAACATTGGAATAAGATATGGATAATCAAATCCTAAGCATAAATATAAAAAATAAATCAAGTGTAAAATAAAATACAATAATTTATAATTTAAGTACATGATATGGATAATTAAGACTTAAGTGTAAACAAAATGTCAAAATCTTAAGGAAATTGAGAAATACAAGGAAAAATAAATAACAAAACAAATAAACAAATAAAACAAAACAACAAGATGTTTCTCTATGTTTTTGCTTATTACATTCAAAAGAAGAAGAAACTAAAGATAAAGGGTCAGGGGTTTGTACGTTACCCAGATTAAGTTGTGCACCATATCCAAACAATGAAGGAGCTCCTCTTTCGCTGTAGAGGAAGACACCTGTAGATAAGAATAAGAAACTCAAACAAAGAGAATGTTAGATAAAGATATAGTGGACTGCCAAGCACACGCTTGGTCCCAGAAGCGTAAAAACTTCCTTAAGGGATGACAATCCACTATTTGACAAAAAGAGTGTTTGTATGAAAATAAATGGTGAAAGGCTAAGAAAGAGAATGTAGACAATGCATACCTATTCTCTACAATCAGTTTGCCACAGTCACTGACATCGGTAGTCCTGTCGACGTCAGTTGGTCAATGATGCTGACATCGGTTATACTACCAATGTCGATAGAGGCAATGGGCCTTGGATGAGTTTCAGATTATGTCTATGGTTAACAGAAGACTCTATGGGGATTTAAAGGTTTATGTAGGGTTACAAGGAAGTGAATAGGGTCTAAGGAAGGACAAAGGAAGATGACAGGTGTGAAAAGAGGGCAAGGATAAAAAGAAGGCTTTTCAGCCTCTCCAAGAAGAAAGTCGGGTCTCATCTCTCAATAATACTTAGATATAGTAAATGGAAACTAATTACCAATGCATTTTAAAAGACTAAAATAAGACAGAAGAATACTTAGCTCTATGGTGAAGAGCTGAGTGTGTCAGGATGCTTATTCCTATTGGCTGATGTTGTAGACCTCATGCAATGTTTTCAACCCAATTTGGAGTGACTTGCATAGAGTTTCTATAGCCAAGGGAGCGTTAGTCAAATTTTGTTGATTGGTCTCAAAGTGTGTGCATCGATGTCTAAGAGTCAGAGGCTAGAGGGAGAAAGAGAGAGAAGAGACTTTGGGAGCGAGATAGAGAGCCATAGAGAGAGAGAGAGATTAGATTCAGGCTATCTAACCGACGTCAGTGGTCCTGCTGGCATCGGCCAACAATTGACTGACTTTAGCAGCTAGAGAATGGGTAAAAGGGCTATTTTTAGCCCTTTACCTGTTTCTCCATCTGCTAAGTGCATTTGTCATTGGAGAATGGCCAAAAGATGGGTTTATTAGGCATGAGAGTTAGTTAGGAGGTTAGGATGGAATGAGAATAAGTCTTAGGTAGTTAGGATTAGATGACCTAGTCTCAGGGTGAGAAATGGTCTAAGGGTGAGGTGTCTAAGGTGAGGTGTCCAAGGTGAGGTGTCTAGGGTGATGTCATTAATTTAAAATAAGTAATTTATTTTAAATTAATAAAGTGTGTAAGTGGTTCAAAGGGGACCAAGGGGGGGTCAACACAATATTGGTGTCTACATTTGCCCCTTTTTGTCTTGTTGGTTGTTCTGATGAACTGCAAGACAAAAATAGGAGTAAGTTGCCCCAGGTATGGGATAAGGTGTAGGTTACCCCAGGTATGGTGATGAGGCATTTCCCCTCAAAGTGGGAGTTGAGGGAAGGTAACCTAATATTAGGTGCCGATTTGATAGGCAGTGGATGAGTATGGTGAAGTTGGAGTGTGAACGTTGCAATAGTTGAGATTGTGCGTATACCACTTCATGTGATAGGCAGGTCAAATTGTCACAAGTAAGGTCAAGGAGGACTAAAATCAAAGTAACCAGTCCCCAACTTTTTGGTCATAGTTGATTGGGTTAAATGATCAAAGCTGTAGCTCTAATGGTCATCATGTTCCAAGTATCCTAGGTTTAGGAAGTGCTCCTAAAAAACACAAAAATGTCACAAATATTAGGGATCAACTTGGTCACAATCTAACAATACGTGTAAGGGTCATAATGTGGGGTGCATACAATTTGCTAACTATTCATGAGGTAACATATATGCAATCAAAACAACCAATGCAAAGTTGTCTCAAAAGTGGTCATTGTCTATGGAGATAGTCGCGATCTCCAAGGTCATTAGTCGAGTTGGTCTGAGATATAAGTGATCTCAAGCGTGTTTTCTATAGTTAGGGAGATGTAAGTGATCTCTAATGTGCCCCATGAGAAGTCCATGTGACTTTTATAGTGTCAGGGCTGATTGTTTGGTCATGATTTTGGGCTGGTTTAGATAGTTGGTCCATTAAATAGATGAACCAATGAATGGCCAAGCTAACCTCAAAAGAACCCATATCAACTGAGTGCTGCCTACATAGCCCCTATCTTGAGGGCCTCAGGCCAATGTAGTTCTCCCCAAAAGGGAAGAAGAGAGTTGGTTATGGATTGGTTTTGACTAGGTTAGGTTATGGTTAAAGGTTATATGGTTGGTTCATTAGGTAGACGAATGAGCGAATGGCCGAGCTAACCTCAGAAGATCCCATGTCAACTAAGTGCTACCTACATAGACCCTATTTTAAGGGCCTCAAGCCAATGTAGTTCTCCCCAAAAGGGAAGAAGAGTGTAGGTTATGGACTAGGTTTGACTAGGTTAAGTCATGGTTAAAGTTTATATGGTTGGTTCATCATGTAGACAAATGAATGAATGGCTGAGCTAACCTCAAAAGACTCGATGTCAACCGAGTGTTGCCTACATAGCCCTTGGGAAGGGCTTCAAGCCAATGTAGTTCTCCCCAAAAGGGAAGAAGAGGATAGGTTATGGATTGGTTTTGATAGGTTAGGTCATGGTTAAAGGTTATATGGTTGGTCTATCAGATAGATGAATGAATGAATGGCCGACATCCTTAGGGAGACAAACGAGTGAATGGCCGAGCTAACCTCAGAAGACCCCATGTCAACTGAGTGTTGCCTACATAGACCCTGTTTTAAGGGCCTTAGGCCAATGTAGTTCTCCCCAAAAGGAAAGAAAAGGGTCAAAGTGGTTGATAGTTGTTTTGGTCAGGTTAGTGTTGAAATGATTAGTGTATGATGATGTTACATCCCTTTCCATATTATGTGATGGTGTATTCTATAACATTAGTTATGTAGTTTTTCATCCCTAGCAATTTTCCATATTAGTGATGGTGTATGCTAAAAATGAAATGAGTGATGATGTTATAGCCTTTTCCATATTATGTGATGGTGTATTCTATAACATTGATAATGTGGTTTTTCATCCTTAGCAATTTTCCATATTGGTGATGGTGTATGCCAAAAATGAAATGTATATGATGATGTTATAGCCTTTTCCATATTGTGTGATGGTGTATTCTATAACATTGGTTATGTGGTTTTTCATCCTTAGCAATATTCCATATTGGTGATGGTGTATGCTAAAAATGAAATGAGTATATTTATGCTTCAACAAGTTTCCATATTAGTGATGGTATATGCTTGACATAAATCATGTTTGGTTGATAGTTTCCATGTGTATTATTTTCCATAGAAACTAGTGTGAATGGCTATGATAATTCATATAACACAAATTCGTATTTGTATTAAATAAATCATGAGGTTATGTTAGTGGTTAGAAAAAGGTTTGGTTTGATTTAGTTGGGTTTGGTTTGGTTTGGTTGTATGTGACGAAGGTGTATAAGAAGTGAAAGGCATGTTGCTATTTCATTGACAAGGACCATAGTGATAGCATAGATAGGAGTTTTTGCAAACAAAAGCCCCATTCATGCATTGCATCATTGACCATTGGTTTATGTTAGACAAATATTTGAATCACTTTACATTAAGTGAGCTCAAAATCCCTTGAGTATGTTGGGGTAATAGGTTTGATTATGTGATATGTCAGGATAGCGTAACCCTTTGTAGCAGGGATAGCTTTGCCCCTTTTATAGGTGACCCTAAGAATGACTATAGACAAGTCCATGACTTAATAGTTTGTCAATCAATTTATTGTTTATTTTTTATTTTTTATTTTTTATTTTTATTTTTTATGGTAGACTGATCAATGCGGGAAGTCTACTTGGGGATGTGGTTTTGATTTATGGTCATGTGAAGCTGATCGATGCGGGAAGCTTCTAAAAGGGTGCTGTTTATGGTAGAAAAATTTGGGCATAGCCATCCTTCGAGGGAGTGGTCTATATTCTGCTTTGTATGTTCAGATGTCTTTGAATAGCTATCCTTCAAGGGAGTAGTCTATCAATTACAGTAATTATGTAGCTGTCCTTCAAGGGATCAGTCTAAATTTATAGTTTATGACTTTTTAATAGGCATCCCAATTTTATGTTTTGTTGTTGGACTGAACTTTTAGTCATGGACAAGACTATAGAAGTTTGGGGGTTTCCCTTTTATTAGGACAAAGAATTCATGCTTGACAAAAGGGTTGACTAATGTTTGTTGAGAAAAAAGGGTTAAAAGGAATAGGATTGGAAATGATGGGGGTTACTCAAGGGATGAGCTCAAGTTAAACATCAAGTGAATGATTACTTGATTAACAGTAGAATGGTCATAGATGTAAGGCATTAAGGGGCTCAAATTCTAGTTGGCCTTTAAGAGAAGACATACGATAAGTCCCTGATCCATACTTGTGTGTTATGATATAAGGTCCAAGCCAATTAGGAGCAAACTTGCCTTGTTTTCTTCTATCCATATTGGTCACGTGTTAAAGATGATTAAGAAGTTGGTTGATGCTTGGTCGATACTTGGTTGAGGTTGTGATAGTCAGTACAAAGTCAAATTCCCCCAGTTGCTTCTGACAGGGACAATGTTTGACACCTATTGTGGATAATCAATGGGTTGGATAAATGAGATAGAGAGAAGATGATGAAGCTCCTCTTTGACAAGGAGTGTGACACGAGGATGCATCCTGTGAAGCTTTTGCCTAATAGGCTTAGTTTGAGAGGATGGGATCTTGATCTTCCAGGTTGGAGTTTAGAATCTCAGAATCACTGAAGGTGATGGAGGCAATGGTGGGTAATGATTTGACTAAAGCAGCCAATGGTTGGGTGTCTTTAGGTTGGACCTCCACTACCTGTAGAGCTTTGATTAAGGCTTGGTGATGTTATGGAGAGATTTATATTAGGTCATACAAATATGTCTTCACAGGGGTTTGGTGAAGTTGTTTCACCATGGAGTCATGAATTGGCCCTGAAGATGTTGGTCGGGATGTGCCCAAGATAGAAATCTTGGGTTTTGGTGGTTGAGAAGGCTTGATAAATGGATATGTCCAACGAATAGAAATCTTCTCTTTTCCTTTATCCTTCATGGTTTGTGACCTAGCGGCCACATTGATAGTGTTGATTTCAAACAAAGGGGAAGAAGGTGGTAGAGGGACCATAGTCTTGCATTGAGATCCTGATTTAGGTGAGGAGGTTTGAGAGGTATAGGATGATGTCAGTGGTTTGTTGAAAGGGTGGTCAAGAGGATCCTTAATGAAAAGGGTGTCCTTTTTTAAGTGTTGATGAATGATAACTTTAAGAGCATAGCAATGCTCAGTGTCATGCCCAGGTGTGTGATGATATGCACAAATTTTAGTGTCATCAAACCAAGATGGTTTTGGTCTGAGAGGTTGGTATGGTTTAAGAGGTGGGAGACTGATGGTAGAAGATTGCAACAATTGGCGTAATAGCAAAGCATAAGAACCTGCTAATGGGTCTATGCATTTTGTTACAGTAGAGGTTGACAACTTCTATTTAGGAATTGTAGGAGCTTTTCATACCATCTTTTTGTTTGGCAGTGTGGCCACTCATGTAGATGGCACTTTTGTGGTGAGAGGTGTCAAATTTTTTGGAGGAAGTATATGTTTGATGGGTAGAGGGAGTAATGGAGGCATTTTGCCTTTGTTAGGTGTTGGAGTTGAGAGCACCCCTATTAAAGTAGATGGATTTGGACCCAAAATAGAGGGAAATGGTGATGGTGGGGGAGGAGTTCTCCAATGTGGTTTAATAGCCTTATTTAGTTTGGTGTGAGGACCACTATTATGTGGGGCAAGGTTCAAATCTACCTTTACTTGTGGGTGAGTGAGGTTTGATACAGGGTGGATACTGAGAGATGTAATCTATTTCAGCATGGTGGATGCTTGTGAGGGTTTGGGTTTAGGTGAGGATGGTTGGGCTTCTAAAGATTTAAAAGTAGAAGCCTGATCCTTGTTAGAGACTTTAGGTTTAGCTGTCACAAAAGGGTTGGTAGTTAAAATGGGATGTGTAAGATATGGAGCCTTAAGTCACTCCCATAACACCTCATGTTTTAGGTTTCGTGAATGGAGAAATCCTAAGTTTTTAGCCAATCATGAGAAGGGTTTAGTGACATCATGCAAGATTTCACAGTTAGTCTTTTAGAGGATTTAGGTGATCATGAGAGTGGAAACGTGTTAGACACAGTGATTTCAGGCCAAAGGTGAGAGAAAACTGTCACCGATTCTTCCTCGATCAAAGTGGGCGAAGTGGCAAGTTCTTCTCTCAGTGGAGAAGGGATTGGAGAATGTGGCTCTTCGAGAGGATAGAGCATAGGTATGATCATGGCTTCTACATGTGGTAGGGGAGCATGGAAAGTATGATCCTCCATTGGTAATAGGAAGGATGAGGGTAGGGCTAGTGGTGTTGGTACCATCAAGGCATCCTCCAATATGGGAGAGGTCAAAGTAGACTCTCCTTCATGTGAAAGGGGGGTTAATGGAGGACTATCCTCCATTGGTGGAGGATAAATAGGAGAGGAAGGCTCCTCTACCTGTGGTGGAGAAATAAGTTGACTAACCTCTTCAGACTGTGGGAGAGGTTGGTCAGGAATAAAAGGAGAAACCATGTCGACTGTGCATATATTGCACTCTTGAAGGTCATCAACCATGGTCTGAATGTTATTTTGACTTGGGGGATGGTTAGGGAATGGTTGCCTAAAGATATCTATATTTTGGTTAGCTAGCGCATTTGGGTTATCCAAAACAAGATCCCCCTTATCTAACATATCTCGAATAATGTTTTTGAAGGTTTTACAATTGTCCATGTCATGACCTTTGACACGATGATAGTTACAAAAGTCATTTTCCCTGTACCATGCAGGGATGGCTTTTGAGGGGTCAAATTGAGGTGGTCAGATTTGAGGGAGATTGAGGACCCCCTGCTTTACTAGTTTATCCAACACAAAAGCATATGATTCTCCTATTAGAGTATATTGATGCTGTATATACCGTTGTTGAAATTATTTTGTGATGCTTTGTGATGTGGAGGGCTCATATTGGTTAGTTGTAGTAGAAGATGATGATTTAACGACCACAACATTTGCCAACCCCTTGGACTTGGAGTGGGAAGAAAAAGGTCTGGAAGAAGGGTCATTATATTTTGCATTGGTATTTTTACTATGCACTTTGACCTTATCTTCTTTGACAATGCAGAGTTCAAGCTTTTGGGCCATAGTGAAAGCTTCATCAAATGTGCAAAAAGTTTGAACCCGTAAAGTGGATGAGATGTGCTTGGCACATGCTCTTGAAAAGAGCTCTATGAGCTTAGGTTGAGGTAATGAAAAGGAGAGTTGGTTGATCAAACCTCTCCAATAGGCAATGAAGTTAGCTATTGACTCGTCATTGAATTGTTTAATAGAATATAGGTCCATGATGGAGACCTTCTTGGTGATGTTAATTGAGAAATGGTCAAGGAATAGTTGAGCTAGTTGAGTGAAGGTAAAAAGAGAATGACTGGTAATAGAACTATACCAATCAAGGGTGGCACTGAAAAGTGACATGGGAAATGTGTGAAGTAGTAATGCATCATCATGTGCTATAAGGTAGCAAGCGTGTCTAAATGCTCGTAAATGTTGTTGTGGGTCCTCTTTACTCTAAAAATGAGTAAATTTTGGGAGTTCCCACTAGCTAGGATATGGTCTAATAGGCACCAAAGGGTGGATGGGTTCATTTCATATTTGTTGATATGAAAGAACATTGCTTGAACTGGAAGTGGATGTCTCAAGGTTAGACATCTTATCCATCAACATCTTGATTAGATCGGCTGATGGATTGGTAGGTGGAGTACCCCCTAGGTTGTAGGGTACCTGAAAGACATTGGGAGGGGCATATGACATGCTAGGTTGTGTTTGTATAGGCATAACATATTGGTAGTTTGTCATAGAGACTGATGTTGAGGCCAAGGGGGCTTGTGCCATGAAGTTAGAGGGCACAACTTGACTAGATGCTGCCAAAGGTGGTTGAGTGGTGGCAACACTAGTTAGAGGATAGGTAGTCACTCTTGTATTGATGGGGGAAAGAGTGGGTGGGATAGAAACAAGCAAGTTTTGAAAAGATGTTGAACTTGTTTGCATTATTTGTGGTTGAGGGGGTACAGAAACCCCAATGGAGGTAGGTCCAAAAATAGAAGGGGAGGCCAAATCTTGAACATTGGCCATGGTTGGGTTATTAGTTGAGGTAATGGCCTAAGTGACCATTGGTTGAGTAACGGAGGCTGTTGATATTATTGCCATTTCAACTAAGGAAGTTGGCATCCCAAAAATGGGGTTACCTAAAGGATCTCACATTTGGCTTCTTATGAGATAGTGTTGGAGAGCCTTGACATTGAGGTCAAGGAATCTCTCAAAGTCTTGATCCCCTATGGGAACAATAGGCAGTTGATTTGGGATAAGAGTACGATCAGTGTCTGAAGTATACTCCATCTGGTGACTTATTATGAAGGGTGAAGGTGGAAGTGGTTGTTACTTTGTGTGGTCAAAAAGAGATTTGACTTGACTATGTGTCAAAACCATCCAAGGCAAAAGGAGTTTAGGTTCTAAAAACTATGTATTTTAGTTTCAAAAAACTAGAATGAGTATTTAACAACAAAAAATTTAGGTTTTAAGCTTGTTGTTTGGAAGAAAAATTTATTGACAGTGATCGACGTCGGTGGAAAAATTGATGTCGGTTAAGTATGTTGCCGATGTCGATCAGATAACTGATGTCGGTGAAGATGAGTTGCCGATGTCAGTGGAAAAACTGATGTCAATTTTTGTGTATTTCTGAAAACTCAAAAAATAAAAGTTTTTGGAAGAAAAAGAAAGTTTTGAGTTGTTTTTGGAGCTCAAAATATTGTGTCCTTACAAGCTCAAAAAAAATTAGAGAAAAATAGAAAAATAGATGATGGCAAGCAACCTCTAAATGTTAAATTCCTAAGAATAAATTTTAGAGTCGTGGTGGCTTATGCCTTAGAAGAATGCGTTTGGGAATTGGGCTTTTAGAATGGGTCCTAAAAGAGGTAGTCTATGGTTGGTTTTGGGTTATGTTTTGGTGCTCAAAAATCTATGTTAGGTTTCATATGTGGCTTGGTGTTAGGGGCTTGCTCCCTTCACTTCACGAACCTAGAGCTGAGTTAGGATACTTAGCCAATATATACTTTGCCTATAGTTTATACTCTGCCAGAGAATAGAGCGGGTCCTCCCCTTGGTAGTGAAGTCCAAGTAGGATCGCCAGGAAGGGTAAGGTATCTGCTAGGTGATGAAATCCTAGATGGGCCTTGTCTCAAGTATGTTTAGATGTTTAATTTGATGTGCTTTTAGTTTGGTTGTGTAACATATGTGCACTACGATTTATTCATAATGCATTTTTAATTACTAGATGAGCTAAATATGCATTCAAGCAGGAATGAAATGTAATATATTTTAACCCAAATTAAAATGTTTTGTTTAGATGCAAACAAGTGGGGAAGAGGTTAAGAGTATGAATTTTCACTACTCTAAAATGCAGGAAAGAGGTGACAAGAAGAAAATGAAAGAGGTTCTTTTTAACTTGTGCTAATGGTGTCTTTTCAAAATAAAAAGATAGAAGGAAGATGTAAGAAGAGAATGCAACTATATGAAAGTTTGATTTTTAGAAGAGATGAACCCAAGGAAAACTCTAGGGTCCCACTAGGTGTGCCAAAATATTTCTCTATGTTTTTGCTAATTACATTTAGAAGAAGAAGAAACTAAAGATAAAGGGTTAGGGGTTTGTACGTTACCCAGATTAAGTTGCGCACTGTATCCAAATGATGAAGGAGCTCCTCTTTGGCTATGGAGGAAGACACTTGTAGATAAGAATAAGAAACTCAAACAAAGAGAATGTTAGATAAAGATATAGTGGACTGCCAAGCACACACTCGGTCCTGGAAGCGTAAAAAGTTCCTTAAGGGATGATAGTCCACTATTTGACAAAAAGAGTGTTTGTATGAAAAGAAATGGTGAAAGACTAAGAAATAGAAAGTAGACAATGCATACCTATTCTCTATAATTAGTCTACCATAGTCATCGACATTGGTAGTATTGTCGATGTCGATTGGTCAATGATGTCAACGTCGGTTATACTGCCGATGTCGATAGGGGCAATGGGCCTTGGACAGGTTTTGGATTATGTCTGTGGTCAATAGAAGACTTTGTGGGGATTTAAAGGTTTGTGTAGCATTACAGGGAAGTGAATAGGGTCTGAGGAAGGACAAAGGAAGAGGATAGGTGTGAAAAGAGGGTAAGGATAAAAGGAAGGCTTTTCAGCCTCTCCAAGAAAAAAGTTGGGTCTCGTCTCTCAATAGTACTTAGATATATCAAATGGAAACTAATTACCAATGCATTTTAAAAGACTAAAATAAGACAAAAGAATACTTAGCTCTATGGTGAAGACTCGAGTGTGTCAGGATGCTTATTCTTATTGGCTGATGTCAAAGACCTCATGCAATGTTTTCAACCCAATCTAGAGTGACTTGCGTAGAGTTTCTATAGCCAAGGGAGCATTAGTCAAATTTTGTTGATTGGTCTCAGAGTGTGTGTGTCGATATCCAAGAGTCAGAGGCTAGAGGAAGAAAGAGAGAGAAGAGAATTTAGGAGTGAGATAGAGAGATAGAGAGAGAGAGAGATTAGATTTAGGCTATCTAACCAATGTCGGCAGTCTCGCCAGTGTCGGCTGATAGTTGACTGACGTCGGTGGCTAGAGAATGGGTAAAAGGGATATTTTTATCCCTTTTCCCATTTCTCTATTTGCCAAGTGCATTTGTCATTGGAGAATAGTCAAAAGATGGGTTTATTAGGCATGAGAGTTAGTTAAGAGGTTAGGATGGAATGAGAATAAGTCTTAGGTAGTTAAGATTAGATGACCTAGTCTTAGGGTGAGTCATAGGGTGAGAAATGGTCTAAGGGTGAGGCGTCCAAGGTGAGGTGTCTAGGGTGATGTCATTAATTTAAAATAAGTAATTTATTTTAAATTAATAAAGTGTGTAAGTGGTTAGAAGGGGACCAAGGGGGGTCGACACAATATTGGTGTCTACATTTGCCCCTTTTTGTCTTGTTGGTTGTTTTGACGAACTGCAAGACAAAAATAGGAGTAAGTTGCCCCAGGTATGGGATAAGGTGTAGGTTGCCCTAGGTATTCAAATCTACCTTCACTTGTGGGTGAGTGAGGTTTGATACATGGTAGATATCGAGAGATGTAATCTGTTTTGGCATGGTGGATGCTTGTGAGGGTTTGGGTTTAGGTGAGGATGGTTGGGCTTCTAAAGATTTAGAAGTAGAAGCCTGCTCCTTGTTAGAGACTTTGGGTTGAGTTGTCACAAAAGGGTTGGTAGTTAAAATAAGATGTGTAAGATATGGAGCCTTAAGTTGCTCCCATAGCACCTCATGTTTTAGGTTTTCCGAATGGAGAAATCCTAAGTTTTCAGCCAATTGTGAGAAGGGTTTAAGTGACATCATGTGAGATTTCACAGTTAGTCTTTTGGAGGATTTAGGTGATCACAAGAGTGGAAACATGTTAGATGCAATGATCTCAGGCCAAAGGCAAGAGAAAACTGTCACCGATTCTTCCTCGACTAAAGTGGGTGAAGTGGCAAGTTCTTCTCTCGATGGAGAAGGGATTAGAGAATGTGGCTCTTCAAGAGGATAGAGCACAGGTATGATCATGGCTTCTATGTGTGGTAGGGGAGCATGGAAAGTATGATCCTCCATTGGTAATAGGAAGGATGAGGGTAGGGCTAGTGGTGTTGGTACCATCAAGGCATCCTTCAATATGGGAGAGGTCAAAGTAGACTCTCCTTCATGTGAAAGGGGGGTTAATGGAGGACTATCCTCCATTGGTGGAGGACAAATAGGAGAGGAAGGCTCCTCTACCTATGGTTGTGAGAAGGTCTCCATCATAGACCTATATTCTATTAAACAATTTGACCTCGTGACCTATATTCTATTAAATAAATAGAAGAGGAAGGCTCCTCTACCTATGGTTGAGAGAAGGTCTCCATCACAGACCTATATTCTATTAAACGAATAGGAAAGGAAGGCTCCTCTACCTATGGTTTAGAGAAGGTCTCAGGATGCTTATTCCTATTGGTTGATGTCACAGACCTCATGCAATGTTTTCAACCCAATCTAGAGTGACTTGCGTAGAGTTTCTGTAGCCAAGGGAACGTTAGTCAAATTTTGATGATTAGTCTTAGAGTGTGTGCATCGATGTCCAAGAGTCAGAGGCCAGAGGGAGAAAGAGAGAGAAGAGACTTCAGGAGTGAGATAGAGAGCCAGAGAGAGAGATTAAATTTAAGGGATGGTTAGGGAATGGTTGCCTAAATATATCTATGTTTTGGTTAGCCGGTGCATTTGGGTTATCCAAAACAAGATCCCCCTTGTCTAACATGTCCTGAATAATGTTTTTGAAGGTTTTACAATTATTCGTGTCATGACCTTTGACATGATGATAGTTACAAAAGTCATTTTCCCTGTACCATGTAGGGATGGATTTTGAGGGGTCAAATTGAGGTGGTCAGATTTGAGGGAGATTGAGGACCCCCTGCTTTACTAGTTTATCCAACATGGAAGCGTATGATTCTCCTATTAGAGTATATTGATGCTGTATATACCATTGTTGAAATTGTTTTATGATGCTTTGGTGGAGGGCTCAGATTGGTTAGTTGTAGTAGAAGATGATGATCTAACAACCACAACATTTGCCAACCCCTTAGACTTGGAGTGGGAAGAAGAAGGTTTGGAAGAAGGGTCATTGGATTTTACATTGGTATTTTTACTATGCAATTTGACCTTATCTTCTTCGACAGTGCAGAGTTCAAGCTTTCAGGCCATAGTGAAAACTTCATCAAATGTGTGGAAAGTTTGAACCCGCAAAGTGGATGAGATGTGATTAACACATGCTCTTGAAAAGAGCTCTATGAGCTCATGTTGAGGTAATGAAAAAGAGAGTTGGTTGATCAAACCTCTCCAATGGGAAATGAAGTCAGCTATTGACTCATCATCGAATTGTTTAATAGAATATAGGTCCATGATGGTGACTGTGTGTCGACCCCCCTTGGTCCCCTTCTATCCACTTACACACTTTATTAATTTAAAATAAATTACTTATTTTAAATTAATGACATCACCCTAGACACCTCACCTTGGACACCTCACCTTAGACACCTCGCCCTTAGACCATTTCTCACCCTATGGCTCACCCTGAGACTAGGTCATCTAATCCTAACTACCTAAGACTTATTCTCATTCCATCCTAACCTCCTAACTAACTCTCGTGCCTAATAAACCCATCTTTTAATCGTTCTCCAATGACAAATGCACTTGGTGGATGGAGAAATGGGCAAAGGGCTAAAAATAGCCTTTTTACCCATTCTCTAGCCGTCGACATCGGTCAACTATCAACTAATGTTGGTGGGACCACCAATGTCAGTTAGATAGCCCAAATCTAATCTCTCACTCTCTCTGGCTCTCTATCTCACTCCTGAAGTCTCTTCTCTCTCTTTCTCCTTCTGGCCTCTGACTCTTAGACATCGATGCACACACTCTGAGACCATTAATCAGAATTTGACTAACGCTCCCGTAGCTATAGAAACTCTACACAAGTCACTCCAGATTGGGTTGAAAACATTGCACGAGGTCTGCAACATCAACCAATAGGAATAAGCATCCTGACACACTTGGGTCTTCACCATAGAGCTAAGTATTCTTTTGTCTTATTTCAATCTTTTAAAATGCATTGGTAATTAGTTTATATTTATTATTTCTAAATACTATCAACTTGACCTGTCTTTCTTCCTGGAGAGGCTGAAAATCCTTCCCCTTATCCTTACTCTCTTTTCATACCTATCCCCTATCTTTTCCCTATCTCAGACGCTATTCACTTTTTTACAACCCTGCATAAACCTTAAAGCTCCCAGAATCCTTCCAGACCCTTCTATTGACCTCAGACATAACCCAGAAACCCATCCAAAGCCCATTGCCCCTACCAACATTGGTAACATAATCGACGTCGGCATATTGACTAACCAACACTTGTAGGACTACCGACGTTGGCGACTATGGTAGACTGATTGCAGAGAATAGGTACGCATTGTCTACTTTCTCTTTCTTAGTCTTTCACCATTTATTTTCATACAAACACTCTTTTTGTCAAATAGTGGACTGTCATCCCTTAAAGAAGTTTTTACGATTTCAGGACCAAGCGTGTGCTTGGCAGTCCACCATATATTTGTCTAACATTCTCTTTATTTGAGTTTCTTTCTTATCTATAGGTGTCTTCCTCCATATCCAAAGAGGAGCTCCTACAACGTCTGGATACGGTGCACAACTTAATCTGCATAACGTACAAACCCCTGACCATTAACCTTTAGTTTCTTCTTCTTCTTCTAAATGTAATTAGCAAAAATGTAGAGAAACATAAGATAAAAATAAACAAAACTAAATGAATAAATAAAGATAAACAAAATAAAAATATAAAAAAATAAGGCTATACAAATAGAAAAACTCACACAAACACAAACAAACAAATAAAAAAATGAACAAATAAATATAAATGATAAAACTATAAACAAAATATATAAACAAACATATGAAAATTAAAATAAAAATAAAACACAAAAAAATAAAATGCAAAATAAACTATACATGTCACATCTTGATTTCTCACTAATATAATTTACATGATTATTCATGGATTATTATGGTTGTTAAATTGATTAATTAATATTTAATTAAGCTGTAAGTCAGATACTATTATGGGACAATTTCATTTTATTTTGATTACATGATTACATTGCTATGAGTTAGCTACACTTGTATATTCTGTACATTATGATCAAGTGTTAGTTTTTACAACTATATTTTATATATCATGATGTTACAAGATAACTACCTTCTTGTCATGAGTTAGATGTAGGATAAATCCATCCTTCAAAATATTATGGAGGGAGAGCATCATCAGAGGTGATGGTGTAAATGGAGGTGTTGGGGAATAATAGAGGAACAACTAGAACCCATGCACATACCATGATAGATACCACTCTTTATATGCATTATTTAAGTTGTTAACTTTAGTATTTTTTTGGTGTTATCTACAATTAGATGATTGATTATGTGTGTTAGTTGTGATCTAGTTTAGTTTAAATGCTTATGTGGATCTAATTTTGTGTGATTTTATTATGGATATAATACATAGTTTGAGTGCATAATGCTACTTTTGATTAGGTCATGTTATTGAATTCATGATTGTGGGTGATACTACTTTAACGAGTAAGTAAATCTATTTGATTAGTATTTATTTACTATTATCTTTAGACTAAACATAATGTCTTTTTAATGTCTTACTACATTACTAGTTATGATATGATATTTAGGAAATATCATTATTTAGGCTTAATGCCTTGATATATAAAAGATAACTAGAAGGCATTAAGGATAATCTATATAAAGTGGTAATAACAATGACTACATTGTTATTATATCAATATGTTTGACATTGTTATAATAGTTGTTTGACTGATTATGTCAAAATCTTGTTAATAAATTTTTACTAGTAGCTTGCTATTTGAAGTCAGATTGATGTTGATTCTTGATAAATGATGATTTAATGATTACCTAAACTATCCTATGAACTAACCTTAACTAAAGGGGTTGAAAACATTGGCATTACTATATGAGGTTGTGATTTCTTGGTTTGGTATACTTGGATTAAAGACAATGATATATAATGATTTTGAGTGGACTTTATAAAGTGAAGCATAGTCATGTTTAGGTCAAAAGACCATACAATGATTAAAATATTAAAATATTTTTTATTTTGGAACATTTAAGTGATTAAGGAATTTCTCTATTTATCTCAACTTGAGTTAACCAAGATTAATAAATAATTTTATGAAAAATGGGGTTTTGCATGATGGGAACTAGAATGAACTATGAGTTAGATGCTATAATTTCATGCAAGTAACATAGGAGAGAAATTGATGGAGAAATAATGATAAGAGGAGGCATAGAGATTGACATGAATTGTTGGCAGGGAAGAAGAAGCAAGTAGAAAGAAAGAAAGAGGAGACATTATAGTTTAAGAGATAACAAATTTGGAAGCTATTTAAAGGTTGGTATTGAAATTAATTTGTTTGTTTATTCTTAATAAAGTAATAATCTATGCATTTATCTTACTAGGGTTTGGGTAATGCATTGATAAATATATATCAATAATATGATACTGATTTAGCCTTGTGGATGGCTAGACCATCCACATAACTAAATAAATATCTCTAGATTCTTTAAGTCTATTAGAAAATATTGTGTGTAATGAATGTGGTAAGATAGACTTTCTGTTAGTGTGTCCACTATAGGTTAAAGCAATGAAAACTTGAGTTATATAGTTGCATTATAATATATATATATATATAGATATGGTTGTATTTTGTTTCATTTAGAGAAACACTTATGCCTATATAAGGTGGAATATTTACATTTGTAATGGTTTGCTACAATGTGGGAATATATATAGAAATGATGAGTTTATAAATATAATTGAGCTAAGGATATATTATAGAAAACCTAAGATCTATTTATGTAATGGACTGTTGTTATATTTATGATTTCTCATGAGAAATAAACTTATTTAAGTTGTTTTTAGGATGAAATGGATGGTGTTTCAAGTCGTTATAGGGAAATTTCTATGTATAGAAATATTTTGTATAAACCATCCAGGTTGGTATTTAAATGGAATGCTTTTGTGAGGAGACTATGTAACCATTTGATTATGCAGGTAATATATATTTTTTGTCATAAAATATTAGTCATAAAAGAGATATGTATTGAGGATTTTATTGGAAATTGACATTCATACAATTATTATAACTATTGTATTATGTCTGTGTTTTGTAAATTTGTTAAATCCATTATGTAGTGGATAGCTGTTAATGTATTCTTTAGAAGTCCAATAGTGGTATATGACTTGATTTAAGACTTGGTTGGAAAGATCAAACCTTAAGAAATGAGCATGAATTTATAAGTTGACTGTGCTTAGCTAAATCAAAATAAATTATTATATTTACTCTATGTTGGAATTGATGATTATTATTTATTTTAATTCTAAGCTTTGACAGTTAGTTTAGGGACATGGGTGTCAAAATAAATGTAAATAGTAAATCTATTATGAACCCAAATTAGGGGGAAATTAGAGAAAATGGATTTGAATAGTTTTATAATGATCAGTGGATTTCAAACTTCAAGTTAATAAAATGGGAATGAAAATAGGGTTAAATATATGAACTATTATATATTCATTTTAATTAAATAATTTATATAATTGGCTATTAGATTGATTATTTGGACTATATGAGTTATAATTGAAAAATAGATATTAAAAGCATAATAGTCTATACATTCTAATTTGAGTATTCAAAAGATGAATACCTCGGTCATAATGAACACATTGTTAGATATAATAGTACAAAAAATTATAATATATGGGCAGTTACATGTGAGTTGTATATGTCTTGTATGAAATTAGATATATACATTGATCATATATATGTTAAAATTAGTATGAATGGAATAAATTACATATACACATATATGGCATATATTTGTAAATGTGAAAGATATGCTTATAATTATGGTATTATCTATGATCATAAAATAAGCTAGTTAACCATGTGATGTGGTGTACTATATCTATAAGCATACAACTCAATAAATGGACAAACAATGATATAAAAGTTTGAATATTGTTTATTATGAAAATTGGAGTTAATTATGATTGGTTAGTTATAATTTGTGAAGTATTATTTCCTAATAATTATGGTATTATCTATTATCATATGATTGGTTAGCTATAATTAGTTAACATTATATTTATTATTGCTTGATAATTATGATATTATCTAGTATCATATGTTTTATTTACATGTTTGCAAGTTATCATATTATAACAAATTTTATTTATGGTACACATCATGTTTTATAAATTTTACAGCACATGAGTACCAACTTGTCTCTTTGGATTTCCATACCATCACTATTTACCCATACATGAAGGGAACGCCAATCAGTTGGGGGATTATATAGGGGATCAATGGTTCATGGTTAGTGTGGAAAAACACTTAGATGATGCTCTCCTTCCCCACAATAACAATTCATTGGAGACTACACTTGAGATTACCATAAATACTGGAGTTCATGAGACTCATGTTCCATGGAGCCTTATATGTAGTATTGTATTTATTATTGAAACATTTTACTGCTAAAAATGTAATTATTTTTTCATATTTACATTTACATTAGTGGATCTAATATTTTACTATCTATGGCTAGAATTTATATAATTCCTTGCTAGAATATATGTAGTTATGTTTTGTTTCATATGATGCTAGTGATTAGTAACTAATAGATGTTACATGTTTATTTTAGGGCTAACATACATAGTGTGTTATACTTGGGCCACTAATTATATTATTGTGATGAATTATAATGTTAACTAAGTGGAATTATTTAAAATAAAATAAAATAAATATGCATTATTCTAGTAAATCCCAATGAGGATGTTAAAATACAAACAAACAAACACTAACAAAACAAATAAAATAAACAAATTGCATTAAAAAAAACACTAATAAAAATAAACATGATAAAAAAAATAAAGTAACACACAAATATAAAATTAAATATACACAAATAAAACAACAAAAAAATAATAATAAACAAACTAAATAATAAAATATGTAAACAAAATACCAATAAATAAAAACAAACAAACAAACAAACATGATACAAAAAGAGAGATAAAATAAGCAAATGTACAAATAAAAGTAAAAAACAATTCAATAAATAAAGTGAAAGAAATAATCAAAACAAATAAACAATCTAAAGTAAAGAAAAGTGTAGTAAATAAACTAATCTAAACACACACAAAAAAATAAACTAAGCTACATGAACAACAATACATAAATAATGGTAAATCACAATGTTAACACAAACATAAAAACAAATTATTCGTGTATGTATAATATAGGTATTACTCTTGGAAATAGAGTGACCCCTAAGCTAGGTATAAATGACACTAATAAAATAATATAAGAATAATTAGTAAAAGGTTGACCCTAGGCTATAGGGAAACAACACAAACAAGATGACACAAACATTATCCCTAGGTAATAAAATACAACAACAAAAATAGAAAAGAACAGTTCCCCTAGGATATAGGAGACAATAACACACAAAACAAATAAAATGGAAGGAATAGAATAATATAAAGGTATAGTTGAGGTGACTCCTAATGAACTAGGCAAGTGGACGTTACCTACATATTTCCATGGACACAATATCCAATATGAACTTTAGGCTAAATGTAGTTCTCATAAGATATGGGATAGTAGAAAATGGATTATAAGAAAACATGATTGACTTGTAGAGGAAAATATGAATGATCTCATAAATCAAAGAGTGCATAAAGAAAGAGGGGATGACATTTCACAAATATGAAAATGTCAACATAAACAAATCATACAAGTGAGAGATTATATTTTAGGCTAAAACCATACTAAAAGTTAAGATACAAGTATTCATAAATGAACTGAAATGGTAATTCATAGTGTCTACTACATCTAAGGCTTGGAATGAGAATGAAATCATAAAATTATGAGTGTAGGCAATGATCTCTCATAAAATAGTGAGAGCATATGAAAATCCAACTGGTCACTAGTGTATCAAAGTCAAATACTTAATGCTCACAACATGAACTCATAAAATGACAAGAGCATACAACTTAAGGTCAATAAAGACGGGGAAACTAAATGATAAGTGGTTACTCATGAAATAGTTAGGGGTCCAAAGATAAGTGGTTAAAAAATAAAGGATGGTGTAACTGATCTAACCTGATATACCCCATGTATCCAAGTGCTACCTACATAATCTGTGTAGACCTCAGGCCAATGTAATTCTCCCAAAAATGGGAGGAAAAATACCAAGGTGTTCTCAAAATGAAACTAAATAGATAATATGGCCCATCCCAAATTTTTTTGATAGATTTATATTTCTCATGGAAATTCTAAGCCAATTTTCATGATTTTGTGATTTTTTAGGATTTTATAGATATTTTACAAATGTTTAGGGGTTTTGAAACTATCACAAATGTTTTCAAAAATTTATAGGCATCTCAACTCAACCAATAATTATGAGATATAAAATGGTCCAATTCACAAAATGGTGAGAGCATGTATTATGGGTGACTGAGCTATCCTCAATGTGAATCAAGCACTACCTGCATAGTCTCATAAGACCTCAAGTCACTATAGTTCTACCTTCAATGGTGAAGGTGGTAAATTGCTTCTAATGTTTTTGGTGTTTTTGATATCACAACTCAATTGATAATTATGAGATAAAACATAGTCTAACTCAAAAAATGGTGAGAGATTGGCTTAAGATATTCATAAAATTATGAGTGTATCTAAAGGGTGACTGAGCTAACCTTAACATCAATCAAACATAGCCTACATAGTCCTATAGAACTTCAAGTCACTGCAGTTACACCTTCTATGGTGAATATGGTAAATTGATTCCAATGTTTTAGGTATTTTTAGTATCTCAATTCAATCAAGAATTATGAGATACAATATGATTCAAATTATGAAACAACAAGAGCATGGATTAGGCAGCTCACAAAATGATGAGTGTTTGGCTAAGGGGTGATTGAGCTGACCTAAACATCAATTGAGTTCTAAATACATATTCTCATAGGACCTTAATTCAATATAGTTTTGCCTACACAAAAAGGATTACAATAAAGTACTAACAAGTTTTCAATAAAGATAAATGGCAAGGAAAATGATAACGGTAATGGCAAAGTGATGCTATAATGCATGGTAAAGGTGTTGTTCCTAATTTAATTAAAAGTGGTTATAATTAGGGAATAAAAATAAAGGGTCAGTGGTACTTATTTTCCCATAGGTGGTTATGATTTATACCATGAGGTGGGAACATATCAATAAATGAAGGATGTAATTGTTAGAACATTTAGTTTTGAAATAACTATTAGAATAAATCTATCATCAACCAATGAATGTGCCTAAAGTAAAAATGAATTAAAACCAAGGCCAAATGTGATAGGTAGGGTTAGGTAAAAATAATTGGCTATTGAAGGGTTAAGGGCATGGTAGAATGGTAAGGTGAGGCAAAAGGGAATGAAAATGGTAAGGTGAAGGTCAAGGCATAGTAAATGATTCTATTATTCCTAATTATATGGAGATGCATGCCCTACTAAACATATGATATAACTATAATAGACCATGGGATATAATGGTAATAGGGTTTCACCCAAGTGACAAGGTAAGGTAAATGGTAGGGTATGAAATAATACAAGGGAAATGTAAAGTAAATGATTATGTTGTTCCTATTGATATGGAGATGTTATTACTAATCAATGTATGATACAACCAAAAATGGTTAAATGTTAAATTGATATCCCACACCCCTTTTGAATAGATACTCTATCAAGAACCTACTACTGATTTAGGCTCTAATAATGTTATTGTGATCTTCATTGGCTGTTAATTCTATTTCCTCCAAACTTTGAGATAAGATGTCTTCGTAGCCTCTATAAAGGAAAGTGTGGCTAGGGATGGTAAATAAGGATAAACATTGGCTAAAATGTATGATCTATAAATGTAATATATGTATTTAATAATTAAATGAATTATAATGGAATGTATAATGGTTAGGAAACAAATGATGATCAAAATTTTCAAACACACAATGTTGTTGATTCTGAATTCAACATAGTTTTAGTTATGGTGGGGTTAGAGACTTATGTATATGCACTTGATATGACCATTTTATTTTTTTGTTATTTGGGCATGAGAGATTCTATCATCTAATTATGCCATAGAATGTAAGTTGTACAAATGTTATCTTTGATAATGTCTTCATCAAGTAGTAAAGAGGTTTTCACCAATAACGTTGTCTTGATTGTCCTATAGTTCCTTCAAGACAGTTTCACTAAGGAATGTGGACATTTGAATTTGATTGTATTTTAGTTCCTCAAACAAGGTTTCACTATAATATGTTGAGTTTGGAATTTTATTTCCTCCTAGCTCCTTTGAAAATGTTTCCATAGGAGATTTTTATTCTTATACATGAATGTGGTCTTGGTTTCCTTGATATTCTATAATTGATATGTCTCCATGGATGTAATATAATAATGTGTGATTCTATCAGTCCCAATTGACACTTGAGGAAGGTTGAATGTCAATATAATGTCTAGGTTGGTTGGTGTTAATGGCATGCAAAATGGTAATGAAATGGTAAGAGGCAACACAATATTTGTAGAAGATACTAAGAGAACCTATCAATGTTGAAGTAATCATCCTCAAAAACTATGGAAGGTTCAAAAATATATTAAAATTTATATATAAGTCATGTGTAGCCAATTTTTTAACAACCAAATATGTATTCTAATTTTGAAGCTGAGTTTAACTCAAGGGAATCTGAATTCAATGTTAAAATTGATGTTGATTCTACTTCTGATGCTAAATATGATATCAATTCAAAAATAGAACTTGACTTTAATGTTGATTCTTCATCTAGTGTGGTAGAAAAGATGCTATGTTGAATATTTGGTATTGGATGAGTAATGGCCTATGGTTAAACAATGGGATCTTTAGAAATAAGCTAAGGACTCCACAAAGATTGGCTTGTTAAAGTGAAGATTCTCAATAAAAGGAAAATGGTCAATAGGCAAATCCATAAAGACTGGCTTGTCAAAGTGAGGCTCCTTAAAAATAAGGCAATGGTTAAAATAATGATTTGACAAAAGGTAGTTATAATAATTAGTGGGTGACTCAACAAAGACTAGATTATCAAATTGAGACTCCTTAACCAAACGGAAAGGGTCAATAGGCAATTCCACAGAGTCTGGCTTGTCAAAGTGAGGATCCTCAAAGAAAGGGAAAGGGTCAAAGGGTAATTAAACAAAATTTAACTCATAAAAAATAGGTGCTTAAATAAAAACATCATGAATTAGTTGGTTCTCTTGGCCTTGGCTTACACTTGGTTGCAAAACCTCAGATTTGGATATATCTTGTTCTTTGAATGATGGCTCTTGGAGAGGTAATGATTGGCTATGTTGTGGTTCAAAGATCAACTTAGATTTTATAAAGTGGGGGAAGGTTAGAAATGGATGAATAATGATATATGGTTCAATAATGAACTCTTTATAAATAAGCTCATCTAAGATGGGCTCAACAAAGACTAATTGTGGGTCTAAGATGGCAACTATGCTCTATCTAGTTGTAATTGTGCAACCTTATTGGGATAATGATTTACTAAATTTTAAATGGCGTAAAATGGTATAAATTGGAACTAGATAGCTTGGTTTATAACATAGGTTGAAGTATGAGGGATTATAATGGTAATCTTTGGAAGATTTGAAGCCTGGTTACTAACATAGGCCAAAGGATGAGGGTCTAAAATGGTAATCCTTAGGTGTTGCGGAGTTTGGTTGCTAATGTAGACCAAAATACAAGGGAATAAAATGTTAATAATTATGAATTATGGATCTTGGTTTCTATTTAGGCCAAAATACAAGGAATTGGAATGGTAATCCTTGGGTACTGTGAAGCTTGGTTGCTAATACAGGCCAAAGGATGAGGGACTGTAATACTAATCTTTAGATGTTTCAGATCTTGGTTGCTAACATAGGGTAAAATGTGAGGGAATAGAATGGTAATACATATATGTTGTGGATCTTGGATACTAATTCAAGTTAAAGGAGGAGGACATAGATAAAAAGTGGTGTCATCAAATACTGCGCTAAAGGTTCATGTCTTTGTTCAATGTATGGAATGTTATAATATGGATAAGGATCTGTATCATAAGATACATCATCATAATAATCTTAAAAATAAGGGTCATTGGTCATAAATTTATCATATCTTAGATTATACATGGTTCTACTACATGCGTAACAAGGCATAATTAGATCAGTGGATATGTCACATGAAAAATAAAGGGTCCAAAAGTAATAAACAATCAAGGTCTAAAAACAAAGGACCTTTGGATTTGTAAAAGAGGCACAAAGGGATAAATAACTAAACTAATAAAAGGTAGGAAAAAACAAACATGATATTGATCTAAAAAAATGATACTAATTTGTCCAATGGTGGTTATAATTAGTGGAAAAAGTAACACAAAGACTCAAACTTGTATATGGATAAAGTACCAATTTTCCAAAAGGAAGTTATAATCAGTGACAAAAGTGTCTAGACAAAGTAGAATGATTAAAAAATAGGATAAAAATATAGCAATGATTTTCTCAAAGGTAGTTACAATCATTCTAATGCAAAAAATAAGGCTAGACTCAAAAATATAGAACTTAAATAAGAACTCAAAAACAAACTAAACTAAGGCAAACGACTTAGATGACTCTTGGTAATTGGCTCACTAAGATAAGAAATTTGATTCACATGAGGCTAATGGAATTAGGACATTTATAATTTATCATAAAAAAATTCAAACAAAGTAGGTGGCAACAACTTGGCTCAAAATGATGCTCTAAACAAGGTACAAATAAAAATTTCTAGGTCTAGGCAAGTTAGATCAAATGGGAAATCAACCCAAGTAACACCATCAAAACATAAAAAGGTAGAATACCTAAGCCCAAATTAGACAAGGCTTTTGTGTAAACCTAATTAGTTTAGGATTTACACTTTAAAAGGTTAAATTTTAAATTTAATGTGAAAACACTCAAATGTTCTAAGGCAAAAGAGCTAGACCAAAAATGGCAATATATCAACACATTTGAAATAAGAGAGGTATAAAAATGGCTTATAACTTAGTTTAAATACCAAAAATATATTTGGAATAATTTATCCATCATAATAATTCTCCTTCAAATAAATGTCATGGCAAAGAGTTTTGGTCTAGAATATCCAAGGCAAAAGTTTGGGATGAAATGGGAAGCATAACAATGCCCTATTTAAATAAGTGATACTCAAATGGTTTTGGAACAAATATCTAAGTAAATAAGTGTGACAAAAATAGACAAAGTAACACCTCTTAGGCTAAGGTCATCTTGAAACAATGTAATGTTTTGAGCTTATTTTGACATGATAACACAAATAAATAACTTTAGTCTAAAAGCACACATGTAAATCCAAGAAAATATAAGTAGCATTGACAGATTGTCCTATATATAAAACTAACATGGGTGTGCATATATTATACCAAAGTTTCCATTTATATACCAATTCTTGTGAAGAATTAAGTGTCAATCTAAAAATTAAAGTATAGGTGTAGGTAGAGTTTTTTACACCCCCTCTATCTCTCAAGCATTGATACATGGCATGAACTTAGAGTGAAGAACACTAAATTTTTTGTAATAAATTCCATGGAAAGTGGGATTTTTATTAAAATATATAAATCTCAAATTCACCAAATGGTCCCAAATGTGGTTAACATAAGGGCGTAATCACATCAATTGAGTCCAAACTGCCTAGCTTATTATGCAATGGTCTAGACATTTGCATAATAAATGCATCCATGTATTATTGTCACCAAATATTTCACCCTAGAAGAGGGTGTTTAATCCTCTTCCATATTTGGGAAACATGGGAACATTTCCATGTATGTAGGTATACTTGTATTGGAAATGAGCCTCTCGATTTAAGGGCTAGCTCCCTGAATGTATCTTGAAATGCTCACACCTACCTAACTAGTCACTTATGGGGAAAAGAGTTAGAAGTTGCATGAAATAAACCTAATCTAAGGGGGTGATGCACCAAGATGTCTTCCATATGACCATCATAATTTCCTATACTAAGAAACAAGGTGCACAAACTAACTTCCAAGTCTTATGGATTCTAACATGAGTATTTCAATATGGAGGTGAGATGCATGAGAGCTATCCAAGGTAAGTGAACTATAAGCTAGTTATAGACACTAAATATCATTATACACTTTAAATATAGGCTTATACACTTGAAAAAACTTCATATGTCCTGTTAGAATAGGAAATCTTTCACAAACATGAAAGGACAAGGGAAGAAAGGATATAAAATTATCACTTTGCATCACCATCATCACTTATACACTTAAAAAATTGTTCAAGAACTCAAAATCAGATTTGAATTAATGTTCAGAGGAAAAATATGAAATCATTCTAGTAGGGATCCACCATACATGGAGTGGAACTATTTATAAAGGCCAAAAGGTAGCTACTTATAGAATTTGAGAGAGGAACAGGAAAAGAAAAGTCCAAAAGGGAATAAAATGAGTTCAACTTTATTTGAACCATAGTTACAACTAATTTTATAATTATTCTCATTCAAGATTCTTGACTTATCTAGGTCACTTAAGTCCATTTCATAGTTACATTACTCCTTCAATAATTCTCCTTGATGGTTGCAACAATGGGATCAAGTTATTCTAAGTTAAGTTACAACATTAATGTAGTTACAAAAATTAGATCCATCTATTAAAGCTTAGTCTTGTTGTTAACTACTCCCAACTAGTTTGTCATGGCATACAAAAGTAGAGAGTATGGTCCCATTCATGTAGCTAGTTTTGGCGATGGAGTCTTTGGGGTCTATGTGTATGCCTTCATGACACCCTTTGAAATGATAGCTCTTGTTCCAATTGGATCATGCTTAAACTTGCCCTTATGTTCATAGGTCCATTATAGATGGAAAACCAATCTCATACTATTGGTTTTTATATATTTTTAATGTGTATGGGGACCTATAGACCACATAAATTTGTTCCTTAATTATAATAAATTCAAATAGACCTATTGTGTCATTACCAAAATCAAGAATTTATAGATGAATGGACCCTTATTTTAGGAATGGCAAACATAGTCACAACATAATGATGCAACCTTTAAAAGATGGACATTATATGTTATAAATCTACAAACCAAAGGTATATATTGATCTTAAATGTCATCCCTATATGTCCTTTAAATTGACTACAAGACTATGTTCACTCCATAGCTTTTGAGAGAGCTCTAATGATGATGAGATGACCCTATAAGACCTCATTTACTTTGATCAAAAATTGCTCCTTGGCTCAACTTTGGTCATCAAAAATTTCATTGGCTAATCAAAATTCTCCAACTTATCTTTGTTCCCATTGGCCTTATAGATCCCCACTATCATATCTTGACCCTTTTGACCTCTTATACACTATAAGATCTTACTGTATGAATGAACATGGACCCTTGATTTCCTACCATGAAAATCATGCTCATGCCACTTGTCATTGACACATTAATCTTAAGATCTTGTTTTAATCCTATTAGATTCTACACTTGTGACATGTGGTAGCCTCTCGAGCTCCTTGAACTTTTGATTCATCTCACACTATTAGATCAAGATGTATTAATGCAACTCAGACTGTTAGATCTACTGGAACCCACTATTTAAAATCCAATGTCTACTTCATGAGATCAAATTTTATTTCCATGATTTCATCAAATGACATTCACATGACCATCATTGATGTTCATGAAAATATCAAATTTAAGATCAAAATGGTTTGTTTTGATTGAGCTTGATTTTGATGTTTGCACGAACGTCTTACTTTACTAGTTCAACTTTGAACCTTCATATCTTGAGCTTGAAATCTCACATAGAATTGAACATTTTAGAGGATGATCCTGGCATGAAAAAATATATAGCGCTATAATATTTTGGCTTGCAAAATTTTTTGAGGTACATTTACTAAATTCACAAGTGAATTGGTTCATTCATTTCTAGAAGATGTCTTGGTGATAGTTTGGCTTCACAAAGATTATTTTTGAACTTTTATAGCTCCAAATGATCTCCTTAAGGCTTATGTGGACCCTTTCCATGATCTTATATTTCATCGATCACCATGAATACCTTCCACTTTCATATATGACCCTAAAATGACCCTTAAGACACCAAATGACATAAGCACTAAGCTAGACTATGACCAAAGCTAGGATGGCATATGTCATGACATAAAGTGAACAACAACATACCCTATGACATTATAAAAATCCCATATACAATATTATGACTATAGGGGGTTAACCCATTTTGGCCTAAGGTAAAAAATGGTCAACATATTTTATAATTTCCCAAGGGTGGTACGCTTGTTGTGTCATGACTAATTACCTAATACTATCCATTGGGATATGGAGTCACATTTATAATAGGTTTGACATATAAATTGCCTTTGAAAACACATAAAAAATAAGGAAAAATAAAGAGGAAGCAACAAAAAAGACAAGAAACTAAGAAAAAAAACACTTGTGCTTTAAAATCACTTAGGGAACACAACAAACATAAGAAAGGAAACACACACCTAAACAAACTGACTCAAGCACTAAATAACCTGAGATTAAAACTTCCTCTAGGATCAAAGGGGAAGTTTGAAAATTCTCTTACTTTATGACATGAAGGGTTGAATTAGACATGTAACCTTTTGATCCTTGACATTAATGCCTCTATCATCTTCATGGTGTTTACCAAATTGATTGGCATGATGTTAAATAAGAACCAAGCAACTCTAAATAAGATAGCTATGAAAATGAACTCTTATTGCATCCCTCGAAATTCAACTTTATCAAATGGCTCCTCAGCTATAACCTTCAATGGTGGTTAAAAAAGACATACCTTTTTGTTTTCCATGCTTAACCTAATTAGGTTGGGCTTCTTAGCTACTAAAAGTTATTCAATATCATCAAAGAGATTTACATAGTCCACCCAATACTGGTCATTATCCTCCATGAAAAAATCTTGGTCTACCTTCTCAAGTATTTGATGCTCAACTTGGTAAAGATCTTCAAGCTCTTGATAGACCTTCATTTTTAGATACCAATCATATTTTTTCTCCATGGAAAACTTTTTTTCCATGGAAAACTTTTTTTCCATGGAAAACTTTTTCTCCACCTTCTCAAGTACTTGGCCCTTAATTTACAAGTTTGAAAATATTACAACCCTCTCAACCTTGCTTTTCTCCTTGACAGATTGTACTTGATGCTTGGATCTATAAAGATCTTATACTTCTTCATGATATAATACCTTTGGATATGGCTCAATATTAGGTGGGTCTCTTAACTATTCTTTAGGTATAATAACGTATACCTTTCCTTCACTTTCCATGTCTACAATCTCTTAGACACAAGCACCATTAGATTGATTTATCACAATAGATTCTTGATTAGTAGAATGAACTTCATCTTTATGCTTATTAGGATACTTATCAACATTATCATTAGTATCATTAACAACCTTTTCATTAAATATATAATATCTTGGTGAAAAAAGTGACTTACCCAACTTGCCAAACTCTTTGCATATGGCATTGAGCTTTTGCCACAAGTTATTTTCATCTACCTCATGAGTGTCATCTTCAAGAGCTATTTCAGATATCTTAGTCTCATGAGACTATCTTAGGATTGTAACTTCTTGAGGAGTGACTTTAAATTCTTCCTTGATAGTACACTCTACTTGATGCTTGAGATGGTCACCCATAACTTCATAAATAGACATGAAGTCTTCTTTAAATGCCTCTCTTTTTAAGTCTTGGCCACATTCCTCATGAAAAACTATAAAATAGTCTTCAATATGTTTCTCTTTATTAAAGAAGGTATGATTTCCATTTTTTTTACCAAGGGAATTCCCTATGGTTATTTATTCCTGACAGTCACCCATGACACCTTGTTGGTCAGCCTCAGCTTGGATTTGCTCCTCTTCACTTGCTTCTCTCAAGATGGGCTTATGTGAAGGAGATGGAATATGAGATGTAGTGGAAGGTTTATGAATTATAGATGGGGTGTAAGGGGTAGGAGAGGGGATATGAGTCAATTAAAGGAGTAAAACACTAGCAAGTTCATAGGGAAGTGACTTCTTAGGCTGATTAAAAGGACAAACATATACATAAATAAGATTTGCATCTTGCCAATAGTCTCCTTGAGTTTATTCAATAGTAGTATGTTAATTTCTAAGATATTTATCCTTACACATACTTAACCTATATATTGAGCATTGAAGGCACTTTTTTTCCAATTCCATTTATTCTTTGACCTCCCATTAAGTTCCTTCTAGTTCTTCAAATGTCTCCAAAGTTTGCATATGAGTTTGCGTACCATCTCCCAATAATTTCATGAGATGATCTGGGAACACATCATACTCATCATCCCATTTACTCATTTCATATTAATTATCTAGTAACTATGGTATGAATGCCAAAATTTACTTAATATAAGGTGGAAAAAGTGAAGGAGGTGGAGGGTAATGATGAGGATCAAGACCATCTTCATTTTGTTGCATTACAGCCTATAAGAATATATATATATCCTTGTAATACCTTCATGTATAATTTATGTAAACATATTATTCCCCATGGAAAGACTCAGAAGAGTACTCTTAGGGTTTATAGGCATCATGGTATGGTTGATATGGCTCATATTGGGATTGATAGGGAGGCATTTATTGATAGGCATCTTGATAGCCTTCCTTATAGGGCTATCCAATAACATGGTGTCCATATGGAGAGGGAAATGGGGGATTATAGGGCTGTCATGGCTCATAGGATTGATATAATTTTGATAGGAGTGTTGGGGAGTATATTGTGGTTCATATCAAGGCTAACAAGGAGGTCCATGGTAGACATATTCACCATAACTATTCATGTCAACCTCATATATCAAATGAGATGTAAAAATTGATCAAAACTTCAACTAAATATCCTTGGAATACTTATGACCAAGATTTATCATTTGGAGTTTCCATAAGTGCTAGGTTGCTTACTTCCAAAAGTTGATAGAGGAAAGACACACTAACAATATTTCCACTTTCTTGGACCTAGTATCATAAGTTATATTAGAACTGTTGGGGAGTATAAGGAGCTACTTATAACCAAGAGTTATCATTAAAAGTCACCATTAGTGCTAAATTTATTGATTTCAAAAGTTTATAAAGGAAGGACACACCAACAATCTTTTCACTCTCTTGGACCTTGGTCCCACCAAACATGCCAAAACTATTATCACCAAATATTTCACCCTAAAAAAGGGTATTCAAGCCTCTTATAGATTTGGATAACATGGGAATAGTTCCACTCCATGTATGGTGGAACACTACTAGAATGATGTCATATTTCACCTTTAAACATTAATGCAAATCTGATTTTGAGTTCTTGAGAAATTATCTAAGTGTGCAAGTGATGTATGGTAATGCAAAGTGATAACTCTCACTCTTTTCTTCCCTTATCCTTCCATGTTTTTACAAGAGTTATTATTCTAGTAGGTCATATGAAGAGTCATCAAGTACATGAGCCTATCTTTTAAGTGTATAATGACCCTTAGTTTTTGTAACTAGACTATAGTTCACTTACCTTGGATAGATTTTGTGCATCTCAACCCCATATTGAAATACTCATTTTATAATCTATAAGACTTGGAAATTAATTTGTGTGCCTTATTTATTAATGCAGGAAAGTATGATGGTCATATGAAAGACATCTTGGTGTATCACCCCCTTATATTAGGTTTAATTCATGTATTCTCTAACTCTTTTCCCCATAAACAACTTGTTAAATAGGTGTGAGCATTTCAATATACATTCAGGGAGCTAGCTCTTAAATCTAGAAGCTCATTTCCAATATAGGTACACACACATACCTAAAAATGTTCCCATGTTACCCAAATCTAGAAGAGGCTTGAAGACCCTCTTCTAGGGTGCAAGATTTGGTGAAAACATGTACTTATTTAGTGAATTTTGATGTATGGCTACCACATGGCTTGGGTACCTATTGGGATGGTCAGGCTAACCACTCACCATTCTCCCATTCAATAGTTTTCATAATTTGTATACCCCACTATGGAATGGGGTTGGTATGATGCTAGGAGATGAAACTTTAGGTAAACTCAGCCCTAGAGGACTTGTGAGGGAGAAGCAAGCTCTTACCCATAAGCCAAATGTAAGAAAATAAATTGGAAAGATTTTAGAGGTCATTTTAGGGCCACCCAAGTCATTCAAAGCTTGGGGAGAGTATACATGAAATTATTTTTAACATAAATTTACAAACAATAATAATAAACTAAGCATTTTTGGTCACTCATGTTCCCTAAAGGGGATGAGGGAGAGTATACATGCAATAGCTTTTAATTTGCCAAAAATAAAGAAACTAGCCTAGCAAAATTTAAAATTTAGATAATAATGAAAAAAAAGATAAAGTGAAAAATCTCTTAAGATATCTAACTAAAATGTGTTTTCCTTTTAATATCAATAAATAAAAGTGTGTTTGAAAATTTGGCCCCTTGGCCTTTTTTGCACTAGTAAAAACTTCAAAAGCTAAAAGACAAGTGTGATTAAATAAATTTTAAACACCAAATAAAATGTATGCAATTTTTTAACTATGATTAAACTTCTCTCTCTCCACCTTAGGTCATTTAAAATGTTAAGGGTTTTTCCTTCTTATAAGCCAAAAAATAAGTGAATAAATAAACAATTCATTTTAAGCTCTCAGGTTTTGGAAATACATAGAGTGAACACCATTTAATAGGGTAAAACTGTTGATTTTATTTAAACACATACAAAGAGCAACTTTGGCAAAGCCTCTATTTAGCAATGTGAAGCCACTGATTAGGTCAAGAAAATCTACCAAAACAAATAGTAAAATAATAAAACAAAGAATACCTTTATCTTGTGAAGCCACTATTCAACAAGAGTAAAGCTATTAATTTTATGAAGCTATCATTTAATAGGTTAAAGCCACCATTGTAAATCTGCTATTTATATAAAACTAAAGATCACAAATGAACATGGAAATGGTGAAACTATAGTTACATATGACAAATTCACCATTTACTCAAAAATTAGAATGGTGTATATTTGAAGGCTAAAACTCTAAATGTGAAGAATTATATGCATTTTTTTAGTAAAACTAAGGTTATAATATCATTCTCCTTGGCTATATAGGATATGTGGTCATATCGAGCATGCCATTATGTACCTTAGGTGTTTGCAGAGTAAAAACTATGTAGATTAGTCCTTTGTTAGTCTAAATGATAAAACATCAAGCATAATAATACACTAATACTAAACACTCTTTCCTAAGAACTAGGGAGAACATAACATAATAGGCAAGATAAAAAAATAGAGATAAAGACAATACAAATTTCTTACCTCCTTTGTCAAATTTTATGATTACTTATTAGTATAAGGACGTTCATGCTCAGCATATGATGATTTAAGTCTTCTATAAATTCTCTTCCATGATGGTGGCATCTGTCCAATAGTCACTTGTGGGTTGGTATGAAGCTTGACATAAATTAGGCATTATAACACTAATCTCAAAAGCTTCAAGAAGGTATTCCAATAGAATAACCTTACACACAAATATTGTTGGAATATGATGTGGGAACTTAGATTTATATATCAAAGTAACTAACTCTAACCCTAAGGAGGTTAGATTAAATTCTTGGGTTGAGACTAAATTAACCTAGGTTGAGTCAATCTAAGTCTGGGTTGGGTCAAGGCACTCATGAAATCTTGACACCTTAGTTTTAGATATTTGTGAGGCATAAAAATTAACCTTAGATATTTGTGAGGCTTGAATCATATTTTTTAATATTTAGGGGATAATAAATCACTTTATTAGCTCATTCAACCTTTGATTTTATATTTGGCTAAAAATTACTTTTTTTGTAAATGAAATTCACTAATTTGATTTAGAATTTTTTTAGGCAAGTTAATTAAGATTTACAATGTAATTAGTCTTGATTAGTTTCTTTGGATTTTGTTAATTATTTTAATTTTTTTAAATTAATGGCTTGAAAGACCATTTTTCTCATACTAGGTCATAAATTGTCTAGGGTTAGAACTGAACTAGGTTAGTGATGCATATAGGATAATGCACTAAATAATCTAGCCTCATCACATTTCTAGGAAATTAAATCCCTTGTGTAGATGAAATCGGGAAATTCAAGTGATTTCTAGGCTTAGATGTGTCATTTTATAAAAACTTAAGTGAATCCTAGTCTAGGCATGAAAGTGGCCAAATCTAAGTGTTTAAAGGTATAAGTGTGTAAAAGTTTGTGATATGGTAACAATTCATTAAATAGTTTTAAAATATGAAACTAATTTAGATTTTGTAATATTAGGCACATATTATATAACATATACACCTTATATACGTCTCATACTATAACTATTTATAAAAATGGTACCAACGTATAGAATTCTACCACAACTATGAATCTAAATCATACAACCATGCGTTTTTGCCAATTTTGAATTTTGTTTAAGTATGGGTAACATTCTACCATAACATGCACCCACTATATATGGAGAAATATGAAAATTGATATAAGTTCCAATGTGGGGGATGTGTTCCCAAAACATGCCTCCACTAAATTTGGATATGGTAAATACTAAACAAGTGTGGAAAACATGCTTCCAAATCATGACCCCACTGAATCTGGAGAATGTGTAAATTACAATTAACTATGAAGAACATGTTTTTAAACATGCCCCTATTAAGATTATACCCATTTTTGGAGGAGGGGATATAGTACATGCTAGTCATATCCTCTGAAAAGGAAAATGTTATAATTTTATTGACATAACAATTAAGATGCATGCTGATAATATTGGTGGCAACAATTTGTAACATTGTTTTGGTAATACCCAAAATCTAGTATAATATCTATGTGTAGTAAAATTTTAATTTTTTTTGGTAATGTTTGAAATCTTGTAAATTTGGTATAATATGGAATAACTCATTGTTTTGATTGTAAGGTAACTTATGGTTTTGAATTTGGACAACTGGTGCTCAAGATATGTACATTTGAAGTTTGTTCAGAAGTTGTATATTAGGTACTTTGAATAGAAATTTAAAGTCATTTGCATTTTGAACCTTTTAAACATTTGAGCTCTAAGTAGAAGATAACCATGCCACATGGTAGATCCCCTTTACCAGTGTAATTTTATGTACTCCAGATAGCTCTAACCACCCCATACTTCGATAAATTAGTAAGTAGGTTTAGTTGTCAATTTACCAATAATTTTTAATTTTTGAAATTTTTTCATTTTGGGCATGATTTTTGATTTATAAGTGGATTGAAAGAACTTATGTTGAGGTTTGGGACACTTACATCAGTAATACGATGCTAGTGTCCAAGTTCAAATACAAGCATCTGATGTTACTATTCTACATTGATGTTAGTATCTAATGTTACTGTCCTACATCAACACTAGTGTTTGAAGCTACTATCTTGATGCTATTGTCCTTTTATTTTGTGAATATTTTATTATGACCTCTATATTTATTAACTAAAAATAGATTTATAATGAGTATTTATTGTGTTTTCATTTGTAGAAGGATATACATATTCAAGATTTTTTGCATGATAGACATTTTTATACCTTAACAAAGCTAGGTCTAGTTATAACTGACTATGCAATTTTAGATCAGGAAAGGTTGGGTCACATGGACTGATTAGGATAGATTCCATATGATATCCATCTTATCATATCCCTACCCAATAGTGGAACCCTAATATATGTAATTTATTGCTTCCCACATGTGATATTATGGTCACATTAGAGGATGTGTATCAAATTTTATGACTTCTTATTAGAGGTGAGAGAGTTCAGGTTATTTGAGATAGAAACTGTAGTTATATTCAACATTATCACATATATTTCAATAGCTAGAGGGCTTTGGATGTAGATTTGAGTAGTATGATTCATCTGGACAACATTATTAGAGATAATGTTCCATGGTTGTGGAAGTTTATTTGTGTTTTATTGGCATCATTCATAGTAGTAAAGGGTGGAAAAATGGGTATCTCATATTATATATACCATGTAGTTCAACACATTGAGCTTGATCATACTAGATATTCCTAAGGTCACACTGTATTGGCCCACTTATATAGGTATCTTTATAGATTTGCACTAGAGAGTCATGGTGGAGGGATTGGAATATGGACTCTTTTACATGTTTAGGCATATGATCACATTATGTGGCAATGCCAGTTGGTGGACCCATACCTAGATGGGCCCACCCATAGATATTTATAGAGTCGTGGGTATTTACATGTGGTAGAATACACAACACAGTGGAATACCACATTATTATAGATAAGTTGATATCATATCATATTATATTACTTCCATACATGAAATTTTATGGATAGCCTAAGGATGGACATGAGTTTGTAGAGGGTCCAAATCAACATATTGTTAGTTGATCAATTTCCTAGTGTATACAAGTTATTTCAGTATAACCATATTTTATGATAAGTTAATTATAGATTAGGGAGTGCCATCAGTACCTTACCCATGAAATTAGACAACATGGCATGGGAATAGGCTCCATGATAATCTAATACCCATAACTATATATCTAGATCCACATCCTGATGATGAGAGAGATCATGTGGTTCCCATAGATATAGGGGATGATGTGGGATGTGTGAGCAAGGAATTTGATGTAGAGGGGAGATTAATATGGTGTTAGTCAATAAATCAAAACAAACACACTAAAAACTAACACCTCTTGCTTTGACATTCAAGGAGTTAGAGAACTACATAATTAACTAATAAAATGAAAATAAAATAAGTGATCTTACCTTACATGAGAGCATGTGTTGTGATTTGGCCATGGATTGATGTGTTTAACTATGTTCTCAATAAATATTTATCAATGAAGCTCCATTGTTCTATTTATCCTTGAAACCTTAGTAATGTTGGTTGGATTTGGCTTGGCTTAGCTTATGAAATGGGAATGGTAACACTACAATGAAGATTTTTGGAGGTATTTTGACATAATAACCTTACAAATAAAAATATTAAATATCAATGGCTAAGGTATTCTATTTATTTCTTCAAAAGTTAACTCTAATCTAAGTGTAGTTAGGTTAGATTTAACTGTAGTTGAGTTCAAACTAACCCTAGGTGAATTAAGACTAACCCTAGTTGAGTTAAGGAGGGGGCATGTAATTAATATTTGGGATAGAGATCACATTTATTAAGCATGGCTCTCCATTTTTGAATTTATTGCATTTAGGGAGATATTTTTAATTCCTTGACTTTGAGGATGATGATGTCATCATGACCTCATATTTATTAAATTTTTCTTTTTACAAAATTTGTTTTCACTAATTTCACATGGAAAATTCACTTAAGAATTTAATCTAATTTAATTAGTTGATTCATTCTACTTAACATTTTATCACTTTAGAAATTATTTAAGTGCCCCACTTAAAGGGTCTAAAGGCCAAACTCCCAGTTGTTAGGTCGCAAAGTGATTAGAGATGAATACGTGAGAGGTTACTATTATGTATAGGATAATACCCAAAATAGGGATGTATCAACATGACTTTGAACACTAATGTCTAATGTGTGGACAAAATTGGGACATTCAATGATTCTTAGGCTTAATTTGTGTTGTTTGGTAGAAATCAATCTTAAGTCTAATTGGAATCTAGTTTTTTCTATAATGGGGTGTCTATAGTTTTCCCCTATTTGGGAAGGCATTAAAATCTATAGGAATCATAACATATTCTCAAAAAATGAAAAGGTGCCTAATGCCTAATACCCCAAAAGGTGATGTATAAGCCCTAGATGCCCCATTGAGGGAGTGGGTGGTATATAAGGTCAATGATTGTTCCATAAAAATAATAATAATTAGACTTAATGGTAATGGGATGGAAAATATTTATTTTCCCAAAAGTGGTTATAATTAGTGGCACATTGATATTCCCCAAAAGGGTATATAAAATTGACGATTTTCCCAAAATTAGTTATAATCATCAATATAGTAAGGTGAAAAATAATGATTTGCCCAAAGGAAGTTATAATCAGTGGTAGAATAAAAAGGGACCCTATTGGGTGGATAGAGATAATGATTTGACCAAAGGTGGTTATAATAATTAGCATAATGAAAAATCCCCTAGTTAGGAAAATAGAGATTATGATTTTCCCAAAGGTGGTTATAATCATTGGCATTATGGTTTGGGGCAATATGGAAAATTAAAAAAAGGGATTACATACTGAATCCATACTCATTGAGTAAAAGTAAGTTGATATAGAGGATAGGCATGAATTTGGGATACCTACTAGTATGGAGATGCACGTTCAAACTAGCAAGGATTAAAATTCATTTATGATTTAACTACTCTATATGTGGGTATTATTTGGATAAATTAGGAATTTATCAGGTGAATAAAGAAAAGTATCATAATAAAATTTATTATAAGATCAACTAAACTAATTTTTATTTTAGTATGTGATGATATGCACCATGATATCAAACACCATGATAACCTAGCCGTAATATGCATAAGGATTGACACTCAATCCAACAAACAAGTGAAAATAATGCACCAATGATAAAAACCATGATGGCAATATTAACATATGAATATGGATAGATTTAAGTATAATGCACAAGGAGTAACCCAATAAACACCTAGATACTAAGTCAAGGCATAATAAGGAAATAAAATAAATAGGCAAACAAATAAATAATAAAAGAAAAACAAAACATCACTAAACAAAAATACCAAAAAACACTAATAAACAAAAAGTGAAAAATACACTCAAAACAAATTAAAAACAAACATAAATAATGGTTAATCATAATGTGATTGAAAACAAGATCCAAATTGTTCATGTATGCATAAGATAGGTGTTACTCTAGGTGACATGGTGACTCCTAAACTAGACAATAATGATGCAAGTATAAAAATAAAAGAATAATGGAACAATGTTGCCCCTAGGTGATAGGGAAATTAAAAAATGAAAGATGACAAACATTGATCCTAGGCTATAAGAGGAAATGAAAACAAAATAAATAAAAAGGGGGGAATACAATAAAAGGTAGGGGTAGACAAGCTAACTCCATATGCACTAGGCAAGTAAACACTGCCTATATAGCTCCATGGACACAAGATCCAACATGAACTTCAAGCTTGATGTAGTTCTCCCATGATATGGATAGAGGAAAATGATGAGAAGGAAACATAATTAATGTTTAGAGGAATATGGGAGTGATCTCATAAAATGATGAGAACATTGAAAATGGTTTCTTTAAAAATGGTGAGAGCATAAGAAAATAGGGGAGGATGTTCCACAATTATGAAAGCATCAACACAAACAAAGTGCAAAAGTGTGAAAGTATCATTTAGGATAAAACCAAACTAAAAGATAATAGATAATCAATCATACATGAAATGGGTTCATAATGCTTGTTATGTCTAAGGCTTATAATGAGAATGAGCTTATAAAATGATGAAAGCATAAATAAATCACAAAATGGTGAGTGTAAGATGAAGCCAAGTGGTCATTAGTGTATCAAAGTTGAATACATGATGTTCACAATATGAAATCACAAAATGGAGAGAGTGTAGGGATAAGACCAATAAGGATAGGGAAACTAAAGGACAAGTGGTTACTCATTAAATTTTTAGAGTATCTTATTAATCATGGTTGTTAGGCCCTAGTTATTTGTGTTTACCTAGTTTTGTCCTATGTGGGGATTTATCCTACATTGCCTAGTTTAGCTTACATCTTATTTTGCCTTGCCCATCTAAGCAAGTGATCTAAATTTTAATATACTTGATTCATAAGATTTTGCATATGTTTTATGAATATCAATTGTCTTCTTTACAATTGGTTTTATTTATTAATGTGTATGCTGAAGCATCAATGACTGTAGTAATGAGCCATTAGAGAGATATTGGCTGAAGAGTTTTGATAACTCTTTCATGGTATTAGATATATTACTCATCTTGTAGGTATATTGACATTATGAATCTATCATTACTTTCTTGACTCATGAAGTTATATCTAGGTATTTGATTAGTGATGGATGTTTGAGTTTGGTTTGATGCATAAATATTGAGTAGATATTCAAGTTTGTCTTGGATGTATAAGGATTATTTTTTATAGATCTATGAGGAGGGCACATAGTTTACATCTATAATTTGATATCCTTAGCCCAGGCTCTACATGATGCCTTTCTCTACTCAAAATACATTCTTATTTATTTTGATATGAATGCTAGTTGGTTGAAGCCACTCACTAATTTTTATGTTATTTGATCTCTATTTAATCTACTTTCTATTATTTATATTTCTATTTGTATGGGATAGAATGGAGATTCAAATACATGACTGATAGATTTAAATAAATGTTTTGAAGCCAAAATAATATTTTTACATATAATTTAGGCATTAAAATCATCTACCTTCTCCATAAGCTCCTATACAACATACCTTTTTGGCTAATTCATAGGCGCTTTATCTTTGCTAAAACCTGATCCCAAATGCTTATCTTAACAAAGGGTGATTTGGGGTTAGTAGAAGTGTAGATAATATATAAACTATTCATGACCTTGGGTTCCTTTTTTACATCATCATAATTAGATGAAGATTCTTGAAGGATCTTATCATACCAATGGTGAATTTTAGTGGGGGTTTTAGCAGAGATGTAAAGGAGATCTAAAGAGGGGAAATGGATTACAATGTTAGGATGAAGAGATTGATCCACTCCAAGTCATTTGCGTAATCATGACATCATCTAGCATAATATTGAAGTCCTTGGTGAGGAAAAATATGGAGTCCATTACCATAGCAAAGATATATGGGCATTCCATATGTAGTTGGTTCATGTTGAATTGCACCACCACAAATTTGACAACCTAGTTTCCAATAGAAGGTAGGATATGCTGAGATTGAACTGCTAAAAGATGTCCAATATTGAACCCTCTTACACCTTGGATAACATCCTAAGTAAAGGTTTCACCATCTATAGGTCTTTCATGGTGATGGTGCTAATGTTATGGTGTTTCAAATAGATTTACTAATTTGTTGATGTCTGTCAACTTGGCTATCATGGGAGGAAGAATTACATCGACTAGCTTGGTGGAGGCATTCTTGGTTTTTTGGTTATATCCCCTTTTCTGGCTCACTTGTTAGTTTAATTATTTAAGGGAATTTTTATTCATGACCATTCTATACAGCCTATTATCTTGCAAAAAATCATCAACTTATCTTACACAAAATCATCCTCCAAGATGAGTCTCACACGACCTATGTACAGGGTATGGGCATCATTGATTTCACATTAAGGAGGCAACATATATTTCTTTGCTCTTGATAGTCAGATATTAAATGCCTATTTTAGTGGATCTTGAGAGTTTCATTTGTATTTTCCATTTGATGAATCTCATCAAAATGGTAGAGCGGGTTGAAAAGAGTTATGAATCCTTTATCCTTGGTTAAATTTTGTCTTATACTCCTCGCCATGGTCACCATACTCCTCCCTTCTACCCATGAACTCCACTACTATAATCACCCACTCATGCCTACATACTCCTCTCATAGACCTCTCCATCACCATGCCATACTTTAAAACCACCTTTGTAAACTATGTGTTTTGACAAAAAAAATTAGTCAAGGTTTAACATACTTTCCCATTATATCATTCATGATTGAAAGTTTTATTACATTGTAAAGGCTAGCTTTCATGATTGATCATTGGTTAAGTGGGGTTTTCATTTATGGGGGGAAAAAAATTTGGTGGTGTATTTTTTTTTTAAGATCTTATTGTGGGGGATGCTTATTTATTTGGGGGAGTATTTTTTAATGTGGTAGACTATTGTACAAGTGGGGAGGTGTATTTTATAGTGTTAGAAGTACGTTGGGAAGGAGAGAAGAAGGTGTGTGAGACCCATATTTTTTCCTTCTCTTCCTAACATCTCATCCTTTTCATAGAGTAGGGGGTTCTTTAGAAACAACAAGTCACTTCCTCTCCTATCAAAAACAACTTGTTCATACATTATTTCTTTTAAAAGCTATATTTTTTTCATAAAGAGGGAGTCTAATTCACTTGCACACACATAGGGGTCATTGGAAGATTAATTTTTGACTTATGTTTATTTGAAGAGGTTCTTAGTTCTATGCTAATTCTAATGAGTGGTTGAAAGGCTAGGTCCACTGTAGCCACATTACTTTTTTGTAAATTTTAGTACAAATTTTATTAGATAGGCCTCATTTATGAGAAATTGATTGCTTAATAACATTTGATTGGTATCTCAAAATCAAGTGTCATATTTTTCAAAAGTTTATATATTTCATTTCCCATGAATTGGTCCTATTTACATTGTAAAATTCACTAAAATATAAAGTGCCACATTATAGGGGGGTCTCTTCACATTGTTTGTGTTACCTTGTACTTATGGTTTGTTGCCTTGTGGTGACACTTTTAGTGGTGACACATTTTTCTATGTTATGAGTATTTTTAAGGGAATATTCTTTATTTTTCATGTACCTTATCTCTTTCATTTGTTGAATATCAAAGGGTGAGGTCTAATCTGGCAATAGGTTAGACCCCCTCACAGGAAACATAAACTTCTTTCTTACTTCTTATGGATTGCATTATCAACATTTGTTGCACTCATGGATGCATTTTTAGTTGAGTTCAACATATTTTTATTGAGTGTGCATTGTCACTACTGGGGGGTTTCCTATGCTATGGGCCCTACATTATACCTTACACACACACTATCTCAGATGCATTTTTGGCTGAGCCTAATGTCCTTTTTACATGTGCTGTGTACATTATTATTTTTAGTTTATGATCATTTTGTAGTGTGTTTGCATACATTATGGTTTTTTTTGCCATTTTACACACTCTTCTATCAGCCCACAACATGCATTAGTACTTTGACACACTGATAGTTATGTCATGTCTTCTTGAGGACCCTTTCTTAGCACTTTGCCTTCTCATATGGAGACTCTTTTTTGGTCCCTTTTTTTTGGAGCACCTCTCTTGATGGCTTATTTGATAGGTCGATAGTCTCCTTGTTTGGAGCTATTTTGGGGAAGCCTAATGTCTTCCTTGTTTCCATATGGTGTTTTTTTATGTATGGGTTATCTTTTACTCATACTAATTTATAAATTTCTATGAGGGGTTTAATGAATTATCCTTGTCTACTTTCATACATTTGTGTGCTCTATTTAAAGAAAATTTTCACTTCATCAGTTGCTTGTCTCTTTCATCACCACCATGAGCCATCATATTTTGAGAGAACTTATCTATATTTTCTGACACCAATTTTATGATAGTTGACAATCTTCTATAGCTTTAAATGTAGCTATTCTAGTGTCTCCCAATATCATCTTGTCTTATTTGATAATATCTTTCAACGTGATATGGATCTATTCTAGTGTATATAGTGTCAGCTTGTTTGTTATTTGAATAGTGGATTAAGACCACTCATACAATTATTTTTTCCTCCACTCCACCTGATCAATAGTTTGAGGGGTGTGGTGTACATTCTACTTCTTTGATGTTGAGCATTCCTTGCACATATAATACTCTTTTATCCTTTCATCACCACTAATAGTATTTTTGGTTAAAGTTATTCTGGCGAAGCCTAGTGTCAGTTATTTTTGTGATCAAATAATGGATTAAGACCACTCATGTAGATTGAGTTACTTAATGAATTTTGAGTACTTAGAGTGTGGTATTTTTCAACATCAGTTCTTCTTTTCTCTCTTTTTAGGGGGAGTTTTTTCTATGGGGTTTCTCTCTTTTTTCTACTTTATGAGAGTTATTTGTATGTTGAAATTTTTTAGTGTATTATGGATTTCTCCTTTATACATGGGTATATTATTTAGGAACATTATTTTCTAGAACTGATATGAGGATTGTTACTTGACTCCATGGCCTTATTGGTGATTCTTACAATGACACCAGTGTGGTACCCCCACCAGTGACACCAGTGTGGCATCCTCACTAGTCTTTGTGCTCATTTTTCACCATCTTATTAGAGGGTTTCAAGAAATGATTCTTCAGGTTCATCATTCTACCTAATACTTTAGAGTATAGTATTTATATTCAATGATCCTTGTATTCAATACCATTCCTAATTCGACTTGGCAGTTATAGTGACTCAACCTCCATGTACTACAACAAGATGGATTGGCATCCATAGGGACATGTGGCTTCACACTAAATCCTATATTGTTATCCCCTAGCTTCACTTGAGGGGGGGGGCTGTTAGAGTATCTTATTACTCATTCTTGCTAGGCTTTAGGTATTTGTGTTTACCTAGTTTTGTCTTATACAGGGATTTATCCCACATTTCCTAGTTTAGCTTGCATCTTATTTTACCTTGCCTACATAAACAAGTTATCTATATTATAATATACACGTTTAAAAATATTTTGCATATATTTTGTGAATAATAATTATCATGTTTACAATTAGTTTTATTTATTAGTGTGTATGTTGAAACATTAATAGTTATAGTAATGAGCCATTGGAGAGATCTTAGCTTAAGAGTTTTGATAACTCTTTCAAAAATAGATAAGATTCCTAGGATCCTTAAGTCAAAGAAGAGGTCAAAAATAAAGGAAGGTACAATTTAGTTAACTTGAAATACCTCATGTATCCAAGTGCTACCTAAAAAGTCTATGCAGACCTTAGGCTGATGTAGTTCTCCTAAAAAAGGGAGGAAAAAGATCAAAGTGGTATAGAAATACACTAAACAAATTAGATGGCCCATCCCATAAGATTTTTATGGATTTATATCTCATGTCAACATTATAAGCCAATTTTCATGATTTTGTGATTTTCTAGGTCTTTTACAAATGTTTTTGGAATTTTCTAAGTGTCCCAACTCATTGAGAACTATGAGAGACTAAATGATCCAACTCTCAAAATGATGAAAGAATGTCTTAGGTTACTCATAAAATGGTAATAGCATGGGGAAAGGGGGTGATCAAGATAAACTTAACATAAATTGAGTGCTGCCTACATAGTCCCTTTAGGACCTCAAGTCACTATAGTTCTACCATTTAACAAAGGAATCTGACTAGGTAGTAGTTTGTCCATGAAGTAGGAAAATGGCATAATATAACATAAGAATAACAAGGTGATGTGATAAGGCATGGTAAAGGTGTTACTAATTTTCCCATAGGTATATTTAATTAGGAAATAATATAATGAGTCAATTATACTAATTTGCCCAAAGATAATTATAATTAGTAGCATTTGAAAATAAGGTAGAATGTGACAATAATGAAGAATGCAATTACCAAACTCATTTCATACTACTCCAAGATATTGACTTTGTCTAGAATATTGAATTAGTTTCTAAAACTTCATCTAAATCTAATCTCTAAAGGTGCCTGAAGAACTAATAGATCAAAACCAAGGTAAAAAAGGGTTGGTTGGGAGGTTAAAATAACTTTAGTCAATAGTGAAGGCATGGTAGAAATAGTATATGGTAAGATATAAGGAAGATGATATTATGACTTAATATAAATGAGAATTATAGACAATACTTTGGGTCTCTCAAGAGAAATACCACTTGAGATGTATGATGTTGATGGTCTCATCAAGTTCATCTCTATTTGGTGTAGCAAGCTTGTATGCTCTAGATTCATAGTTGGCAACAATGACATAGGGGTGTACCCAATTGGTTTTGAACTTGTCTTTCTTATTTTTATTAGATGTGGTATTATTTTGGTTTTCTTTGAGGACAAAAACACCAAGATCAAACTCTCTGTGTTTGAATTACTAGTTATATTAGCCATAGAATTGGTTATCATATGCTTGAAGGCTATCTAAAAAAACCATGCACTTTTCATCCAATAATTCTAGCTCTTATAGGTGAACTAATCTATAATATTCATCATATAGGATGTGTTTCAATGAGATATGCAAAGAATGTAACTTGAACTCACTGGGAAGAATGGCCTCAGTGCCATAGACTACCGAATAAGGTGTGGTTCATATTAGAGTATGGTAATTAGTACAATATGCCCAAAGGGTGCAAAAGATTTGTAAGTGCCAATCATGACCAACATTATTAATAATCTTTATAAGGATGTTGACAATGGTTTTATTAGATGCCTTTACTTGGCCATTACCTTGTGGGTAATATTTAATGAAAAAAAGTTGGGTGATATTGTACTCAACATAAAGTGATATGACATCCTTATTCTTAAATGATCTACCATTATCAGATATAATGTTAGATGAGATAATATAACATTATATGAGATGGATAATATGTATAACTTCAACCCACTTAGTGAATACTTGGTAGTGGTAAAGGTGTGTTTATGGCCATTAGATGAGGTGGGGTTAATCTTCTTAAAGAGATTGAGTCCCTAGGTTGAAAATTGCCATGGTGTGAGAATCAATTTGAGTGTTCTGGATATAACATGAATTAGATTGACATGCCTTTGACATTTATCACACATTCTGACATAATAAATTACATTTGCTTCCATAGTTGGATAATAGTAACCAGTATGTAAGAGCTTTTTGGATAAGATGGCCCAGATGGTGTGGGATCCATATACTCCTTTGTGGACTTCCCTCAACACTAATGTGGCTTTTGTCAAAGTTAAAAAATGAAGCAAAGTTCCATCAAAGCTTATATAATAAAGGGTTGGTCCAAGTAAGGTATAATGAGAGGCTTGAAGTGTAAGGGCATTTTGTTGTTTAATGATAGGTTTAGTAGAAGGACATGGTTGTGAAGGTAGTTATATAGGTATGATTACCAAATAGATTTGGGACCAATAATATCATAGATCATTATGATATTTGAAGGTTCATGAGCAAACATTAAAAGATGTTCAATGAGGAAATGACATTATTTTGCCTTATTTGTACTATGAATCAAGAAATCTTTGGTGGCCATGGCTTTTTTGTAATATCCCCTTCAAACAGGGAATATAGAAACACAAAAGCTTTGAACAAAGATATGATTTTGTAAGATAATTTCAAATAAATAAATAAATCATAGTAAATCTCTTAACTGGAAAACTGCTAATCTTATTATTGTCCAGATGGTTACAATAGATGTCCTCAGTCATGCATAAAAAGGAATATTTAGATACGGTCTTAAAAAACCTAATTATCTTCCAACAATCTAAAAAATACCTTGAATCTATGCGTCTCGACTTTTTGTGTCAAAAACATAGTCACTGACGTCGATTATACTGCCATCGTTAGTCAAATGGGGTCGTTAACTTGTTGACATTGGTGATATTTTAGCCGATGTCAATCGCTGTGGATCTCTGCCTGCTGATGTCAGTCTCTGTGTGAAACTGTACGGATCTATACAGACTTAGTACGGCCACCAATAAAGCACACCCTATTTATTTCAACCCCTGATCTGAAGATATCTAGATCTAATACAAAAGATCTCTATCTGTATAATTTATTAAATCAAAACATAAGGAAATAAATACCTGAAATCCTTGTGATAACTTTTGTGTGTAGTTATCTCCCAAATCTGTAAACCTCTATGATAACTTCTGTATGAAGCTATCTCTCAAATTGGCAATAGATCAGCTAATATTCCATAGCCTCTAAATCACACACACTAAAGAGTGGATGTTCTCCAATGCAGATGGAATCTTGAAACCCTTGGCTCAGTCTTCACAGAAGAATTCTTCAATATCAAAATCAATAATCAATGCATAAATCAATAATGGCCTCCATGAGAAACCCTTATACCCTAAAAAAGATGTTCTTTCCATAATTAGGTTTTTCTTAAATTAAAATTAGGGTTTCTAATTAAAAATAAGCTAAATAAGTAATATTTGATTAAATCAATCAAATATTAATATCTCCCTCAATATATGTCTGATCGAGCCCAAACGAAAGCCAACTGGAAAAATTTTGCTAAACAAAGCCAAGCCAATCTCCATTAAGAAACTCTAACCATCCTATCAGCCTACGAGGGTCACATAATAGGCTAACCATGAACTTAGAACATGTCAACTAAAAAGGGGACATGCCAATCTGCCCCTCCTAAAATTGCTTGCCCTCAAGCAATCACTGAATGACAAATCAATCAATCTACCTGGATTCCAAATGTAGTCATGATCTCCACCACTATCAATCAACATGAACTCCATGCTATGTCCATCACAACTCTCATCTAATGACATCACATCATCTCTAGTACTAAGATAATCACCCCAACATCCAATCCATAAATGAAAATTAGTAGGCAACTCAAGTAAACTCCTTACCTAAATAATATCTAAATCTGGATTGTGAAGGCTAGAAATAGTCATATCATCATCAACCTGTGACCCGACTATAACAGAAAGCTGAGTCCCTACCACATGTGATAACTCCTAAACTGAACTCACCTCAAGACCAAGCTCATCCTCATATCTCTCCTGTGTTGGTACCAATGTGCACTCATCATCGCACTCTATCATGTCATGTTGTATGAGCATCTCCATCCGATGAAAAAACATATATTTGAAGCTACTACCCCGTATTGCCTTAAGAATATGTGTCTTCCCATCAACATCAAAGTGAACCTCCATGTCCTTGAGATGAAGAGTAACTTCCTCAAATGAATGAAGCCACTTCATACCCAAGACTAAGTCTATATCCCCCATGTTCACCACATAATAATCAGCCTTAAACTCATAGTTGTTCAAGTGCAAAGGGAGGTCTCTAATCATATGCTCACACCTAAGAGTGTGACCATCGGCTACCTTAACTCAGATGCCCTCAAAATCTTTGGTAGTGAGTCCATGCTTCTCCACAAATCGAGCATCTATGAAATTATGTGTGGCTCCTGTATCAAGAAGGTTGATGACCTTCTACCCTGCCAAAACTCCACAGAGTCTAAATGACTCATCTGACTGAATGCTAGATAGGTGTGCCTCCTGTATGTGAAGCTCTAACTCTGCCTCTACCTTAGGCTCTAAAGCCTCTATCTCTACCCTCTCATAACTATTCTACTATTTAGAATCCTCTAAATCTGAATCCTCATAATATGCCCACATCACACGATTTGCCTTGCCCTTAGGCCTCAAAGGGCAATCGTGATGGATACCATATGGACCTTTGCAGTAGAAGCAAAGATTTTTCCTACATATATCATTAAGAGCCTCTCGATCCAAAGGTGGTGCTACTGGATTTGCCTTAGAATCATTCTTAACACCTGATTTATCTATGTTAAAATCTGGTTTCTCTCTATTACCATTGAAGCACTTATGGTCCCTAGATGAAGAAGTACCTCCTGAGTTAGATTTACTAGATGGGTCTTCCATATCCATAATACGTGCCTTCTTCATAGCTATCTGTAATGAAGGAGGATCAAAGGCTTTGATCCAACCTCTCAATGGTTCTGTCAATCCCTCCATGAAGAGAACTACCAATCTACACTCAGAAATATTTGGCACCATGACTGCCAATCTCTGAAACTCACCAATGAAGGACTCCAAGTTACCTATTTATTTCAACTATGGTAGATCTCAAAAGTAAACCTAAGGATATTTCCTATCAAACTACTCAACCAATCTATCCACAAAGTCCTAGTACTCTATCACCTGGTTATGCTGAAGTGTTACCATACCATGGTACCACCAATCATGTGCTACTCCATCCAAGTGCAAAGTGGCATATTTGATGGCCTCTATCTTTGTCATTGGTCTCAATGCCAAAAAGGTGTCAAGCTTATGAACCCAAGCTTGAGCTGTCATCTTGCCGCTGTCATCAAAAGTAGTCAAAGAAAGCTTGCCAGTAGCCTTCTTCAGCTCATTGAGTTGAACTCTAGGCCTCCTGTCCTGTCTAACTAATCTATAGTGCTCTCTCCTTAGAGTAAAAAAATGATCAAAGGGAATCTTCTCCTAAACATGAGGATCTAATAAGTCCCACTCATCAGTTGTAACCATGAGGGTATTTGTAAATAGGGAATCACCTGCCGCTTCCTCTGCTAATACTTCTTTTGGTTCATCTTGTACAAACGTAGGTCATGTAGGTCTATCAGCGGTCTTGGAATGGGTTAGCTATGGTCTCTGATTAATAGTAGCACTCTTGTTATCTCCTTGTTCCCCATTCTATTTATCAAGTGCGTTCATCTTCCTTATCATAGTAGTAAGTGCCTGTAGTGCCTGTGTCATCTCACGATAGGTTTCTCTGGTACCCAGATCATCATTATGTTGGTGGCCCTTAGGTGGGCTACCCTCATGTCTATCACTCATGATGATTGGTGGCTGATCTAACACCTGGGTACCTTCAAGCAAGGCTCTACTGCGTGTGTTATACCTGTGTGGTCCCAACTCTTGTCGCTGCATAAGATCTATAAACCCTTAGGATGGCAAGATTTAGCTCTTATACCACTGTAATATCCCCTTCAAATAGGGAATATATAAACACAAAAGTTCTAGACAAAGATATGATTTTGCAAGATAATTTCAAATAAATAAATAAATCACAGTAAATCTCTTAACTGATGAATTGCTAATCTTATTATTGTCTAGATGGTTACAATAGATGTCCTCAGTCATGCATAAAAAGGAATATTTAGATACGGTCTTTAAAAACTTGATTATCTTCCAATAATCTAAAAAATACCTTGAATCTATGCATCTCAGCTTTCTATGTCAAAAACACAGTCATCGACATTGGTTATACTACCGTCATTGGTCGACTGGGGTTGTTAACTTGCCGATGTCGGTGATATTTTGACCAATGTCGGTCGATATGGATCTCTGCCTGCTGATGTCAGTCTCTGTATGAAACTATACAGATCTGTACAGACTTAGTACAACCACCAATAAAGCACACCCTATTTGTTTTAACCCCTGATCTGAAGATATCTAGCTTTAATACAGAAGATCTCTATCTGTATAATTTATTAAATCAAAAAATAAGGAAATAAATACCTAAAATCCTTGTGATAACTTCTGTGTGAAGTTATCTCCCAAATCTGTAAACCTCTATGATAACTTCTGTATGAAGCTATCTCTCAAATTGACAATAGATCAGCTGATATTCCATAGCCTCTGAATCACACACACTGAAGAGTGGACATTCTATAATGCAGATGGAATCCTAGAACCCTTGGCTCAGTCTTCACAAAAGAATTCTTCAATATCAAAATCAATAATCAATGCATAAATCAATAATGGCCTCCATGAGAAACCCTTATACCCTCAAAAAGATGTGCTTGCCCTAATTAGGGTTTTCTTAAATTAGAATTAGGGTTTCTAATTAAAAATAGGCTAAATAATTAATATTTGATTAAATCAATCAAATATTAATATCTCCCTCAATCTATGTTCGATCGAGCCCAAACAAAAGCCAACTGGAAAAATTCTGCTAAATGAAGCCAAGCCAATCTCCATCAAGACCCTCTAACCATCCTATCAGCCTATGAGGGTCGCATAATAGGCTAACCATGAACTCAGAACATGTCAACTAAAAAGGGGACATGACAATTTTCTATCCTGTTATTGGCTTGAGGTATGTATTTAAACTATATATAGGTAATATACTATTTGAGAGTGTCCACCATGGCCTTATATGGTACCAAATTTTTGCCTTTGGTCTAAAAGTGGTATATAACCTAATTGATGATTAACTAAGAATCACCATAAACTATGAGATGTTGAATGCTCCATTGTACTACTTGACGAAGTCTTATGATGAGTGTTTTATATTCAACTATATTATTAGTACAAGGAAAGCTAATATATAAATATTTGGGAAGGAGATCCCCTTATGATGTAATAAATAGTAGGCATGCCCTTGATCCATGAGATGTAAATGATCCATACAATTAAAACTTCCTTTATTTCTTATTAGGAGGTGTTTCTATGATGCTTATGATGGACTCATTTGGGAACTGAAAAGTAAGTGGTTTAATATTTGAAAGGGAAGTTTTAACAAGATGGTCTATACACACTTATTCCTTTATGGCCTTCTAATTAATATACTCAATATAAAACTCACTCAATAGCATGATCCATTTTCCATGTGTAACTATAAATCTATCTTTGATATTAGATAATTAAGTGAATCTACTTTGGCAATGACTATGATCTTTTTGTTAAGAATGTAATGAAGTTGCTTCTAAGCTACAAAGACCATAGATAAATAAGATTTTTTATTAACATATAGTTATGCTTATACATAACCAGTGTATGGATTATATATTACATGGCATGCTCTTTCCTATTGTCATCATGTTGAGATAAAATTTCTCTCAGGGCTTTGTTAGTGGTAGATAGATATAATTAAAATGGCCTCCCTAGGATTGGTGGTAACAAAATAGGTAGATTGGCAAGATATTATTTTAGGTGTTGAAAACATTTTTGGAATTATTCATCCCAAAGAAATGTAACACCTTTCTTCAACAAGTGAGTGAAAAGGTGGAATTTATTAGCCAACTACAAAATGAAGCATCTGATAGACTAGATTTTGTCTTACAAATTGTGGAGCTACTTCAAAGTGGAAGGTGGTAGCATCTTGGTAATGGACTATACCTTGGCAAGATTAACTTAAATACCTCGATAAGATAAAATAAAGCCTGAAAGTTTTCCTGAAATGACACCAAATATGAAATTTTTGGGATTGAGTCAAACCTTATACTCACAAAGCCTTTCAAATATCCTTTATAGTATATCTAGATGATCTGCATGGGTCTTTGATTTACCCAATATGTCATAAACATAATATTTGATAGTATCATGTATCATGTCATGAAATATAATGGTCATGGCTCTCTGATATGTGGCCCTCACATTCTTAAGGCTGAATGACATAACTTGATAGCCAAACTTTCCCCAAGAAGTGGTGAACACTATATTGTCTTGGTCTTCTGGCATAATCTTGATCTGATTGTATCCTAAAAAGCCATCCACAAGGGAAAACACTTCATACCTACATATGGATTCAAATATCATGTCAATACTCAATAGAGGAAAGTCATCCTTGGGGTAGGAATTATTGATGTCTCTAAAATTAGTGTAGATTATTATTCCTTCTAGATTTTTACTGATAAACACAATGTTTTAGATCCACTCTGAATAGTTGATCGATTAGATGCATTTCACTTCCAAGATTTTTTCCAAATATTTATTTACCAATATAGTAATACAAGAATGCATTTTACATAGTTTATATTTTATAGGTTTGGCATCAATATGTACAACAAGGTAGTGTACAACCAAGGTAGGGTCTAAACTTGGCATGTCTGAATAGGCCCAAGAAAAAATGTCAATAAACTACCTCAAAAGGGTGGAAAAAACTTCACATTCCTCCCTAGTGAGGGATGCACCTAATTTAATCCACTTCAAGTCATCTAGAGTCCTTGTGTTGACTTTTGTAGTATCTTCTACTAGGTGAGTTGAAGTATATTCTAGGATAGTTAGCAAATATGTGAATTGTCTTGTAATGACAAAGTCCTTTGGTTAGACTAGTTATTCAAGCTCTCCCAAATATGATGAATCTAGATCTCCCAATGGTAGTAATGGATATGTTACAAATACTATAGGAAATTCTTGGGAAATTTGATCAAAGATATGTTATTCTATTGAATTAAACTTGGAACCAAAAGTAAGTTCATTATTGGTGGTTTCCTAAACTTTCATAGAAAGGTGAAGACCTCCTTATAGTGGCACATAAAACAAGTTTTCATCAAAAGATTAACCTTTCTCTTTAGTTTTACCTTGGTCCAAAAGTTTCTCAAAGATGTTTTCTCTTTGGGACCTCAATGTTTTATTATTTTATTTTTGGCTAAAAGTGTTCACTCACTCTCTAAAATAGGTTGTAGGATTAAGTTTGATATATAACCCTTATTTTTGGTCTCCTAATAAAACATTATCTCTTAGGCCTATAAAATTATAAAATTCCTCATCATTCTCAAACTCATCTACAAGCACTATGAATTCTTGTTGTTCCTAGTCTATAAGTTAAGGATGATAAAGGGGAAGTGGGGAATGTTGAATTATTGGGGTAATGGTGAAAATGGTATATGGGTCAAACATATTGGTACTATCAAGGTCTTTTTAAATTCTATGATTAGAATCTACTTTGATTCTGACATCATCATAACTAGTTATTGACATTAGAACACAAATAAGATACATGGGGTCACTCCTAGGAAGTTTAAATTTGAGACTATAAGTTCATTTATATTGGGTCATAGAAATGGGTTCAAGAATACCCTACTAATTTATCCCTAGGACTCATCCTTCATAAACTTGGTTATCCATGATCGTATTAGGGATGGGATACTTTGCACTTTTGTATCAATTGATCAATTTATTATCATACAACTAAGAATCATCATTGGCCAGTGGGTCTTACTCTTGACTACTTACTAGCATGAAAATAATAGGTGCTAAAATATAAATCTTGTCATTTCTCTTATGTCACCATTCCATGTAAGGTGTCTTAACTTTAAGTCTTCCATAGGACTTTGGGTTCTATGGAAATTTGGAAATATGAAACATGTCATGGGTCAAATACTATCCTAGACCATTGTCTAAAATGGGAAAATGATTAGAAATTTTAAGAGGAGGCATATGTGAAGATGAGGAAAGGCTATCTAGGTCTATACAATCAGACTCTAGTAATTCAACAAGTATCCCTTTGTCTTTGTTTTTATTGGGTACTAGGTCTAGGCCAAAGTTGCAATTAAAACTTTCATATTTTACCTCTAAATGATTATAATGTTCATAAGGTTGTATATCTCCATTGATAGTGACCTCCATCCCTACATGAGGGAACTTTATAAATTGGTACAATGTCAAAGGGATTACATGAATTTCATGTATCCATGGTCTACCCAAAAGCTAATTGTATGATAGGTCTAGGTCCAACACATGGAAAAGTGTATCATGGGTCAAAGGCCCAATGATCATTGGCAAGATTATGGTTATTTTTTATTCCCATTATTTATTGTCATAGCCCTTGATAATAATAATTTATGGTTGTAGATTAGTTGCTATATATCCTAGATGCTTGATGAGCTTTAGAGACATAATATTTAGGCTTGATCCATTATTTATGAGGACACATTTAACTTTGTGCTATGTGATGAAAAATTCAATATATAATAGGCTATTATGGATAGGGCCAAGGGATAACATATTGCAATGGTCGAAGGTCAACTATTGGCCTAGATCTAGGTGTCCAACCAAAGATTGAAATTTGTCTAGGGTTATGTCATTTGGAACATGGGATTGGCCTAGGAGTTCTATTAGGATGTTCTTGTGGATAATAGATGTACAAAATAAATATAGAATGGATATTTGTATGGGTGTCTTTTGGAGTTGTTCCATAATGTCATAATTTTTTTCCTTAATAGTGGTTATTGGCTTGCAACTAGCCAACATAGTAGGTTAAATTAATTCATTCTCAAGAAGTTATGGGCTGAGTATGGTAATCTTAGACTATTGAGTTGTGATTGTACAATTGGAATTAGATATAAGACTATTACTACTAAAAAATGATGAATATGGGCCAGATAAGTCTTGATTGATGGTCACTTGGTTATGATCATGGGGAAATGAAGAGTTATCATCATAAGGTCCTAAAATGGTAATCTTTGGTTGCTATTATGCTTGGATGTGATCATAAGTTAATGAAGGATTACTGGCATAAGTTGGTTTATTAGTATTGTTAGGCAATAATACTAGTCTATTAGCACTTGGTCTAGGATTAATGGTTATGGAAGAAACATTCCCACCCATAATATGACGTAAAAATTTATTGTAGTCATGTAATTATATGATAAGTCTATTAGTTTTTGGGGTAATTTTGGCCTTGGTTCTTCCCATTCAATTGACATTATTATTGCTATTAATTTTTCTACGGATATTGATGATACTATTATTGTTATTATTATTTTTGTTGTTGTGTCTTTCATTATTGATGCTATTGATTGACATTATTATGCTATGGAAAATGGTTTTAGTAGATACCAAGCTTTGATTGGAAGTAGATGTTCTATTATCCAATTGGATTTACCTATTTTCTATCATATTTTCAATAAGGTACTTTAACTATACATAAGAACATACATAATGTCCATGAACATGATGGTATTCACATTACTCATGTTCTTTGTACCAGTTTGGATATGGTATATCCTCAAGATAGTGTTTTGGAATTGACATCTAATCATATTTGCCATGAATAGCTTGTAAAACACTACTTTGATAGGTTTACCATGGTCACCAAAGACTTGAGGAGTGGGCCTTCTTCTCGAAGGAGGGGTTTGAAAAGGTGGTGGTTGTGGCATTTGAGGTGCTGGTCTAGGTTGTTGTATAGGCTACACTTGTTGAATAGGTTGTTGATGAAGAATAGGCTATATTTACAACATAATTTGAGTAGATGATATTTCCACCATTTGAACATGACACAAATCAGTTACTCCATTACCAAAAAATTTCTTATTGTAATTGTATGGTTTGAATTTTTCATAGTTGTTAGCTTGAGATGATGTAAATTCTTGCACTTGTATTGGATTAGGGTTTTGACTTGGGCTTACATTTTAATTTTGGATTTGATTTTGATTTGAGGAGGTCAACTTGATAATTCATTTATTGGTAAGGGAATTTTTAATCTATAATACTTTGTCAATAATATATTTGAATGTGTGTGCATACTAAAGGTCTAGATGATAAGATATCTCACTGTGTAAATTTTAAATAAATGCAATGGCTAATTTTTTATCTATTAAGTTGTGGGTAAAGTGACTAGAAAGCACTCTCCATCTCTATAAGTAGCTTTCAAATCTCTCACCAAATTTATGATTAGCCTAAGTCAAATCTACTAATGAAATCTCATGTTTGATATTATTAGAGAAATGTTATATGAGCTTGTCCAAAAGATCATCAAAATTAGATACTAAGTTTTTTGACAACTTTAAAAACCACTCTAAATCTTGTATAACTAGACTTTGAGGAAATAAAAGGAGTAGATAAATGTCACTATAATCCATTGGCTAACAAGAAATAAATAACTCTATTAGATGTGCCTTAGGCTCTCCTTTAACCTTGTATTTATCAAATTTTAGTGGTTCACAACCTAGATGAATTATATCTAAAGATAATCCATGTTAAATATGTATGAACACACATCATCCAACTTAAAATTCTTGGCTTATTTTCTTGTTTGAATGGATGAAATTTCATATTTCATTTTTTATAGTTCTTGAGCCAAGAAAATGGATGGTACATTTGCTTAAGGTAGTGGCTAGGTGGTCAAAGGTGGATTTACCTTGACTAGCGTATAATGGATGAATGGTTTGTTGGGGAATGTTGGTTTAAAGAGTGAATCAACTATGAATATGCATCTATAGATTTGGATGTAACTATTGATATTGCACATGTTATTGATAAATATTCTAGTTTAGATTTAATATATGGCTTTGGGTTTGAGTAAATTAGATTTACAATGGAAGGATATGGATTTGTGAAAGATATTGTGCCTACTATCATTGAGTAGGGACTTGCCACCGACTAGTCAAACTTGGATGAATAAAAGGAACTTGTCGCTAACCAAGGCCCTATCTTTAGATTTATGGTACTTGCTAAGTAAAAGGTAGTTGTTGCCTAATAGATACTTGTTGGACATTGGTACCTATTTATTATGCAAACACCTATTTTTATGAACTAGATGTTTATTGGGTGTTTATCATTTTTATTTGACCAATAGAAAGAAATTATTTATTAGATAATGTGTTTGATTGTTGGGGTATATTACTTTAAAGATGTTGAGGTATGTTTGTCACTACCTATTGAGGTAGAACGTTTATTACCCCTATTGAGGTGGTATAGTGTTCTACCTCTATTATAATGGAAAATTAGACTATGCCTATTATCGTGTAATATTAGCCATCACCTATTGAGGTGGTATAAAATTCATCACTTATTATTGAGGCACAACATTGGCCAATACTTGATTACTTATCCCCTATTGTTACATGCTTGAAGAAGCAACTGGTTGAAGATTTGGAGCAATCTATTGTGGTTGGGAAATAGGCATTCCTACCCTTGTTTATTATGAACCACTCATAATATTGACTAAAGGAATTATGAATTATGTGTAGGTGCATTTGTCTCACCTTGGCATGGATTGGAAGACACTTTCTTGTTATCCATTTTATTTTTCACATTGTTTAGAGTGGAGGCCATATTTACTTCCTTAATGAATAGGACATTAAACATGTCCCCTATTGACATACTTTGGGCAAATGGGTCTACACCTAGATTAGCTTGACCTATAAAATTAATTAGTACTCCTATTGAATGAGTTAGTTTTATGAGAGGAACATTTGATATGACCATGGAATTGAAATTTCATGCTAGTTTTAAATAAGTATGATATGCTTATTACATTTGTGTGAATTAGTCCTCGATAGGACCTTTTCCTCTTGCAAGCATATTTGGGTCTTGGTATAAAATTGGCATGAGCACTTGAGGGTATCTAGTAGAGTCATGTTTGGTAGTTTGGGTATAAGGTACATTTCTTGGCACTTTAACTAGACTAGGTAGGTTTTAATGGGGGAAGTATGCTTGAAACTTGGCCCCCACATCCATGGTTTTGACTAAAACATCACCATTTTTTTAATTAAATGATGATCAAATAAGTATGGGTTATATGTTGATGACATGGTTATGTAGTATGGTTGGACTTAGACATATTCTACAATAGTTGGTACATTAGCAAGATATTAAACTATTTTCTCTTGGACTTGCCTTGAATAAGGAGGTGTGTTAACCAAGTAATGTGATAATAGATATTGAATTTATTCCACATATTGAGTAGCGTAATAATGATAGGGATGTATCTCACAAAATACATCATCACTATATGGATCTTAAACAAACTTATCATTTGTGGCCACTTATTGTAATATAGATTGTACATGATTCCAGTATGTATGTGGTGAGGCTTATCCAAATCAACAACTAAAGTTTTGTGAATAAAAGGTATTGAGTTATACAAACTCTTAAAATATGGTCTAAATGGAAAATGGTCCAAACTTAGAATGCCTAAAAACCTAGTCTAAAGGCAAATGGTCTAAATTTTTTTCCTAAGAATGGATCTATTATCTAAAATTGTCAATGATAAATTTGGTCTAAAATGTACTCAAGGTCTAATGTCAAATGCCTCACATAAATGGTAAAGTGAAATACAAATCCTAATGCCTATCTTAGTAAAAGGTGCTTCAAATAACTCTAATCTAGGTCTAAAAATAGAAAGGGTTGCTAGGTCTTTGGGAACAAAGCACAAATCTAGGCTTAAAATAACTAGGTCTAAAATGAAAGGTAAAATGTTAGGTCTTTTAGAAACATGACACAAAATCTAGAATTAAAACACACTAGGTCTAAGAATGAAAAGGAAAAATGCTAGGTATTTTGGAAACTTGACACAAAAGATAGACTTGAAACACACTAGTTCTAAGAATGAAAATGAAAAATTCTAGGTCTTTTGGAAACATGACACAAAATCTAGACTTGAAACACATGAGGTAAAGGTAAAATGGAAAGATAATTAATCTAATAATTTAAAAAACTTAGACCCAAACTAGGCATACATATTTAAACATAAAATTAACCATTGGTAAAAGACATTGGACTTTAGGAATATGCATAAAAATAATTGGTAAAATCAATTCCAAGTAGGAAAAAATAAGGATGAGGAGTAAAACATTCAATGCCAAGTGATGAAAAAGAATTAAATGTAAATTAACCATGCTTAAGTTTATACTTGGAGAGAGAGTTTTGACCTTAGTTATAAGTAATAAAAGAGATGCAACATATATGGAAAAGAGATGAATTCCAAAATCTAGGCATGATATATCTTTTAAGAAAGCAAGGAATTAGTCTAAGTTGCACAATCCAAAATTTAGAGGTAAACGTCTAAGTTAAAATTAATTGAGGCATAGACATAAACTAATCAATGTTTGAATCTGAACTTCACAAGACCAATTTAAAACTTGGTTTAGAAGATTTAGTTTCTAATTAAATAATATTCTAGGCCAAAATGGGAAACATAATGATACCAAACATAAACCAAAAGGCGTACATGGTTTAGAACTCAATTGGACATAAGGCAAAGGTTTTGAAATAAAATGAGTAACATAACAATGCTATCTCACTCAAAAGTTATGATAAATGGTTTTCTTCAAAAACTTAAATGAAAATACTTGGAACTAAATGGGTAGTGTAAAAATTCCCCTTTCAAATAAGTGACACACACACAAAAAGGTTGAAAATGATAAAGGCAAACTATGACATCAAATAGATGACATAACACCTCTTTAGGCTAAAAAGGGGTGTATAAACATGATTTTATTTAGATGTCATTTTTAAAAATAAAATATTTTTTGACTCAAAATAATGTGAGTAAAAGGAAAAGACATAAAAACACGAAGTTTATCATCTTATTCCTAAAAACTGATAAGGTGGCTTCATATCATCAAATTCCATCTATATACTCCTCGAGAGGAAATAATTTATTAATCTAAAAATTTAGATGCACATGAAAATTAGGGGTTTTAAGCCCCCTTTTCTCTCAAGAGTTCATAAAACAACATGGAAAATTAGACTACTCACCTTACATTGACAATATTTTGACATCAAGTGAGGTTTGTCTAAAAACTATAAGTTTTGTACATTCTAGATGGTTCCAAGTGTGGTTAACACTAGAGATAAAATCACATAAATTGAGTTTATATCAAATACATAATTATTCAAGGGTCTATTCATTTACATAACAACTCCTTCCATATACTTCTTAATGGATTTTGATGTTTATCTAGACATGTCTCAGGTTTTGTTATGATCAAAGAGATTAACTGCTCAGCCCCCTAGTAATCATAATATCATGTGCCTTAATTTATATACCCTAACATGGAGTGGGGTTAAAATGATGTGAGAGATGAAATATTATGTCAATTCTTCCCTAAAGAACTTATAGGGAGGTGATAAAATCCTACCCACAAGCTAAGATGCAATAAATAAGCATATAGATGGACTTTAAGGTCATTTTAGGATCACCCAAGTCACTTGGATCTTGGGAAGTGACTTAGAAACATTCCTTTTATGTTTGGACTAAGAGAAATAAAGAAAAGGATAAATAACTTTTGGTCACATGATTTACCTAAAGGTGATAGGGAGAGAGCATACATGTTATGTCTATTTTATAAAAACACACAACAAATAAACAAAATACTAAATAATCAATCTCTTAAGAGTATTTAGCCTAAGTTTGAGTTCATTTTAAAAACACCAAGTGAAATGTGATGTGAAATTTATCCCCATGGCTTTGTTTTGTTTGTTAATTTGTAGATTTTGAAAAACCAAAAAAAGTGATTAAATGATTTTTAAGCACCCAATACAAATGTGATTTGAAGACTTAAAGTTCTAAAAAATGTCTTTACTTCACCTTTAGGTCCTATAAAAAGTGTTAGGGGGTTCTTTTTCTTAGAAGATAAAAATAAAATGAGTAAACAACAATTGAAATTTAGCTCTCAATTTTTTTGCCTTTTTCATAGTGCAATAGCGTAGATTTACAAATCAAAACCACATATCCCCTTTAAAACCACAACTTATACAGAGCAAAACTACATCTACCTATAACGTAGATAGTTAATGCAATACCACACTTTAGCAGTGTAAAATCTCATGTCATGGTGGCAATAATGCATTTACCAATTTCAACTTTGCACTTCCTTGTAAAATAAATTGTTAATGCAATACTACCATTTTGGAGTGAAAAAATGAATATCACAATAGAAATAATGCATCTACCTCTTATAATATTGTACTTCCATGCAACATTGCATAAGTTAGTTCAAAACTACTTATTGCGAGCACAATAATGCATTTATCAAAGGAGAAAATGCAAATATCAAGAAAAATAAAATATAATCACATAAAAATGCACTTTTGTAGGGAAACAATGCAACTATAATGCAAAATTGCATGCACAATAATGTAACTTTGTAGAGCAATACTATATGTTATAGGTGCAAAACTACAACTTCCTATGTCTCAATTATGAGCTTTAATTTTCCACATTTTTGGTCTTCAAGTCAAAATTTTAGCATGAAAAATGTTAGTAAGAGGCTCTAAAATGTCATAGTAAGATATTTATGGAGTGCACGTCCCACCAGGCATGCCATTATGTGAGTAATAAATATGATGTAGAGGGGAGATTAGTATGGTATTATTCAAGAAACACACTAAAAACTAACGCTTCTAACCTTGGCACTCAATGAGCTAGAGAACTACACAATTAACTTAAAAAATGAAATTAAAACTAGTGATCTTACCTTATATGAGAGGAAGTGTTATGAGTTGGCCATGGATTAATGTGCTCAAGAAATCTTTGTCAATGAAGCTCTATTTCTTCACTTCTCCTTGGCACCTTGGTAATGTTGGTTGGCTTTGGCTTGGCTTAGCTTATGAAATGGGCATGGTAATAGTATAATGAAGTTTTTAAGACATATTTTGGCATAATAACATTGCACATATAAAGATTAAAGGTCAATGGGTGAGGCCTTCTATTTATAGCCTCCAAAGTTAACTTTAACCCATATGTAGTTAGGTCATATTTAACCATGGTTGAGTTAAAAATAACCCTAAGTGACTTAAGGATAATAATTGATGAGCTAAGGAGGGGACATGTATTTAATATTTGGGATAGAGATACCATTAATTAAGCATGGATTTTCATTTATAAATTTATTACATTTAGGGAGATATTTTGAATTCCTTGACTTTGAGGATGATGATGTCATCATAACCTCATATTTATTGAATTTTCCTTTTTGAAATTTTTTTCCACTAATTACACATGGAAAATTCACTTAATTATTTAATCTAGTTTAAAAAGTTGATTCATTCTACTTAGCATTTTGTCACTTTAGGAATTGTTCAAGTGCCCTGCTTAATGGGTCCAAAGGCCAAACTACCAATTATTAGGTCACAAGGTGATTAGAGATGAATCCATGAGAGGTTACTATTGCATATAGGACAATACCCCAAATAGGGATGCCTCAACATGATTATGAGCATTAATTTTCAATGTTGTGGACAAAATTAAGACATTCAATGATTCATAGGCTTAATTTATGTTGTTTGGTAGAAATCAATCTAAAGTCTAGTTGGAAGCCAATTTTGGCTAGAATGCGGTGTCTACATGATGCATAAATGGTTATAGTAGTGGTGGATGGGAGATCAGTGCCCATTATTGTTATCTATTATAGTTTCCCCTAGGTTCTATTTCTACAACACAAGGGGATACAAGAGGAGAGATATGTGGAGATGTAGGGGATGGTGGACATGTGGGAATAACACCTATAGATGAGGTAGATATTAGAGCCATATATGAGTATTATAGTTTTAAAGTTGGAATTATATTTGGGTAAAATATTAAATAAAGTACTTGATTCCATAAACATAGCTAACTAGTATTTTATATCTTTTATATATAGGAAATTAAGAGTGGGTGATGATGATAAACCATGTGATACATGCCCTTAGACATAACATACCCATGCATATTATTGGGGATGGTTTTATTGAAAGTGTAATTGATATTTTAGATAACCAACACCTTTATTTGATCATTTAGTGAGAGTTATGGTAGCATATCATACTATGGCAACTGAGCATGAGGAGCTACATGCTGAGTTATATAGATAAGACATCCCATAATGTAGTGATATAGAGATCATGTAGGATTTGATTGATTGATATCACACTTTATGGCATGAGCATGATAATATGGTGAAACATTTAAGAACATTTGAGGATATAGTACATGAGCTATCCCATGCATGTAAGACCTAGTTAGATCTTGATGCTTTGACATTGAGAGGTGTGAGGAACATGGATATAGATAGTGTATACACTCAATATTTTTAAGAACTTTATCAATTATTGATACTTTGTCTCTTGTAGGAACTCTTGTAGGAACCCATCAAACCTAAACCTATTTAAGTTAATTCCTTAAATTTTGAACTTAGAAAGGGGTGGGAAGACCTTTGGTGCTTCATAAGATTATTGTTCCCTATACCTCCACCTAAAACTAATATAAACCCTCCTATATATTTATATAAGATTTGAAACCTTGCTTACACTCTTATCTAATAAATTCACCATCTCAAATATCCCCTACCTAAGAAAAATCTATTTTTACCATTTACCCAATGTAGTCAAATCAGTCACCCTAGTTCTAGTAATAGTGCATGTTATGGGACTAAGTTAGCCTAGGTTGACTGAGTCCAGGACCTAACAAATCTATTTTATAACTAATACTATCAACTAGGCTGAACACATCATATAAAATTTTAAAATGGTTTAGGGTTAAATTAGGCTATATATACACATTTTCACCCCATTTTTAATAGAGAGAATCATTCATTTACACTTCTTTATCTTCTTTTTTTCCATTCTACTCGAGGAGTCATTGCTTAGGGTTTCATTATTCTTAGAGGATAAAATTTGTCTTTTAAAATATTGAGATTCACTAGGAGGTCCTTGGCTAGAATATAGTCCATTGTATATACTTAGTTTCTTAAACAATACACAACCTATTATAAAGCACTATTGGTAAAGAGAGAGGTTTTGGCTTGATGGGTTCATCTTCAAGGTAAGTATTCCTAACTCAATCTTATATTTTAGTAGATAGATTTGTATGAATAATGGATAATTAATGTATTATATCTCCTTGCTTTAGATTACCTCTACATTGAATTGAGTAGAGTTTTACTTTGCATGTTTATTATTTATGCTTATCCCCCATTTGTGCCATAAGCTCTAGTGAACACTAGATTAGATTCAATTTATTTTATTATTATAGTAGTAGGACCTATCTAGGGTTATTATGTGGTGTTACTTGACTAGAGGCTTTGGAACCCTCTCTAGTCATATTATATGATAAGAGATCCCTCTCTAGTCATATTAGGTAGGTAATTTTATTCTATAGATAATTATATCAATCCAATTAACCCACTTATATATTATTTTTATGTCATATTCTACTTCACTGATTTGATCAACATAGTTAGGGCATCATCTTGTAGGTTTTTCAACTGAGGTGAACTTGTAGATAAAATTTTTAGGATCTCTATGTTTAGATTTTCCCTCTTAGATCACTAGATCAATCTTATCAATTTAGTTTTTCATCATGTATCTCAAATTTTATAATTTATTTTTATACTACTAGATTGATTCTATCAACATAGTTATTTTAGTTATTTTTAATTATTCAAATTCAATTGACTAGTTTCAATTTATTTTAACATATTTTTATTTTAGGTTCAAACCCTCATATGGATAACACACCTCAAAAATAATAACTCATAATCTTCAATACATTAATTAATCAACTTTTTCTTGATCATTAGGTTCATTCTAACCACTTTAATTATTTCATTTTTAATCAAATTTCAATTCTATTTTCCTAGTTTTTCAATTTTATAAAATTGTAACCTTATAATAAACTAAGTTGATTGGATAGACATAGTTTTTTAATTGATACTTAATCAAGAAACTCAATTGAATTTTTTAACTACATTTCTTTGGATTATTTTTCAATAGACAGTCAACCAAATCAACTTTATTATGTACTATTTGCATGCTAAGTCAACCTATTCAACCTAGTACCATGTCTTTTTTAAACAAAGGAAATTAACTCACATTGGTAGTAATTAATTCAATTTTCATGTATCTAATTTATTTATTAGATTAGTGCACATAGTATAAATAAGAAGGTTAATTTATTGGATTAGTCACTTTATTCTTTCACACACTACCAAATCATAAAATATCAAATAAGTGTTGGTCAATTTCTAGCCCTAGACTTAGAAATTGGCCAACTGTATAGCTTGGGGTCATGACTTATGTTTGAAACATTCATATTTTTCATGTTGTAAGTCCTTAAGGCATGTATAGTCAAGTTTTTGTCTAGTCATACTTCAAAATTTCATGAGCAGTCTTTGAAGGTATTTGCTCCTCATGGTAAGTTTGAATAAAATATTGTCATGGTGTCTAAAGTTTTTAAGTTAGTAGTCCATGAAGATGATGTATTTTATGCCATGAATACCCCCCTATAATTTTCGTGTCTTAGTGTGTCTCTAGTCCCAATATATAATCCTCTAAATATGATCTAATAGTGTGGGACATGCCAAGGGATGTCAAATTAAAACCATATGAACTAGTCATTTGAATTCAAAAAATATAACCATTGGAATCCATAATCATTGTAAAGTCCAAATGTTGAAACCTTGATCAAACAAGGATCAATGGTATGTGAGTGATTTCCTAAAGTCAATAATTCAAAGTCCCCCAAATTAAGATTGATAATGCATATTATCACATATAAATTTAGATCAATAATATGCATTGAAGACTGGGGTCAATAAGTCAAGATAGATATATAGTGTGCATTCAATCTTATAGATGTATATCTAATGGAAATAAAAAATTCAATATGTCAAAGGATCCTAATACTGAATGTGATGGTGACATGTGTCACAATCAAAATAAATTGGTAGTATATCAATGGCCCATATTTGATCATCTAGATCAAGGATTGATGATGCACATTTAATCATGTAGATGGAGATTGATGGTGAAAATAGAGTCAATAAGTTAATAATATTATATTACACACAAGGATACTACATGGTGTAAGAGTGTTAACGAAATGAAAATTAACAAATGGGTACATAGAAGGCATACAAGACTGCCAAGTGTCATAATATCAAAAGCTTGGGTCAAAGATCAATGGCCAATGTTGAAATTCAAGGATAAAAGACTCTTGAAGAGATTAATGAAGTGAATTTGGTCAATTTTTTTGGGGCATGAGACAAAGACACATATCCAAAGTGACAATGGTCACATTTTTAAAATTAAATAAACAACATGGAAAGGAGATGCCACATACGCAGACTAGTCAAACTAAAAGAGTGGACTTCAAGTTCATAATGATTTTCTTAGCCAATTTCATGGTTGGAAATGTTGTTTTATTCATGGAGTAGATTAACATATATGTTAAAAATCTTTTCTATAGGTTTCATGGCTGCCAAGTTTCAACACTTAGGTAATTAGGCCTAATTGGCCTAATTGATCATCAAAGAAGGTTAGTTTAGCATTGGAATAATAATTTAATGAGTAAATTCAAGGTGTAAGTATAGGTAAATAAACCTTGAGGATCATTAAATGAACATTTCATGGCTATTATGGAGAAATAGATAGTTCCCTTGACTTTCTCAACTTGCTTTGGAGAAGTATGAGTTGTTATGTAACTATTGTGGCCTAATTCAAATTATAACTACTATGTGGATTAATTATGGACTATTATAGGCATGATAAAGTCTTTGACAAGTGTAAATGAGGTTGAATTATACTATCTAACCTAATTTTCAATGCCAATACCTCATTCAAGAGCATTTAAAGAGATTTAATGAATGAGCAAATTAAGGAATAATTGTGTAACTACCTTTTTGAGTTGACTTGGTCATTTATGACCCCATTATCCACTCTTATATGATGTTATACCATTCTCTCTCATCCTATTTTTTTATATATTAAGTATTATAAGCCTTGATTATGATCCCCTTAGGCTGGTATGAGGACACTCTACCAAATTTTTTACTTATGTACCTAATGAATGATGAATAGAACATCTTACAACTTCTTCATGGTTTACACTTTATGTTTTCATATTTAACAATGGTATATCATGCCATCTTATAGGTATAAATAAATATGAGTGTTAGAAAATATTATTGATAGGTTGTCTAGTGTGTTAAGAAGTGAATAACTCAGGTCTAAAGTATCAATCAAATTACAAGTGCCTTGAACCAGGCCTTCTTCTCTTGACCTTCTCAATTTAGTCATTCAATTGACCTCTAGATGAAATATTGATGTTGAGAAGTTATTGGATATAGTCTCTTAGTTCTATGTATTATTTTTTAGTATTTTGAGAGTGCAAGCTTATGAGTGGATAGTTGAATTCAAGTGCATAACCACATTTATAGTAGGTTTTAATTCATGTATTTTCTCACCCTTTTCATCCCAATAAATTAATTTTTAGGAAAAGAGATTCAAATTGAGAAATATAAGGGCTAGCCCCATTAACAATCTAAATGTTTGGCTTGATAATAGGTGACCCATAACCTTAGGTCAATCCCATGCTGGACTAGGTTTGAGTAGAGGACCTAGACAATTCTCTTCTCATCTTGGGTGTAACCTAGAAAACTAATAGTTTTTGGCATGGCTGATGGGACAAGCTTCAACATCATGGAAGGACACATTAAAACAACCTTTGAGAGTTTCAAGCACTATGTCAACTGAGTTTTAGTCAAATGATTACATCAGTGATAATACATCTTCTTTTTAGAGGTAAGATGGATTTTCATTCATGGTTTCATTCATTCTCATGTACTTAATAGTGAAGGATGGATGGATATGAGGCATAATCATGTTTCCCACACTCTTATGAGTTGGAATATGACTCTCTCCAACTCTATAATGCCCCTTTTCAACCCTATCTTACTTAATATCAACCATATATTCCCCCTTATCAATCATTTGATTAGGTTCCTTATTACCAAGATCATCAAACCTAATATGAGTCTCATCTACCCCCTCTACAACCTAATTACCATCTTGATAAGTTATGGAAGCAACATGAATTTATTGAAAAAACAAATCACACCCCAAGCCATTCCATATCTAGCCTTAAATAATCTCTATTAGACTAAGAAAAGACTATGATAAACATTGATATATTGAGGGGATATGGGAAAGAAATTACAAAACATGTCATTAGAGGGGTTAAAATTTAGTGAAGTAGGCAAAATAAATTTGGATGTCCTTCATTAGGGGAAGTTATCCTATAAACAATGGTGATATGCTTGACATAGATGGACTCATATCCAAGATTGAGGAAAAGCTTGCAACCCATGAAGGATAATAAATCCCTCATAATCCATCTTGTCTTCCCTCATTCACCCCATGTCAATCTCATGCTAAGCCTTCCATCAAATTTTATAAAATACCATAAAATGAGCTTCAAATTCATCATTTTTCATCCCAACTCTTTTCAACCTTCCCCTCATGGAAATCTATCCAAGGGAGAGTCCAGGAAAAAAGAAAAGTTTGCATTAAAAGAGCTATTCATAATGAGCAATAAAAATATGATTTTGAAACCTCCCTTGCTATAAAAATTAAAGATAAAAATAATTTTTTTAATCAATTTTTATCATCTACAAAAATGAATCAAACTCAACTACACATTCCTCCTTCCATACCCCAAACAACACTATAATCTATGCAAGAAAATTCTAAGCCTAAGTTCCCATCTTGGAGTCAAGTCTTACAGTCCAGAAGGAAGGAGGAAAAGTCAAAAAAATCTAAGGTTACTCAATACCCACCCTCCCCACCTCAAGATTCTAACTCATTTCCATCTTGGAAATCCATCTAGAATGGTATATAGAAGGAGGAGAGCATGGTTATTGAAGATAAACAACTAGATCAAGGAGATGTCACATATATCTCACTCTCTTAGGGTCATTCTAAGACTATCATATGCCACTTCTTGAAGAGGTAAGTAGTGAAATCCATTTTGAACTCAAATTTGATGATGATGAATTTTTAGAGTTAGAAGCGGAGCTCACAATAGGGACAACACTTAGTAAAGAGGCATTTTATAGTTTTTAAAAACATAGGAGATGATAAGTTACAAGAGCTTTACAAGCCATACAATAAATATGCTCATATTAGATAAGGTGAAGATGACCTCTAGGGATTTATAGATAATATGGAGGCTACTCTTCACCATGATAGCCCTCAAACACTTGCAATAGAGGTAAAAGGAATTTGAAAACTAGTCAAGGAGATTGAGGATCAAGACAACTTTGAAGGTTTGCAAGGTTATCAAATGGTTGTTTAGGATAATCCAAGTGATCTATTTGACATTATATGAGAAGGATACAATCTCCTTGAGGCATATTATGAGCTGGTCTAAGTTATAGATGATGAGATCATCAAGCAAGCAAAAAGAAGCTTCATAAACATATCATGTCAAGAGGTTGACACAATAGGAGATGACTTATTTGACATCCTCAAACATGGTTACCAACCCTTTGTTCTTATTGTATCATTCCATTTCCTTGATGAGAAATATATAAAATTATAGAAACATTAACAAGGGAAGATCTATATGTTTTCAATAGTTATTCATCCACGTGAAGGTATTCAAGGTCTCAAAGTGATGAACCTAAAGCTGGAAGAACAAAAAAGAAATCCTAAAGATAAAGTTGTAACTATGTTTGAGGTTCTTGAGGTTTATCCTAATTGTGTGCTTTAAATTGAGAGCCTAAAAACACCTAATCTTGTTAAACTAAGAGATAAACACCTTGATGAAGTCCCAAAGCACACTAACCCCCTTAAGAAGTCAAAATCAATCAATAATAGTAGGAGGTAAACCTTGAGGCACCAAATGAGTATGTGTTCATTGGCCATCTATTTTCAATTGATGTAACAATTTAGAGCATCATAAGTGACTTGATCAATAAGAAGAATACTCCACCAAGTCTCCCATTTATAGAGCTACTTGTTTCGTACCATTGCCTACTTTATGGGAATAGAATCCAAGGAAACTTCCCTTTGATCTAGGAAGGAACATGTATAGTAAGGTTAGTTGTAAATAATAGTATTTAAGAGTGTTTATCTTTCTTCCAAAAAGTGTGGTACATAAGTTTATTATTTTTTTCTTATTGGTTTATCTCTTATGTGGTGTGTCTCTTAGATTAGGTGTTGCTTTGTTTCCCTTGCCTGTCCTATGTGTCTTTTTTTCTACAAGTTTGAGAGGTGTCAAAAGTACAATTCAAATAGATAGTCCAAGAGTCATCATGTTATGCTTATTTATTCAAGTATTCATGTCATGAAAGTGTCTGGGTTCCCTTGACTAGCAAGCTGGTCAAACTAGTTGAGTCACCAAAAATGTTGGTCAATTTCTATCCCTAGACTTAAAAATTGGCCAAAATTATAGCCTGGGGTCATGATTCATGTTTAAAACTTGCTTGTTTGTCATTTTTTAAGTCCTTAAGGCATGCCTAGTCAATTTACTATCTATTCATACTTCAAGCTTGCTTGAGTGGGTCTTTGAAGGTCTTTGTTCCCCATGTTAATCTTGAATCAGGTATTGTCATGGTGTCTAAAGTGTTAATTTGGTATTCCATGAAGATGATGTATTTTATGCCATGAATACCCCCTAAAATTTTGGTTTCTTTGGGTGTCTCTTGTCCCAAGATATAATCCTTCAAAGATGATCTAATAGTGTGGGATGTTCTAGGGGATGTCAAATTAAAGCCACAAAAACTAGCCATTTAGATTAAGAAAATATAACCATTAGAGTCCATAAGCCCTAAAAAGTCCAATTTTCAAAAACTCACTTGACAAAGGATCAACAACATGTGGGTGACTACCCAAAGATAATAAATTAAAGTCTACCAAATCAAGATCGATGGTGTGTATTCTCACATATAGATTTTGATCGATGATTCATATTGAAGATTGGGGTCAATACGTAAAGATAGATCTAAAACATGTGTTAAATCATATATATGGATATATAATAATGATAAAAAAGTAAATAAGTCAAAGGATCTTGAGATTTAATGTGATGGTGACATGTGTCACAATCATGATGATTTGGTAGTAGATCAACAACCTATGTTTGATCATCCAAATCAAAAATTGATGGCATGTGTTCAACTATGTAAATGGGGATCAATGGTGAGAATCAAGTCAATAAGTCAATAAGCCCAAATTTAACTTAACTCCATATCATGGTGTAATAGCATTAATTGAATGGAGATTGATAGTTGGGTATACAGAAGGCACATAAGACTACCAAATGTCACAATATTAGAAGCCCAGGTCAAAAATTAATGGCCAATGTTGAAAGTCAAGGCCAATAGACTCTTGAGGAGGTTTATAGAGTTAAATTATTCAAGTTTCCAAGGGGAACAAGATGAAGACATGTGTCTAAAGTGACAATGGTCACATTTTTAAAATTAAATAAATGATGTGGTAAGGAGATGCCCCATAGGCAGACTAATCAGACTAAAAGAGTAGAGTTTCAAGTTCATAATGGTTTTATTTTCCCATGTCCTAGTTGGAAATTTTGTTTTAGGCATGGATCACATTAATGCATAGGTTGAAAAGCTTTTATGTAGGTTTCATGGCTAAGAAGTTTCAATACTTAGGCAATTTGGCCTAATAGGCCTAAATGCGTAATTGATCATCAAAAAGGGTCAATTTAGCATTATAAGACTAATTTAATGAATTAATTAAAGGTTTAATTCTAGGTAACTAACTCTTAAGGAACATTTAATGCATATTTCATGGTTGTGATAGAGAAATAGATAGTTACCTTGACTTTGTCAACCTATCTTGGAGAAGTATGAGCTATTATGTAACTATGGTGGCCTAATTCATCTTGTAACTACCATGTGGAGTAATTGTGGACTATTATAGGCATTTTAAAGTCTTTGACAAGTGTAACTAAGGTTGAATTAGCCTCCTTCACTGGATTTACAATGCTAATGCCTCATTTAAGAGCATTCAAAGAGATTCAATGCATGAGAAGATTGAGGGAGAATTGCATAACTACCTTTCTAAGTGGAATTGGTCATTTATGACCCACTTATCCACATTAATACAACATTATCACCTTATTTCTCATCTTATTATTCTATATATTTAGGATTCTAAGCCTTGGTTGTGACCCCCTTAGGCTAGTATGATGATACTCTACCAAAATTTGTACTTACGCACCTTATGAATGATGAATAAAACATCTTGAAGCTTATTCATGGTTAACACTTTGTGTTTTCATGCTTGTATAATATGTAATAGTGGTATATCATACCCACTTGTAGGTCCAAGTAAATTTGAGTGTTAGCAAATCTTATTGATAGGTTGTCTAGTGTGTTAAAAGGTGAATATCTTAAGTTTGAAGTGACAATCAGATTGCAAGTGCCTTGAACCAGTAATTATTATCTTTACCTTCTCACTTTAGTCATTTAATTAACCTCTAGATGAAATATTGATGTTGAGAATTCATTAGAGATAGTCTCTTAGTTTTATGTATTATTTGTTAGTGTCTTGAGAGTGAAATATTATGAGTGGATAGTTGAATTTAGGTGCATCACCACACTTAGAATAGGTTTTCATTCATGTATTTTCACACCCTTCTCATCTTAATAGATTAATTTTTTAGAAAAGGGATTCAGTTTGAGAAATATGGGGGGATAGCCCCATTAACAATCTAAAGGTTTGGCTTGATAATAGGTGAACCATAGCCTTAGGTCAATCCCATGTTGGACTAGGTTTGAGTAGAGGAACTAAAAAGTTCTCTTCTCAACTTGGGTACAACCTAGAAGACTAATAATAAGCATTCAAATAATTCTCACCAGGTCTACCTATTTATATTTCATCACCAAGGGGGGAAGCCAACTCAATTTTCTGGTTGAGTAGAAATATGTGTTTAATGTATATATTGGCAAAGCACCCAATACCCTTATCACTATGGGATTGTGAAATGAGGGGGTAGGACCTAATACCAATAAAATACCATCACCAATATAAATCCATTTCATCCATAACATACCTGTAACCAACCTTAACTTGCCTCTTTTTAGTTCATTTGCAAATCCAAACATCCTATCACCTTTTAAAACATATACAAATTTCCACTTATTAGATTAATATTTACATTTTAGTATTGTTACTTTCTATTTGTAGCTTGTATTAGCTAGCATTGGTAGAATATTTGTGTTGTGTGTTGTAACTAGATAGACCTAATAGACCTAGTTTCCTACGTGTTTAGCTTACTTGTCTATAAAATTGCTACTAAGTCATCTAGATTTATAACATTCCAAAATTTTCCTACCTATTAAACATAGTTGACTTAGAAAACTCAGTCTATCAAATTCTATTATGTTTATCTTCCTACAAAACATAATAAACTCATCTGACTTAGTCTCTTATAGTATTTTCTATTCATCCTCCCATAGAACACATTCAACCTATTTGACTATATTTCCTGCCAACTATTATTTTTACCTTCTTATAGAACATAATTAACCCATTCAACCTAGTATAATAATTAATTTTACTCACTTTTAGTAAGAGTTTAACCTCACTATTTCATCATGGAACATTTGTATGATAATTCCATATACCAAAATAAAACTAACATGATGAACTTTACCAATCCTAAAAAACATACTAAACCACATTTTGCAGTAAATAACCCAGATCAAAGTAACATCCATGTCACCACTAGAACAACCAACTATGTAAATCCTCCCTATTTTATGTCACTTTAAGCCATTATTTATAAAAATAATATAAGATGAAAATAATCTTGAATACACAACTTAAATGATTATTTTCATTAATGAAAATCCTCAACATTGAGGTAAGGATCCTTCAATCATTTATAACATCATGATGGGACCTCATTTTGGAGATACCCATTCAACTTCACCTAGATTTTCCAAACATTTACCCTAAATAATATCTCCTACTAACACTATGAGGTCATCATCCATGTCTTCTTTTACCTCCGTTCCAATTATTTCTACTAACATGGTTGGAATATCCTTTAGTGGTCCTAACCCAAATATCCAAACTAATACCCAATTTCATTTAACCCATAATGGATCTATTTTAGATAGTACTTATCATGCTACTAGTACTTCTCATGCCACTATTGCTTCCAATTCCACTACCATTTATCATACCACTAACACATCTCATGATACTAGTTCATCCCAACTTTTTAATACCTTAAAACATACTAATGCATATAAAGTTGCTTCTACTAGTTAAATTAGTGCTCAAACTAACCAAATACTATTACAAAGTCTCAGCTAAATAGCTAATTTTCAAACCAATAATGTAAATCAAATGATGTAGATGCAAAACCAATTATTACAACTCAAAAATCAATCTCAACATACTCAATGGGGAGTGTCAAATCCTAATTCCCCCACCTCCCTTTAGGGACAAACAAAATAACCTTATACCTCAACCCCCACTTATTAATAATAATATTAAACACTTAAAAAATGAACCTCTTGTACCTCATTTTTTAAACATTAACATAGGAGGTATACTTCCCACTATCACTTATAATAAATCTACAGATCCTACCTTACACTTAATTTTTTTTAGAAACCTATACAAAGATTGGGTCAAACTTAAAACATTCATTGTGACCAAACTCTTAGCTAAAATACTCTTTGGAGATGATCTTGATTTGTATAATCAACTCACAACCCACTCCATCATTAGATTAGAGGACTTGGTAAATGCATTGGTTCAAGAATTACAAACTAATGATCTTCTTAAAAATAATTTAGCCCATTTTATCAACTATAAACAAACATAATCTTAAACAACACAAGTTTTCATTAAATTATTGAAATCCTTATCTAATAAAATTGATCATAAGTGGATGAGAACCTGTTCCACCTATTTACTAATGCTCTTCATCCTAAATTATAACATTGCATTAGGACTTTTTCCCCAAAATATTTATAAGAAGCCATTGAACAAGATAAATGTCAAGATTTCCTTATAAATCAATTTTAACCTTCCCACCCTACAATAGGAACTCACATATTTTAAAAGATAAAAATTTATATGCAACAACTAATGGTGTTAAGGATACTTATGATTCCATATAGACCATCTAAGCCATTGCTGCAAACACTACAATGGAGCATGTCCCTCCGCTTCCACCTAATAAAAATTCTCATCCTATTCCCTCATTTCCTCAATAACAAATATGAATGTGCAAAAATCTCTTTCCTTAGTAGAAATTCAAAAATTCCTTCCATGACCTTCACCACAAGATTTTGACCCTACACATCTTATGAAACATTGGTATGATCCCAACAATTTTTTTTGGTTTCATGTAAGTTGGGGTCATTCTCATGAAAATTTTTTCCAATTGAGAAATATTGCTATGGACTTCCTCCTTAGATAAAAATTCTACCATGAGTCACTTATATGTAAGTTTTAAAAATCCTATGAAATAGTGCTTAAGGATCATGAAGCCAAAAATAAAAATGAAGCTTTAAATCAAGCCAATGTTTATCTAGATATTTAAAAATATCCTTTTCCTAACCATCAAGATAACACCAATCAACCTACCCCTACCACCAATAACATAAAGAGTACCATACATCCTAAAACCAATGATGATAATGTGTTTAACATGAATAATATGAGGAGAATAATCTCTTATATTAAACATTACACAACCTCTAACCATAATAATTCTTTGAATTTTTGCATTGTTTAAGACACTTACCCATTAAATTTTATATAATTAGGGCACATAGAACCAAAAACACATAAGTATCACCTCTAAAAGTGCCAATCAACCATACTTCTCATACAATTGGTACAAGTTCTCCTCTTCCTTCAACTAAGATACCTCAAATAGATATCCCTTAAACTTCACATCAACTTTATTCCATTCAAACATAATAAACACTTAATGACTACATCACCCAAGATAGATCATCCCAGTTTAACCAAACCCAAAATAAATATACCTTATAAACATAAATTTCAATGCACATCTAACCCCTTCAATGGATTTATAAGAGTATTATGTACCTTTATCCAATAATTCTCTAATATGTTATGATGAATGGGATCCTATAGTAGAACTTTCCCACCTTCCATCCCTAATTCCTTTCATAGAACTTATTAAAACTTCCCCTCATCATCATAATCATATAGTTTAATTACTATTTGAAATGAAAATCCCTCATCCTCCACCCATGGGTGAAGAAGCTAAATTATTAGGATCTAAAGATAACATTCTCCAATAGTGTGAAGAAATGTCTAGCCATGTTGATGAAATGATAAAAACTTCTCTTTCACTCAAATTTCCTATCTCTTCCATGGTTCCCTATCAGATACTACAACATGTGGATGGACCCCCTTTCTTCATTAGCATACAAATAGGAGATATCCAAGTCAAACATGCTTTATTTGATGAAGGATCAAGAAATTGTGTTGCTTCCCTTGATTTTATTAAAACACTTAGATATTCTAAATGTAATATTAAATCCATGTAAAATACATGTTAAGGATATGTATTATGATAGAATACAAATGCCTCCTCTATGTTGTGTTTGGATTCCTATCATAATTCTTCCCATCACTATTCATGTGAAAGTTATGATATTTAAATTTCCAATTTCCTATAATATATTACTTACTCAACCTTGGACACATCGTATGAGAGAATTCACCTCATCGACATGGTAATGTGTTAAATTTCCCCATAATGATGTTATATATAAGATTAAAGGTGACATTAACCCTTATAATTTTGAACAATCAACCTATAGAGTCAGTTAATTTATACTAAGTCAGCCCTATCAACCTACATATTCAACCACTTTATACTAAGTTAGCAATGTCATTTTACATAGTTGACCACTATTATAATAAGTCATCCTTGTTACCTATTTCTATAAATAATGTTAACAATCTCCTATGCAATCAACCCATTTTTTCAAAACTATGTCATCCACCCTATTACATTACTAAATCGGCCAAGATGTACTAAGTCAACCAATTCAACCCTCCAACTAAATCAACCTTCTACACAATCAGCCATATAAAGTAATACTAAATTGGTCCTTTACTATGTAATTGACCCCTTTCATCACCCTTTACCTTTTCAATTGAGTCGATTGGGATAGCTCTATTCTAAAAAGACTATGAATTTTCTAATATCTATTTTAAATACCTTAGTCATTTATTGATCCTACCACTTCCTACCCATTAACCCAATCAATTCCTACTCTACCCAAAAATTTCTTAAGGCTAATTTTACTACATGGTTTTCCCCTAATGCATACTTTTTCACAACTAGCTTAATTTTCAATACAAAACATCAAAAAATTGAATTTAATACATAACTTACCTACACTACACCCACTATTTTTATAAGGAATCATCTATCTCACACATACCATCTCCTCATCATCATTGGTCTTTGGGCTCCTCTAGGTCTCTCAGATCTCTATTTTCTCAAAATAGAAAATTTATAAATGAATCATTTTTTACCCTATTTATATTTACCATTCCAAATTATTTAACTATCAATTAATTTACCACTAAATTCTAAAATTTTCTCTTAACTTTATTTCAACTAGCTCTTTTTCTAAGCCATAAGATGTTCAGGAATCTTGACATCATAGAGATTTTTACTATATACTACATGTATTTTTGTATTTTTTTTTGAATTTTTGATTATTTTTTAAGTTCACCTAAATGTTCCCTACATTAGGCACCTCTCCATTTATCACACATAATTTATACCCTATAGAACTAAGGTAAGTAAAGGTATGTATTTTTTATTTCTTTCCTTTCAATTATCTTATTTAATCTATACTATAATTTACTTAGCTTAGTGTTGTTTATTGTTATGTTTTCCTAAAGCACCATCCCCTATTAAAATTAAGTGACAAGTGATGATATTTGAGTGGGGAATATGTATAGACATAATATTTTTTAAAAAATTTATCAATTAGTTATGTTTTCTCTCTTGTAGGAACCTATCGAACCTCAACCTCTTTGAGTGCACCCCTTAAAGGGTGTATTGAGAAAGGGGTGGATAGATATTTGGTACTTTTCAAATTATTATTCTCTACACCTCCATCTAAAACCAATACAAACCACTACTATACATTTCCATAAACTTTGATGCATTGATTACACTCTTATTCAAGAAATTCACCACCTCAAATATCCCCTACCTAAGTAAAACCTATTTTTACCATTTACTAGACATAGTAGAATGGGTTGACCTAGTTCTAGGAATAGTGCACATTACAAGATAAATTTGGCCTAGGCCAATTGAGTCTGGGACATAATGGATCTATTTTATAACTAATAATGTCAACTAGGCTAATTATGTTAGTTAAAATTATAGAAGGGTTCAAGGTCAAATTAGGCTATATATACACATCTTTGACCCCATTACCAATAGAGAGAATCATTAATTTATGCTTCTTTATCTAATTTTATACCATTCTACTTGAGGATTAATTATTTAGGATTTCATGATTCTTTAAGGAGAAAATTTATCTCATCAAGGATTGAGATTCACAAGGAGCTCCTTAACTAGTTATAGTCCATTTCCCATCCTTATTTTCTTTAAAAATACACAACAACCTCTTATAAAGCACCATTAGCTAAGGGAGAGGTTGAGGCTCAATGGGTTCATCTTCAAGGTAAGTATTCCTAACTCTTACTCTTCTATTTTAGTAGATAGATTTACATGAATAATGGCTATTGAATGTATTGTATCTCCTTGCTTAAGATTACCTCTACATCAACTTGAGTAGAGTTTTACTTTGTATATTTTCTTTATGTTTTATGTTTATCCCCCATTTGTACCATAAGCTTTAATGAACACTAGATTAGATTTTCCTTACTTTATTATTATATTATAAAGATCTATCTAGGTTTATTATGTAGTGTTGCTTGACTAGAGGCTTTGGAACCCTCTCTAGCTATATTATATGATAAGATATCCCTTAATTAGGTTTAGTGAATCCATATTGGTTATGAAATTGATTATCTAAGTATTATTAGTGGTTTTTTTTATCTGATTTATCTTCTTCAATTTAGGATTTATTTATAAATAATATTCACTTTCACTTGCATATAAATAGTGATGAGGAGTACACACCTGGGGATATGCCCTCGAAATATGATTGATGTTTTTTATTTGTATGAAATTTGGTATCATATGATATATATATATATATATATATATATATACATATACATACATACATATATATATATATACATACATACATACATGTATATATCTACATACATATATATATGTATATATATATACATACATATATGTGTGTGTATATATATATGCATAAATATATGTATATATATAAATGTATATATATATATATACACACACATATATGTATGTATGTATATATATATATACATATACATATATGTATGTATATACATATGTATGTATATACATACATACGTATATACATACATATGTATATACATACGTATGTATATACATATGTATGTATATATATATGTATGTATATATATATATATATATATATATATATATATATATATATATATATATATATATATATATATGAAATTATTCACATGGTTTATTTTTTGTTTAAATGAATGTGCGACATCTAGCATTTTATATTTGATTTTTGTGTTTATTTGTACAATGTATGACTAGATATTTGTAAATTATATAACTAATATTTTAATTTAATGAGACATATACATTATAGTGATAATGTAATAATCATATTATTTAGTGTAATATAGAAATAAATAAGAATTCTTGACTATAATGATCATGGGGCAGTGAAATATTTGATTTTATTTCTATAACTAACTCAATTATATCTATAAAAGTGACATGTGAGTCTACAAGTACTAGTTTTGTCACCAAAATCTATTTTTTGTGCACATCCCCTTCACATGTTTATATATTTATGACCTTATCAACCAATGGTTCCTTAATAGGATTAGTAGGAGAGCAATTAGTCTTGGCAGAGAGTATACTAGGGTAAGGACTTCTATTAGTGGTCATATTCTATGAAGGTTGATGGAATATATGTTCCTTAAAGGGATTAGAATGGGATTACTTGACCCTATAAGATAAACATAGATGATAAGTATGTGAAATAGGTATATATATGTATTTTTGACATATAATAACTCTACAATCAACTAACTATGTAATCTTTTGCTCAAAAGCAAAACACTCATTATCTTGGTGTCCATTAATACCATGGTAAGTAAAAAGTATTGTCCTTTTGAATTTTAAAATTAGTGTGGTGGATAATATTAATTAAGATTAAGTTTTATCATTTATTTATCTAATAATGTGTGCAATATATCATGTGGCCTATCATAGTACCAATCAAACTAAAGAGACTACCATTTCTTAGAGGTATACGATATAACTATGGGAGATACTTTATAAGATTGTTAATTTCATTTATTCAACACCTTTATCATTTGTTATTTGACATATAATATTATTTATACATAATGTGTTTTAATTTTTTCATGATCTTTTGTAACTTGTCAATTTGCCTTGGAAACATGATTCTTGTCATGCGTAGTTTGGTGAAGAGATAGGAAAATTGGTTTGAGTGTTCATTAGAGCACATATATATTTATGCACATTATGATATAAAATATTTAATGAATCAAAGGGCTAA